>NW_010579882.1:146577-168347 GCF_000705375.1 Tinamus guttatus | reverse complement strand
TAAATGGCCGCTTTAAGAAATGACTAGTTGAACTATAACATTGGCACAGTTTATAGAGATCACGTTCTTGCAGGTATCTTAGTGTCAGCTTTTCACATGTCAAACAATGGGGTCAAGAAAAAACTAACGTATGAAATAAATATTACCTGTAAAATAGTATTCCCCAAATGCTTTCTGTTTGCATAGTTTTGAAATGAAGTGTGTTAGTTCTGAGGAGGTTACTTTGTCTTTTGAACCTTCAAAATTATATCAAGTTTTTTGTATATTAATAAAAAAACAACAACAACAAAACAAATACTAAAGACAGAAAGCTATGCCTGAATTCAGAGTTAGAAGACGGTTTTGTATTGACTTAGTCCAGGTTCGTTCATCGTGGCATGTAATGAAACAATGTTCTCAAACTCTGTCATGTAGAGTGAAACTTCAAGTTCAGACTGTGATGCTAATGAGTTCTGCCTTAGAGAAGGTGGAGAGCAGAAGAGATGGCTGGAAGAGGGGAGAAAGTTAAGAGCACCTTATTGAGCCAATGTAGCCATTAATACACTCTAGTGAAGAGCATGATTGTTTCTTCCAAGTCATGCTTTTATTCTATTTTTTCTTCTCCCACAGGCAAACGTACAAATGTCTACCACAAGACTAAAGTGTGATATGTTATGTTCTTTACCATAAGCACCCATAAAATGAGCTCCATTGCAGACAGGTAAGGAAGCAGTGGTTCTTTCTCTTTGAGATGAATCTTAAAATGCATCACTTGTTTTGAACCATGGAACAGTATTTGTTTAATTCAAGTTTAAAAAAAAAAAAAGCAAACTTTAAAAATGAAGTATTTAGTATTTAATTAGGGGAAACAAATGCTTCTAAACGACTAGTGATGTTGCATATGACAGTAAAGTGGCCTGATAACCTATTTCAGTGGAAAAGTAATAGCTGGAGACCTGGTTTCTATTAGATTTGGTGACCTGGCCTTTTTCAGCAGCTTAGGTGAGCCTCTGTTCTTAATATGCCTTGTACTGTCCTTTTGGAGAATTCGAAAAAATTAAGTTTCCATCAAACTTGCTGAAGGCTGAGCCCATTCTGAGTAAATAACAAAGGCAACTGAATGGTGAAACTTTTAAACTGCATGTCTGATTTCTTACTTCCTTATGTGCTGAATTGCACTATAATTTTGGTTTTATGAATATATGAATTTCTTTTGAAAGCTTTAGGTTTGTGCAATAACATTACTTCCTGCTTATTGTAATGAACAATTGCTCGATGGTTTGTCAGGTGTAGGTCAGGGATGAGGTAAGCTTTGTAGAAAGACAGTTATTTGCCTCAAGGAAAGGAAGACATTAGGATGAAAAATTAAGAATGAACACGAAGCTAGCAGGAGGACAATGCTGCAGTGATTTGAAGCAGATACAGAAGAAGTCAGAGAAATAAAACACGAAAGTCTATTATATAGCAGTTTCAGAAACCAGGACGGTTTTGTGTTGGCGTTTAAAATAAAAGGAAACAAAAGTGATGCAAGAAGCACACTGAGGCAACTGGAGGGGATGAAAGAAACATACATTCTCAGTCTGATATATTAAGACCTCTTTGGGAGTGCCGGAAAGGACAGTTGTTAAGTTGAGGAAGAATTTTTGTGATATTTGGTTAGGAATCAAATATAATGAATAATTATAATTACTTTGTTGTAATTATACATGTGTAGTATATTCCTCAGCTTTCCATTCTCAGTACCACAGCATATAAAAATAGTAAGTGATTTGTGTCCTCTCTTATGCTTTCAAAAGGGCAAGGTAATGCACATAAGAAGATGGAAAAATAAAATTGAAGTATTTAAATGTTCACATAGGATTCTTTGAGTTCTCAATAAAATACACAGTTTTGAAGATTACCTGGTTTGTGTCAAAAATTACAGATTTTTTTCCCCCTTCCTGTCTGTTCATTAAACATTCTAAAAAAGAGAACTTATAGCAGACTTGGGTTCAGGCTGCTGGTGATGGGCCTTGCAGGACAACACAAGAAACGAAGTGTTTCTGTTTCTTGTTGTATTGAAGATGATGCCTTTTCTCAGTAATTTTTCCTCATTGTAATTGCCTCTGCATAGGGGAAACGTTGTACACTGACGTTATTTCCTTCTGGTGGTGGTGGTTTTTTTCAGGAATGATGGGAGCATTTTTGATGGGCTGGTGGAAGAAGATGACAAAGATAAAGCAAAAAGGTAAGTTTTCAAGTTACTTAATGCAAAGACTTGTACTCACACACCTGAGATTACAATGAAAATTTCTAGAGAGGCTAAAGATATGATGCCTAATAAATAATTAACCATCTTATTCATCATCATTTGCTTTACTGTTATACTTCTGGTGTATATTATATTTTTAACTGTAGTTCAGTTTTTTTTTTTAATCAAAGCATACTTCATTCTAAAGGCTCAGATGCATTTTTTTTTTTTTAATCAAAGTATACTTCATTCTAAAGGCTCAGATGCACCCCTCCACCAGAACAAAGAGGTTGTTTTTCAAAAATGGTTGCTTAAGAATAAATTGAGAATAATTATTTTTGCAACAATTCTCACAGCAGATTATAAAGGGTAATTTGCGTTAGAAACCTGTTAGTAGTATGCAGTAGTTATTATAAGAAGTCATAGTTGTTATACAACATTTTCTCTTTTCTTTTTCAGAGTGTCTAGAAACAAGTCTGAAAAGAAACGTAGAGATCAATTTAATGTACTTATCAAAGAGCTGGGTTCCATGCTTCCAGGGAATGCCCGGAAGATGGACAAATCCACTGTACTGCAGAAGAGCATTGACTTTTTACGGAAGCACAAAGGTAATTCTTTGCAACAAGAAAGAATTTTTATGGTCTTAATTTTTGATATTCACTTACTACAAAGAAACGCTAACCATTTAAAAACTCCTCTGTTTCAGGAAATGATCAGAAAATTTAAAGAATTTCTGAAGAAAGATATTTTGTTTTTACATTGTTTAGATAGTTATTTGGGTTGCCAAAAAATGTGCTTTCACCAAGCTTACACTTTCTTATGGCTATTACAGATGCACCAAGCTTACACTTTCTTATGGCTATTTGATGTTTCTGTAAAATCCCTATTCCTTAAACTTCTGTTCTCTGTGTGACACTTTGTAGTTCACTGTCAGAAATGAGCTCCCAAATTCCTTTTTGTCTCAGGAAAACAAGCTCTTTATCTATTTCCCCAAGTAATTTCTGAGTACAGATACTACCTGGAAAACAATAGGAACAAAGGGAGCAGCTACTAGGTTATGTGAGAAAATAAGCAAAGCTGTTTAA
The DNA here is from genome assembly GCF_000705375.1 of Tinamus guttatus. The sequence continues at coordinate 165,053 of NW_010579882.1, read as the reverse complement.
AATAGATGCATATTTATGAACAGCATGTTTATTCATTTAGGAGAGGTTATATGCCTCATATGTTATACCCCAGTGCAGCTCTTGCATTACTGTTCTTGTTGAAGTTGGCCTGTGCCAACTGGCATCGCTCTGCAGGGTTTCCTGTGGAAACACCTGGGACAGGAGCTGGCTTCACCTCCTGGGGCGCCTGGGACTGTAGTGGTAAAGCAAGTGACCCTAGCAGGAATTGCTTGGTTGCGACTGGCTCCTTTCCTGTTGAAAGTCCTCCTGTTCAGCAACCAGCGTCTGGTTCACTGAGTTGCTTCTATATTTTTTTCTGAACTGCTGTGGCATCAGCGAAGGTTGGTATGTGGGCAGGAGGTCCAGAGGAACAGAGCTGTTGGCTGGCCAAGTGCAGCTTCTGTTTCTCACTGAGGTAAAAACAACACCAAAAAAGCCTCGTGAACGAACAAGCCACCTTTTCACACTTTGTATAGGTTTCTTTTCGAAAATCAAAAGCCTGAGATATACTTTTCATCTCTCGTTTCATGTAAGTGTTTCGTTTGTGATACCAATTCAAGGTTGTTATTGCAACCAGTGCTTCTATCATAACCTTGTTCCTCATCAGAACAGCACTGGTAAACAGTTTTGTTCTTACTGGTAGAGTTAGTGTCTGAAAAAGAAGCATCAGCTTTTAGAACCTACGCCTGGGCACCTGGGCCCTAGTTTTGCTTAGCAGCATTTGCTTTTCACCCATGTGTGGGAAGTTAACACTTCAGAGAAGTAAAGAGGCTACAGTAATCTCTGCTCACATCAAAATTTACCTTTGCATCCCTTCAGACTGACTCGCAGTAGTCCCACAGTGGGTATCTCTCATGTTGTCCTTCTCTAAGGGTCTTTATTAAACTTCTTTTATACAACGCAACCTTATTTCTTTACAGATTTCAGAAAAGGATGGAAAGAAGAGGAAGGACAGGGAGGATTTTAGTATAAAGCTTAGAATGCCCAAGATACTGGGTCTTCAAGAGTTCGGGTCATTTTGTTTTGCAAATCTTTGAAACAAACATTATTTTAATGAACTCAACAACGTTTTATATAGTCTTGGAGGAAAGAATGCATTATTTGCCTTGATAAAATTACTGTTTACCACACTGTTCTAACTGTCATTAACTTCAGTGTTACCTTGGCATCTGATAAAACCGTGTCACAATCTGACAGGTGGGAAGAGGAGGCCAATCTCCTGATGAAATAGTAGAGAGGATACTTAGCAGCTTCTTAAGGATCATTATACCTACTGAGTGAAAACTGGAGAAGACGTGGAAACTTTTTGCTTTTTCCTACTGTTTTGTAGGTTGAAATATAAATAATACAAAAATAATGATTTTTTTTGCAGTGTTAATAGTTATATTGTATGTTTGATTATAGAAATCACTGCACAATCAGATGCCAGTGAAATTCGGCAGGACTGGAAACCAACATTCCTTAGTAATGAAGAGTTCACACAGTTAATGTTAGAGGTACGTTGCTTCTGTTTTCCTCGAAGCAGGGTATTTCCTAAGAGGGATTGATTAAAATGCTGAGATCTTTGCTTAATGAGATATCTTTTCACTTCCATATTTTAATTGTAATTGCATGCTTTCATGAAGGTGAGCAACCTGATTTTCTGTTTATGCAGGGTTATATGTAATAGCACTTTTAAGTGTATTTTCAAGGAAGTGTTATAACAGAGCAAATCCAATAATATATGTATTTACCATCACAGTTAAATTGATGTATTAAATTTTCACTGTAAGGAGAGTACTAGTCAGATGAAAAACTGTTAGGCTTACATGAAAATCTTAACTATGAAAATGGTTCAACACATCCACTGCAACTTCTGAACAAAAAAAAAGTTTAATTTCTTTGCATGTTGCACTTTCGGAAAGCAGAGTATATGAATATTACTTTGCTAAAGATTACATCACATGTTGGGTTACTATTAGAAACAAGCTTTCGGGTTTAGCTCTTGATTCCTTGTAAATGAGAGCAAGTGATATGCACCATACCATTAAAACAATTTACAATAATACCTACATGAAAAATATTGAAGTAAATGGAAAAACACTTTATTTTCATTCCAGAGTTAAACCTGTTCATTGAAGCAAATATTTTGAAAGTGAGAAGTTCCAAATTTTCTGTATTTAAAATGTCTGTGTTGATTTTTTTTTTTCTCCGCCAAAAAGCTAATTGCTTCTGCTATAGGAGGTGATTTGTAGCTGCTTTTGATATTTTTCACCAAGTTATTTTACAAAATTCACATTCATATAGGTAGTGACTATAAAGTCAGAATGTGGTCATATAAATTAAAAATGCTCTTCTGAAGACACATGAGCTTTAAAATTTCCCCTTTAGAAATATGATTCTATCATGCTTTTATGTCTGATAGTACTCAGATGAGATAGTCCTGTTGTTATTGGTGAAAATAGGTTTAAGTAGAAGATGAAGCAGTGAGAACTGGATCTTACAATTTTTAAGTTTTAATAAAAATCTTACTGTAAGTTTCTTTTAGTGAGATTGGGACTACTGAAGCCTTAAATATTGAAATTGGTTTTCCCTTTTAGTTTTCCATCCTCTTCTTGCCTTTGCCTTTAGATAATTCCTCTTTTTTTTCTGTTATTTAAAATGATTATAGAACTAAAAACTATGGATAGGGTGGGACATGGGAAAAACGATATTTGAGATGTGTGGGACTAAAGTTTTGCTTCTGAAAACATTTAAGAAATCATGCAAGAACGTAACAGAATGGAAATTATAATGTTAGTTTAGAAACAAGACTCAAGTGTCAACAGCAAAAGGTATTCTCATTTTTATAATAAACTAAAGTTGATCTAAATTTATTTCCGTGTTGAATATAACTTAACTGCCCATTATGTTTAATTTCAGGCTCTTGATGGTTTTTTTTTAGCAATTATGACAGATGGAAGCATAATATATGTGTCTGAAAGTGTAACTCCCTTACTTGAACATTTGCCAGTAAGTATGAACCGCTTCAGCGTATCGGTTTGTCAATGAGTGGCATTTGGCCATGGGTGCCCGTGAGCTTTAGTCTGCTTGGCGTTACAGCACACGTGTACGTTTGGTTCTGAAGCTGCCTTCTTCTTGAGACAATTCCTTGCTGTTGGTTTGTCTCCTCTGTTACACTTTTCCTTTGGAAACAGACTGCAGCTGACATGCTGAAGGGTTGTGAAGTACATGAGCAGCGTCAATATCTGTCTTTAATGTAACTGAGATAACTCAGAGCTGAATGTAAAAAACCCTTTAGAGGTCACATTTGCTGTGGAGTCCATGGCATTGTGTTGCCAGTTCTGTGTATGTAGTTGCAGAACTGATTATAAAATTTATTATGAAGATAAATTCTAATTGTATGTAGTTACTGGCAACGTAGTAACTTGTGTAGCATACAGGATAGATTGTTTATTTTGTTCTGAAGTATTTCTCCAGTGTGTTGGACACCACCAACACTCAAACAACACTGTGAAATTTCTTATTCAAATACTACTTTCCATGGAATTACTAAATCCTGTGGAGGTTAATATAAACTCCAGTGTACTTTAATGTGATATAGTGATTAGTGTCAAGTCAAAATAGTTTTTTTTTTTCTTCATGCATAATATTCATGTGTATCCCAGGAGCTAAATTTTCTGGGTCAGTAATGTTTTATAGCTGTTTATCTGAATCTGACCTGTGCGGCGGGTGTTTGTCTTTTTCTTTCTTTTCATTTTATTTTTTTTTATTTTTTTTTTCATTGAAGTTGTGAGCTTTGTGACATTGCATGGCTTGCGTAATTATATCTTTTTATTTCAGTCTGATCTTGTGGATCAGAGTATATTCAATTTTATCCCAGAGGGGGAGCATTCAGAAATTTATAAAATATTGTCTTCTCATCTGCTGGAAAGTGATTCATTGACACCAGAGTACTTAAAATGTAAGTAATAGTGCTAAAGCCTATTTGCTCTGTATTGCGTATTATCAATACTTTCTTCTTGTACTATTTAAGCAGAAATAAAGAAGTGAACCTTACAGAGTGAAACATGTGGCTTGAATGGATGTGCATTTTGTGCTCTTTCTCTGAAGAGATGTTCATCCTGTATTGTTTCACTCCTTGAGTTTCATATATATTAAGAAATACTTGTCTGTATAACTTGTTTATAAAGTTCTAGCAGGTGTCAAGAGAAAAAAAAATATATCAGGCTCTTGGGTACTGGCGTGTGTTGCAGCAAAGTTATGTTTGGGACAGCTGTGTCTGGATTTTTTTTTTTATAACAATTTTCTACAGCATTAACATTCTTTCCCTTCATGCAAAAATTCTAAAATAATTTTCCTTCAGGTTAGTTACTACCAAGTTGGTAAAAAGCAGAGGCTATTTAGACATTTGTAACAATCAAAAAAAAATGCAACTTAATTGTTTCTGCTTTTTATTTCATTTTGCTTATGTGCATCATCAGCCACACAGCCTTTTAATTTTGGTTATTCTTTTCTCAGCAAAAAATCAACTAGAATTCTGTTGCCATATGCTGCGAGGAACGATAGATCCAAAAGAGCAACCTACATATGAATATGTAAAATTTATAGGAAATTTCAAGTGTTTAAATAACGGTAAGTAATTTCAGCCCCATTAAAGTGGCACATATGTGTATATGTATACGTGTGTGTGTGTGTATCTGCAGAACTGGTTACAAAAGTTACTAGTATTCACTCTCTGCTTTTAATTAGTATTTTCGGTCATGTTCTGGATAATTAAGTGTAGTTCACACGTTGTGCCATGATGCAAGAAGCCGTAAGAATGCTAGAGAACAGAATAAGAATCCGATCTGAAATTTAGAAAATAAATTGTTTTGGGGGCAAAAAACAATAGAGCTGCAAAGTATGAACAGATGCAAGAACTACATTTAGGAAAAAAATAAATATACCGGAGCAGGGGTGAGGCTTACAGTCACGTAGGTGGCAGTCCTGTAGAGAAAGGAATTGTTATAGAATGCAGGCTGAACATGAGTAATCAATACTTACCAAATAGTTGTGCAAATGAAAAGAAGCTTTCCAAAATATGATCTAAGATGTGAAATAATGCCTCTGCATTTCTTTGCACCAGTATGTTCTCATCTGTGAGAGCTTTTGACACTATACAACAGGAGAAAGTAAAAGGAAGTAAAACAGTTGGATAGAGTTTAGAGAAGAGCAATGAAAGTAGTAATAAATTAAAAAATATTCACTTAAAAGGTAAGAGAGACTGAAGAACAGAGGAGTGAGAAGAGATAAGGTAGAGGAAGGAAAATACTGCTGCTCTTTATCTGATAGAAAGAACAAGGAGGAACTGTAAGTTTAAATTGCATAAAGAAACTTCAGTCTACATGGTAGATGCTCTAATTCAGAGTTGAACTAGAGCCTGTTTGGAGTTTGAAGAGCATGAGAGAGTTTTGATGTCCTCATCACTAGAGCTTCTTAAGGATGTGCAGAACAGGTGTCTGCTGGCACCAAAAGATAGAGCTGATCTGCTCTGAGCTCTAATCCATCCTTCGCTCCTGGGATCCCTTCCAGCCCTGTGATTCAGTAGGTTGAATTTGTTGGTTCTCCTCCTGCTGTCCTGATTCTTTCATATGTATAATCGCTCTGCCCTCAGTTTTTCCATTACTTGGTTATTTCTTCAGCTCTTGGTATTTGAGTATGATAAGAGCCTAGAAATACTTACCGGAGAATTCAAAAGAGAAAGTTAGCCAAAGCTGATTTAAAAGACATTTTTGAAGATGTGCTCCAGTCACTTTTAGTAATTATCAAGAAGGATTACAGTTATTAACTTAACAGAACTGTTGTGGTGACTGTAACTTTAGTCTATGTTAAGTGCAGTTTTAATTTCCTTAGAGGGGGTTCAGTGATGTTTGTGTTCTCATTACTATTCTGCTGCTATTGCTATGTATGTATGCATAGATACTACATGCAGCATTTTTCCTAATGCATGGTAAATTGTAGGTAAACTACATTAGATCTAACACCAACTATGGGGTTATTTGTCTAGTGCTGTTACTGCCATGGTCCTCCGTGCTTATTTTGTGCTTTGTCCTGACCTCATCTCCATCTCCCCGCAGTTCCCAACTCGGCGCACAACGGTTTTGAAGGAACCATTCAGCGATTGCATCGGCCTCCATATGAAGACAAAGTTTGCTTCGTAGCCACTGTTCGATTAGCTACACCTCAGTTTATCAAGGTACATGCAAATGGGATCACTCACTTGGTCCCTCTGCTTATGCAAGATATAAAAAACAGTTCTTTTTGACTAACTATTTTCAGTAACTTTTAAATATACTTGAATTGAGAAACTGAGAAAGTGTGTGAACAAGCACAACACTTCAAATATTATTAATATGAACTATTAGGAATTTCATTTTATGAAACTGAATGTACCTTCACTTCTTATGAACAAATGGATAGATTTAATGTTATGCAAAGCATCAAATTAAGTTGCTTATGGTCAGCACCTTTTCTAAACAATCAATCAGAATTCTGATATACAAGAAGTATATTTAAAAGAAGATTCAGGGAGTATACTGTAAACACAAAGATAACATTGAGATTAGACTCTTAAAGGAAAAAACTAATTTCAACTGAATCATGGATATGAACTTCTATGCTGCTGATGGTCTTACTGTAGTTTGACACAGAATCAAATCTTGCAGGTCTTAATGAAGGCTTGCTTTGTCACTTTGAGTCAGGTTTGAGGTACTAAAGCTCTTCGTTTTGCTTCACTGCTGGTTGTTATTGAATAACACAGTAGTATAGAGAACCTCTCTTGCTTATCTAATGCACAGTGATGAAGCGGATACATGCGAGACTTATTTACCAGGTGTTCCTTCCCCAAAGTCAGTCAAAATAAATGCTTGGGATAGTCTGTGATTCAGGAATGCATGTTTGTGTGTGAACACGTGTGTGTGTGTATGTGTGCATGTATATATGTTAAAAAATAAAGTGGGTGTGTGTATGTGTGTGTGTATATATGTTAAAAAATAAAGTGCGAGTGTATATATGAATGTATTAAGGAGCAGATAGTCTGGCATTTAATGTTTATTGTTACAATTCGGTTGTAAAGAAATGCCATGAAACATGTATGGCGCATGGTTGCCCTGCTGCTGCCTGTCATGCACGACTCCTCTTTGAGCTCTTGGGCGCTCTGCGCGTGAGCTGAACGTGTCCAGCCCGCGTTGGGTGGCGGCAGCCTCGGGAGGCACGGTGCATATACCTTGTGCTGTGGGAGCCTGTGAGGAAGCCGTATAAACTTCCTCAGTTCTGTCATGCAGAATATAGGAAGAGAAGGTTTATTTTCCCTGGAGTCATGGAAACTTTTCATTTAACATTCTTTCAACTCAGAAGTCTGTAGGTCTAAATACTGCTCTTCCTGTTATGCCTAGAGTTGATGGGGATGTTAGATGTATGACTTTGGTTTCATGAAAAGCTTGTGAGAAAAATACTGCAGTATTTGCAAATATTTTTGTTTTTTGAAGTCTCGAGAGTCTCACAGTTTCAGATGCATTGTAGGAAACCTTATGTGTATCCTACCTCTTTTGGGAACTTTGGGAACGTGAGGAGCATCCATTTAGATTCTTTGAGGTCTCTTTCCCCCTCTTGAGGGCTAAAGTCCTTACAGATTATATTCTGGCCAAAGTTTCTTTCCTCAGTACCTGAACTTTCTGACCCTACAATATCTAAAAATAAAGTTTGTTAAATAGGTTTTTAAGACCCTCTTAAGAGTTTCAAGTGATGCCATTCCTCTGAGAAGTCTTCTTGTGACTCTTCAAAATTAGAGGCAAGATTTTTAATTTGGCGATGTTTGCTGTAGACTTTGTTGATAGCTGCAGATCCTGTTGAGGAGGCTGCAGCGAGCAGCGTTACGGCAGGACCTTCCCCAGCTCAGAGCTGTTGGAGGCGGCGGCAGCGAGGCGAGCGCGTCGGTGCTTGGTCGCCTTGTGGAAGGTAGAGCCGGTCTGCTCGTCTGCCACCCCTTCCACACCCTTCAGGTGGCTTGAAGTTAGGGAACTTTCTACCTGGAATTTCTCCTCACAAGGACATGCAGTGCTTTTACAGACAGCCACAGGAGTCTCTGAAAGTTTATGCTCAGACTTACCTTCTGCATATGATCCCAGCACTGTCCTTTCTGTGACAAAATGTGCTGCAGGTTTTGCCTGATACCTTCCGTGGGGGGAAAATTTGCCTGTAAACATTCTTTAAAGCCTTTATCTCACAATTCAGCTGGTGATGGATTGATTCCTGCCAAGAAGGAAGGAGTAATCCAGGCAAAAAGATTCTAGCAGAACATTTGTGTTAAAAATTAGAAGTCCTGGTAAACATCTACTTTAACTGTTTGCATTGTAATCTGAAGGAGTGAGTAGGAGGGTAGTCTCTTCACTTTATGTCTAAATGGCTCTCTTTTTCATAGTTCATCAGTTTTAATGTACCTTTCCTCAGGACTCTGTCAGTTACAGGCATTTGCAGAGCAGCAGCGTGGTCCATCCATCCTCATCTTTCATGAGTTTATGTCCGTGCAGCAGCAGCTTCCACATCTTATGCAATCTTTAGGATCCTGGTAGGGTATCTGATCACTGAGAGACTGCCTTTTTCCTGCCAACGGGAATGCCTTTGCAGGCTCCTGCAAGTGCAATGGGCATGTGCAGGCATCCCCGAAAGAAGCACCTAGGATCTTCTGTTGCGTGTGTAGTGCTTTGAGGGCTCTCCCTGTGGGTGTGCGTGCGCTACGAAGGCCGCTTCCTTCTTGCAGCGCAGTTGGGAGGGGTTTGGTGTGGAAGAACGGCTGGGCTTTGGGTGCTTGGCTCCATCACTGCCTCAGCAAGAGGCACAGGGCTTGGCAGGGCATCGAGACCTCTTTGAAGGAGCCACAGAAATCGATTGACGTCCACCAGCCACACATGCGCCGATGGGTGGGAGGTGGTTAACGCGCAGAATATCCCAACGATCAACTTTTATAGTGGAAATACAAAGGTTCTCTTGTTCATGAGTGCTGTCCACCACTTTAATCACAGTATCTGGCCGGGAGTGTTTTGTCTTTGCTTTTGCTTGTTGGAAGTAGAAGCTTAGCTGCAAGAACATTGACTTGGGCTTGCGCTTCAGCGTGGCAGGAGCTGGACTTGGGTTTGATCCCGCACTAGGGTCGCTCATTTAAAATCAACCAAGTGTTGGCTTTGCAGAGCTGAGATTAGATTCTACCTCAGTGTTACGTGTCTAAACATGCAAAAACAATGAGGCTATCTAAAAATAACGTTATAACTATAATGGAGTAACTAATAGGTAAGTCTGAATTTCAAAAGAGCTTATGAATTAGAATAGAGCAGTTTTGAGAGAGATTTTTATTTTTTTACTTTTTAGGAAATGTGCACTGTTGAAGAACCCAATGAAGAGTTCACATCTAGACATAGCTTAGAATGGAAGTTCCTATTCTTGGATCACAGGTGCAATTCCTTCTATGTATAGCAGCAATAGTAGCTGAATCATAGCAATGGCTGTAATATTTAGAGTTCACTAATCAGCATTAACTACTCGTAGCTTGTGTTGGGTTGAATTTTTAATTTTTTTCAGAGTTCATACTGTAAATGAGAATTTAAGTGATGAAACTTTTTTGTTTGTTTTTGAAAATAATGACATTAATTTTTGTGTTAATTAGGGCACCTCCAATAATAGGCTATCTTCCATTTGAAGTTTTGGGAACATCAGGCTATGATTATTATCACGTGGATGATCTAGATAACCTGGCAAAATGTCACGAGCATTGTAAGTAAGATTCAGTTGCTACAAGACCATACTTGTCTCAGATGTTCAATTATAAGCTCGTTAAATTGTACTGCTGTTGTAGTAGTGAAATATTGTGACATATTTCATGTTAAAATGCCCTCCTATTCAACATACACTGCAGGATTTAACATTTTCTTGCAATTTAGATCCATAATTGTGGCTAATTGAAATGCACAGCTGAGCTAAATCTTACTTAAATTGTGAAAAAGTTTTATACTATAGTTTCATTTTTATAACTTTATTATTCTTTCTTAATTTAGCATTTTCTCAGAATTTTATTTTTTTTCTCAGTATTTTTCTCCTTTTTGATTCCAGTCTTTCAGTTCACTCCCTTCACTGTTTGTCTGCATTCATCTTCCTGTCAGTTTTCTCTTTGCCTCCCTTCATTCATTGTCCCTGTCCTTTTATTTACAGAACCAGTTCTGTATCGCTTTCCAACTGAAGTGGAAACTTCAGAACTTTGACTAATACATCTCTAGGTCTTCTAAAAGCATTTATAAGATTCTGTGGTATTTAATAAATACAAGAATTGTATTTATTATGCCTAAACATGATACAGAGAAAAATGTTATTTAACTCTAAATTTCTTTATAAAGTAAAGCTGTGTTTCTTTTTTTTTGCATATAAATTCTTTAAGGCATATAAAACCCCCTAAACAAACTTCGAATTTTGCAGTTCTCTGGTAAATGCTGCACATTTTTCCTTGTAGAAAAATAGTTTCCTAAAGCTTCTCCAATCATTGTCGAAGTACCAGGTTGGCAATAGATTTGAGGTGTATGAGTTTGAGAAATAATATTAATTATGTAATCATAATATTTTCTGACTAGAAAAATGGCGAACTTTATTCTTTACTTTTTAGTAATGCAATATGGGAAAGGGAAGTCATGTTACTATAGATTCCTTACAAAGGGACAGCAATGGATTTGGCTACAAACACATTACTATATCACGTATCACCAGTGGAATTCCCGGCCTGAGTTTATTGTCTGCACACACACTGTTGTAAGGTAAGTTATTTTTAAAATACAGGGAAATTCTTTAATAAGGGAGATTCTAAAGGCATGGGGACTGTATCGTTGGTACTTTTTGGTGGAGGAGAGGAAGGTTGAGATATCATGGTGGTACAAAGAATCATTGCCAATCTTGCAGAGATATTCTGTAAGCAGCTGTGTCTGAGGACTTTGGCTTTTTAGGTGTATTTTTTTCATTCAGCGAAGGGTATAGCGCTCATACTTGGTTTGCTGTTTTAGTTATGCAGAAGTTCGAGCAGAAAGGAGGCGAGAACTTGGCATCGAGGAATCTCTCCCAGAGATAACAGCAGATAAAGTGAGTGTGTCAATTCTATTTTACCTTTTCTTGCTGGTGCATATTTTCTTATATGTAATTTTTAATATGAAAGAAATAAGTGTTTGTCCTTTAAACACATGTAACTATTTTGGTCTCTTAATATTACTGTGTAAAATGATCAAAGAAATCTAGGAAGGATGTTTAACACTTCTACCCTGAATTATTTCATTTTATTGATCATTTTCATATAGTTACATAATATGGCAACATCCTTCTAAGATCCGCTTCCTGCAGAGTTGGTTTCAAATGCAATTATTCTCATATTCTGTAAGCACCCATAATCTGAAAAAAAACAGGTAAATGCATAAAGATGAATTGGAGGAATTCACAAAAGGAAAACAGGAGATGTTCCACTGTGTGTCCCTTCCCCACTTCTTAGGAGCTTGCAAAATTCTTTCTGAAAAGAAATGTCCTCGGCAGCGTTTGGGGTCTTGTACAGGCTGGCTTGTGCAGGTACTCTGCTTTTTCTTGGCAGGTCAGCAAATTTCATATGGCAGTGCTGCTTGTTGTACAGTTATTCTTTCTTTCAGGGGAAGATAAGTTAAGCAGCTCGCTAGTTGCTCGTGATTCTGAATTGACCTGCTAGAGCAGAAAGTCAGCCCAGCAATCAGTTTGTGGCATGTGCATCTTGGTTTCTAGGTTTATATGGCTTCGTTCTAGTTTCTTTTTCAAGGGTGAGATCCACAGTGGCAATTGCAAGCTTTGAGATATCAATGGGCTGTACTACTGCTGCAGGGTTATCTTTCTAAGTGGTTGATACAGTCTTGGGTCACGTGGTCTCAGTTTTTTCCTAACAGAGACATGCACTGTGTGCTGAACCAGGTAAAATAATTAGTTTGTCTGTGTCTCTTCAGAGTCAGGACTCTGGGTCTGACAATCACATCAACACAGTCAGCCTCAAAGAAGCACTGGAAAGGTTTGATAACAGCCCCACACCTTCTGCTTCCTCCAGGAGTTCAAGGAAATCTTCACATACTGCAGTATCAGATCACTCATGTAAGTGCTAGCTGTCGAAACTATAATTGCCCCTTAGTGAGGGTTTACTTTGATTTGTTTACTTTTCTTGGAGTTGGTTATCATTTTGTTCAAAATATGAGTGAAAATGTCATTTTTAACAGCTGAACTGATAGTTGAGAGAGGTACTGGCTGCTTGCTTTTTCAGAGTTTGTATAGTTTTGCTACTAAACATACAACAGTAGCTGCAGAGCATCTTATTTCAGTCCACCAGATTACATTACTGTCAGATATTCAGATAAAAAGTGAAAGCCTTCGGGCTTTTTATTTACAAATTGCTTCATGTGATTTGAGTGTTGTATTGCAGAATGGAGATGATGATGATGATATTAACATGTCTGTCTTGTTTTAACCGTGACCAATGTCAGCAACACCAACTAAAATGACAGTGGACACTAGCACTCCTCCAAGGCAAAGCTTATCTGCTCATGAAAAGACTGCGCAAAGAAGGTCATCTCTTAGTAGTCAGGTAACTTTAGATAGAAATATTTTTATATCTAAGTACAATTCACCTTTAAAAGAGTCTGTTACAAAGTCATATAACCTCCATTTTATTTTTTCTGAAAAATACAGAATTTAAACTGTAACATTTTCGCTTGATTATTGAGATTATCATCAATATAACTTCAAATTCTTGCAACTTAAGGAGGTAGCATAATTAAGCCTATCCTTTAATTAAATATTTATTTTTCATCATTAGGGTTTGCGAGATTGAGTTTGAATTTGTACTTTTTGTCACATAGCTTCTTAAGGTGATTCTGTATTTTCATATAAATGATTGTCAAAATAATGCTGAATGTCCCTGTACAGAATTCATGTAGATATATGCTTCTCATAATATCACCAGTGTGTGTGTTCCTAATGCTGTCATGTGTTGGGTTAGGCATTTCAGGAAACACCTGTTTTTATCCTCTGTTCATATTATGCTATTTTGGAAATGACATTTTCTGTAAAGAAATGCTTCATTTCAAGTGTGAAGTTCGTTCTCTTCCAGTAATGTAACATCTTTTTTAAATCCTAGTCTTTAAGCTCCCAGTCTCTTGGGCAACCGTTATCACAGCCAATGATGTCCCAGCCTACAACTTTACAGCTCCAGCCCGGCATGTCCCAGGTATGGATTAAGTGGACTTAATAACTGATTGGCTTTTAAAAAGATCTTGTTCCTTATTACAAGGTTAACTTTGCTTTCAAAAACCAAATTCTTTGGTAAGCATTTTCTTTAATATGGTTGTCATGAAATGAGTTAATTTTGCAATTTGGAGTTTTTTCTTTTTTCTTCCCAATATTTTGTGGAAATTGTTTTAGCTTTGTCCATTAAGAACATAGTTGTTAAAACATTCTAAGATGAAGTATTCTAGGGTGTGCATTTAGAATACACGAACTACACTGATAGCTTCTCATACACAACTATGTATGTGTAGCACAGCACAGCTATGAAATTATTTCTTCTGTGAAATAAGAACTGCTCTATCAGACAGAGGAAAGACCTCTCCATATCCTTGAGGCACGGTAGAGGTGTCGGGTTATATTGATTTGTAGCTGTGATTAGCCAGCTACACTGACTTGTGGCTTTTTATTGAATTTCAGTTACTTGGAGATTAATCTGTTTCTTCTCTTGGGGACCTTTTTAGTTCCCTAATTTCAGTGCATAAATTAAGTAAGTGTTCGGTGCAATTTTTATACTAATGAATTTGTCCTGATATGATGAGAAGTTTAAAAAACAATGTTTGCTTTCTTTGCTACTGTGGAGGAGTGTATTTACTGCTTGTAAATCAAATGTAATTTTTCTTTTGTTCAGCTTTTAATTTATACATGGTATTACATACAGCCTGTGTTTCAGTTTTCAGCTCAATTAGGGGCTATGCAGCATCTAAAGGACCAGCTAGAGCAAAGAACACGCATGATAGAGGCAAATATTCATCGGCAGCAAGAAGAGTTGCGTAAGATTCAAGAGCAACTTCAAATTGTCCATGGTCAAGGACTCCAGGTAAGGTTGCTTAACTCTTGTGGGTTAGATCTGCACAGAATTAGGGGGCCTAAAATGAGACTCTGACGTTTAATCCCCAGATGTGTTCCTCCTTACTCCATAGTTGCCACCTGGACCTAAAATCTATAACATTTGAAGTTTTCTGCAAGATGGTTGCTGAGATACTTAGCATTTCTGATTGAATCCAGAAATGTCCTAGTTGATCTTTTCCATGTTGAGTCTCAGGTCTAGCTCATGCTTTAATCTAAATGTAAAAGCATGTAGTGATTGTCAGTCTTGAATAGGTTTGCAGCCATTGGAATATTCATTCAAAATGTTTGACCAGAAAAGTCTTTTTCTCCCTCTTTAGCTTGAGGGGTTCAACCTCATCCCTCATGTTTCTTAGGAGGTTGTCCTAGTTGTCAGGTTGGTGGTCCTCCTTGCTGAAGGGGCTCTGCTTTGTAAGCAGAATGAAGTAGTGGAAGGGCAGGAAGTCGGGAGAATTCACTGCTCAGCTGCTGAGGGCTAGAAAAACCTGACTGCCTGAATTCTGTATTTTAATGGATATATTTTCTTCTAATTTTGTCACTCTTTCAGCAGCTACTTTTGGAAGATAAGAATGACCATACTGAGTTTTTTTTTCTAGTTAAACACAGAAACAAAGTATGTCATAAGGAAAGAATCTAAATACTTTTAGTATAGGTTGTGAATGAAGAACAGAAAAAATAATACTTCCCAGAAGTATTAAGTATACTGCTTAAACAGTGCTGTAGGAGCTTTTAGCATATGCTGTTTTGTATATTTTATCATGTCTCGTATATACTTGCTAGCAGTAGACCTGCTTATCGGTGCCTCAAAACGTGAGATTTATGACTCTCTTCCTGTGCACTGTGGAGAGACCCTGTTCAAGGCTGGAAGCTAAGGACCAGTATTGAAGTGCTGCTCTTCCTGCACATATTTACTCCACCTTGCTTTCTGGCCTTCACTGTTTGTAAGCACTCAAATATCTGAGTGCACAACTGCGTTTATTAAAATGGGTCATGAGATGCCCGTGTATTCAGTATGGTTTCTTATTTGCCAAGGAAGGTTACATTCTCTGTTTTGTACCTGGATCTGTCAGTTCTGAGATTGTTCTCTTCATTTGAATTTGTTTAACTGTTGGAGATACTACAGGTAGAAACCTGATCTTCGTGTCTTTAGACAGCTGTGGACTACACAAGGAGCTGGTCTCTAAATAGTACTGTTTCTTTAAGAACAAATGTTAAATGTCAATGTTTAAGATTCTAAAAGTCGGGTTGCTGATTCTTTCTATCTCTACCATAACTTGTCAGCTACAGGAGAGTGTTTGAGTATGGATCCAAGAAGGGAGTCGGGCCTTATACTCTGGATGGTTACAATGCAGGCACAGCATCTCTAGTAACTAAAATGAAACATTTTAAATTTTAGATTTGTTTAAAAATAAGTACAGTTGTGTTTTTGTAACATTTTAACTTGTAGAATTATTATTACTATTTTTTTAAGATGTTTTTGCAGCAATCAACTTCTGGACTCAACTTTGGTTCTGTGCAGCTTGCTTCTGGAAATTCCTCAACTGTCCAGCAACTTACGCCAATAAGCATGCCGGGTCAAGTCGTGCAGGCAAACCAGATCCAAGGTGGAGTGAACACAGGCCATATAAGTACCCCACACATGATACAGCAGCAGCCTGTGCAGAGTACAGCAACACAGGTAAAGTTCTCATTAGTGGCTTTGCCAGATGGAAAATGTACTTAAAATCAGAGCTGGAACACAGTGTACGTTTCCCTCAGATGCTCTTCCTCCCCAAATATTAGAACACTGTCTACTGAAATAATTAGAAGCATCTCTGTTTCTTTGTGTTTCAGGTTTCTTAGTTCAAGTTCTGTTCTTGCTGGTGCAATTTCAGATCTTCAGATTAAACCTACAAATGTAAATAACAACTTTTTGGAAAGACTAGTGTCAAAAGTTTTAGCTTGCCCTTTTTAGAATTTCAGTGAATTTTCAGTTGGTGAAACACGTAACACCATAGTATTGGTACCAGATAAGATTGAAGTCCTGTCAACAAATTTCAGAATCACAGAATGGTTGAGGTTGGAAGGGACCTCTAGAGATCATCTAGTCCAACCCCTTGCTCAAGCAGGGACACCCAGAGCACATGGCACAGGGTGGCATCCAGGCAGGTTTGGAAGATCTCCCGAGAAGGAGACTCCACAGCCTCTCTGGGCAGCCTGTGCCAGGATTCTCTCACCCTACAGTAAAGAAGTTTTCTCACATGGAGATGGAACTTCCTGTGTTTCAACTTGCACCCATTACCCCTTGTCCTGTCACTGGCCACCAACGAGAAGAGTTTGGCCCCATATGCCTAGAAAAGCATAGGAACAGGGCAAGCATACAGTGATCCTGCTGCAGTTCACTCTCTACTCATCAGCAATTTTGGTCAGATGCTATAGGTGACAGTACTGCCTTTGGATTTTTCCTCTACAAGTTTATCCAACTTCTCTTTTGATTCCATGTGAACTTTTGAAATCCACAGTATCTTGTAGTGAGCTATGTAGTTTTACTTGTTGCTTGCAGAACTATATGGTTGAGGTTTGATTGTGGTGATTTTTGTTTTTGGTTTTTGTTTGTTGGTTTTTGAACCTGCCATTCAACTCTTAAACTGGAAAATGCACTGAGTAGCGTTCATTTTTCACCTTCTGTGTGCTGTTTGCCATTTCAAAGACCTCTGTTGTATGTATCTGCATTAGAAGGCTCTTACTGCAAGCCAAAGAGCTCTGACTGGCTTGGTGAGTTTGATTTTGTAGGCTGTTCATGCTAAGGGTCTTTGTCACAGGCCTCTTTGTCCACAGCATCCTCTTGAGACCTGGGGAGTGCAGAACTGCCTTGCCAGTACTGGGGCTCAAGGCGGGCTTTACAGGTGGCAGCTTTAGTGCTGTTTTGTTCACCACCTCATTTGTACTCTATTCTCACCATCTGTGCATATGTTACATCTTGCTTCAATTTAGAAAGCTTATTGCAGGTATCACAGTTATTTCCCTTGTTCATTTGCTCTTTTTTTACTCCTTTAGAAAAAAAATATACTACTTGAGACTTAACAAGTCTGTATAAAGACTATTATCAGTTTATCAACAGAGATGCCTTCTGAATTTCAATCCATGAGGATTCTAGCTTTATTTAATGTAGTTACTTTGTCAGTGGGACTCTTCCCTTTCCTTAACATATAACATTGTTTCACCAGTGGCAGGGTCTGTGTACTCAGCATTAGTGTTAAATTGCTGATTGACTTCAATCTCTGAAGAGGACGGAAAAGTTCACCTAAACAGGTTTTTAGACATCCAGATCTGTCCCCCTTCCAAATTAGCAAACAGTAGAAGTACCAGTCTTGCTTTAAATTAGGTGTCCATTTGTAACAGGAAAACATTTACAGTTGTAAAGTATGGGCAATGTGAAGGAGAACAGCTATAATACCTGCTGATATTTTTAGCTCTTTTATAAAAATAACTGTGCTTAAAATTAATGGTGTCAGTTTTAGGGTGGGGCGAAGAACCTTTTCTAGGTGTAAGAACTTTGTGTGTCCTTCCTATTAGTGAATAGATAAAAAGTGAAGGGACATGAATGTCTATGATTTTAGACATGCGAATAAAATTATGCCACAGTGATACTTCAGAATAAAACTTTATCATCGTAATGGTATGTCTTTTTGTGTATTTGTAGCTATTTTCAAATGACTAATTTGTAAAATACTTCTTATTTTCAGCATAATCAGCAAAGTGTAGCTGGTGGGCACAGTCAACAGCCATCTCTCGGCAGTCAGTCGCAGAGTGCGCTCTCGGCCCCGCTCTATAACACTATGGTGATTTCTCAGCCAACAGCAGGAAACGTGGTCCAGATTCCCTCAAGTGTACCCCAGAACAATAGCCAGAATGCTGCTGCAGTAACCACTTTTACACAGGACAGACAGATCAGGTAAATCTTGAAGGCTGATACTCAGTTGACTTACTGTGGTCATGTGCTTAAATAGTTATATTAAAAAATGCCAGAAGTGACTTTGAAGAAATTAGACTTTCTTCTTTTAATTGAATGTACAGTATATTGACAAAGCTGTTAAACTAAATCTTTTTCAGTACTTTAGTTAAACTAAATGCAGTATCAGCTGCAACTGATACTTGATTTTATTTTTCTCCTAAAGAACTTCCCAACTCTTTCCTTTATCAGATTTTCTCAAGGTCAGCAGCTCGTAACAAAGCTTGTCACGGCCCCGGTGGCGTGCGGAGCGGTGATGGTGCCGAGTACCATGTTCATGGGGCAGGTGGTGACGGCTTAT
>NW_010579882.1:125709-139061 GCF_000705375.1 Tinamus guttatus | reverse complement strand
ATGAGGAGAGGCTGAGGGAGCTGGGCCTGTTCAGCCTGGAGAAGAGAAGGCTGAGAGGGGACCTGATCAGTGTCTATAAGTACCTCAAGGGAGGCAGTGAGGAGGATGGTGCTGGCCTCTTTTCATTGGTGGCCACCGACAGAACTAGAGGTACTGGCCACAAATCGAAGCACCGAAAGTTCCACAGGAACTTAAGGAAAAATTTCTTAACAGTGAGGGTGACAGACCACAGGAACAGGCTGCCCAGAGAGGTTGTGGAGTCTCCTTCTCTGGAGATCTTCCAAACCTGCTTGGACGCAGTCCTGTGCCACGTGCTCTAGGTGACCCTGCATGTGCAGGGGGGTTGGACTGGATGACCTCTAGAGGTCCCTTCCAACCTTAAGCATTCTATGATTCTAAGTAGGAAGCAAGATTATCACTTTTCTTAAAATTAAACTTTGGAAGTATTTTTCCATAAAGTTACTGGGAGCTGTAATTGCAGCTGCTCGCCCTGAAGGAGCAATACTGTACACGAACGCTTGGGTGTTGCGCAAACTCGGACACCGGGACTGTGCTTGGAGGGGAGCGCAGCACTGAGGCCCGTGTATAGATCAAGAGCCAAAGGTTGGTTAGCTCAGCCCTCCACAAGCCGCCGGGGCCTCCGGCATCAGGAACGCCTATTCCAGGAGCTGTTGGCTGGCGGAAGGAGGTGTAGGGCAAGGACACAAGAATTTGCAGGCTTAACAGCATTCTCTGTAACATGGTCTTTATTAGTTATACTTGCTTAGTGCTTATGTTTCCCCTTAGGAAGTAGGTTTAAACCACCCAGATTACATATCTCTAGTACATACTACACGTAGGTGCAGCCATTATGAAAATACTATGGGCTAAATTTAACCTGTATGGATGTTAGCCCAGCCCAGCGCCCGCCTGCTGGTTCATGTTGCTTTAAGAACGGGCTTGCTTTCTTGTGTTGTGAACTGCACTTGTACTTTGGCTCACTAAGTTTCTTCAGAAAACTTTGCACTGTCAGGGTATAGATATATCTTAATCTTTGCATATTGCACTTTGTCACGTAAACTATAATGAGCCAGGCTTTTCCTTGCACTCGCAAATGAATTATGCACCTCTAAAAACAGCAGCAAGCACGGGCTTCCCCTCACTTTAAGCATCTCAGCTGCTGTGCGTATTTTTCATCCCCATGGAGCTGAGCCTCAGCATCCCTTCAACCAAGTTTGTTTCTGTTTCTCACGTCCGAGTGGCAGGGAGGCCTTTACCTCCTGGCGCGTGTGCATGGGCAGTGAGGGGCTCGTTTCTGCTTTGGGAGATCCTGCGGAGCACTCAGGCCTGAAACTGCCTTCTGAAGTGACGCTTACTTGCCAGACAGAAGGGAATTCGTGCTAGACAGGGGCACATGTTTCATGGTGCAGATGAAGCAGCCTTCTCTTCCACACTTACTTAAACATTTGCTTGCTTGATTTAACCTTCTGTAGCTACAACAGAACAAGAAATTGCATACTGTGATGGTTAGAACATCAGCCAGTTACCTTAAGTATTTGTTTCCTATTCTAATATGTGAGGGAAAACCTACTTGAAAGCAAGGAAGGAACATTAGTAGTTACAAGTTTTTCTGTCTGTTCCTGAAAAGCTGCAGGGCTTTAGCCGGCTCCTACAACCACTTGCTCCTTCCAGCTGAAGGCCGACGGCAGAGGCCGTGGCCACCGTCACTGCCCCCTCCCCTCTTTGCCTTCCTTTCCCCACCATCATGCGGAGCAGAGTGGAGCAGGGCTCCAAGGCCGCTTTGGAGCACAGCAACCAGCGCTGCTAAAAATACATCCGCAGCGTCCTTGCTCATCACCGCTTCACTTGCGTCACCACCAGCCCAGACCAAACCAGACCCTTTAAAGACTGAAAAATGCCAACAAAATTCAACCACTACCCTTTGTAGCAACTACTGACAGGCCTGCTAAAACTTCTGCTTATGATTTTATAATAGATAAGCAAAACCCTTTTCTGTGATGTGCAGATGTCCAAGGAAACAAGTTTGAAACCCTCTAGTTTAAGCCCACCCTTCAACCTACCTTGCTCCCCCCAGTCATAACTAGGCAGCAGGCAAACACAGTGCAGTGATTGCTCAGTAGTATTACAAGCTTAAACTTGATGCCAAATACTAGCAGTGTAGATTGTTCTGCACCTTCACATTCATCCCATATTCACATACAACACATTACATACATACTTTCATTTTTGAAAATAAAACAATTATGAGTAGCAGCAGACACCTGTAAGTGCACATAAGGTCTTTTGAGCAGGAAGGCTGGGGCAGCAGCTGCTCGTGGCAGAGAAAGAGAGGGGCTAGGGAAGGCAAACGAGCTGTGGATTGAACCAGCCTATCTGTAACCCTTGCATGGGGGTCAGTGAGGCAAATACAAAATTCCAACAACCCTATCTTCCACTTTACAAGCCTGCTAGTGATATCTCAGGGGGTTGTTTGACCTATTAGCTCAGAACTCAAGTCCTCAGGGAACAACAGAGAGGCAGGTATTTCAGTAACCCATGTAGCCTAAGCTGTCAATATTTTATCAGTTCCCAAAGTCTTTAGGAGTAGTATTTGTAACAATACCTGAAATAAATTGAGCAAATTTTCTTCACCTTAAGAAGAAAATCGTTATTTCAATCCACAAGACAAAAATTATCAAAAACAATACTGAAAAATAACTCAAATGGAGACACTATGCTTTATTAATACTTCTCCAGATTACATTTCTATTTCTAAAAAGAAAAATATAAACACAGCTGAAGAATTCTGTTATTGTTCAAGTCTTCGGAATGAACCACTTTATTACTTTCCATATACTTCACTGTTTTCAAATTTAAAAAAAAAATGGAAAAAAAAAAGTCAAATAATATTAGCTCCAGACAGATTGCATATTGAACACTGCTGGCTGGCAATCACTACTCATCAATTTCCTGATAAAAATCCCTGATTAAGAAGTTTGCTCTCTCCTTTAAACTTATAAAAGGCCCCATTGGTGGCACAGCCACTTGCTGGGACAAGAGCAGCTCCCAGATTTCTCGGTGCTCCCGTTATCCTGCCTTGGGTACCCACCCCCAGCCCCTGGAGAACGTGGAGGCGGGAGGCAGCAGTTTTCCACTTAGCACTTGCTGTTGAGCAACAAACACTTAGGGTCTCTTCGGAGCAGGCTCTTTAAGCCACCGTAAGAATAAGCTCTTGAGGAAACAGGAAAGGTAGCCACGTGTAACAGAGGAAGAAGACAGGAAGCTTCAACATTTACGAATGTAGATCCTTAAAACTCAACTGAGCCAGGTTCCACAAACAAGAAAACTGCTCCAATCCCTCCAAGGGAGCCAGTCCCACAGATCGCACAGCCCAGACCATGAGCAGAGCTCACTGCAGAAGCTGTCCATAAACGTGTCAATGCCACAGATCATTTGCTATAAAAAGTACAGTGTCTCATCTTCAGGATGTGTTTAACTATAATCCTGTACATTATATACAGCGACGTACAAGGATAGCTGCATAGCGCTTCCACTCCTCGTTCTTTCACAATGATGAAAAACAAAAAGTTTAAAAACCAGAGTCTGGACTTATAAATAGTGCAGAAAATGCAAACGCTAAGAAGACGATGCCTCCTATGATTGTCACTGAAAAAGAAAAGAACACAAACCAACAAACAATTAGATACTGAGCAGGTTGAATATCTTTCATCCCACAGGTCCATTGCAGTCATGTGTGATTCCCAAACGATTTGATTTTCACTTTGAACCCTGGATGTTATTTCTCGCTCAAGCAGTGTAAGACTTTCAATGTAATACTACAGTCTAGCTATACTTACAAGAATGTATTTTGGTCCTTCAAGGAAACTCAGTTTTCACTTGTACTGATTTAGCTACTGGAAAAATGGAGCTAATTCTTGCCATTGAATATTTCACTATATGGCAGTAAATATGATTATAATATTCTTGTGCTGAAGCAGCTCATCAGTTGCAGGGACACACTGCTTTGCATTTGTTGGTGTTTAAAGTAACTAACTGAAGTAATAAAAAATGCAACATCAGAAGTGTCCACTGCTTGCAGGGCTGCAAGCTGCCCAAGGTGGGGCAATGTTCTGGGAAAGCAGCGCTGTGTTTGCCCCATTCGTTTACTCTTCTCTAATACCTGTGGGGGGAGGTCTTTGCTTTGCCACAATAAGGTTATTGCTGTGGCCAGAGGCCTGTGCTGGGCTTGCTGTCAGCATTTGAGTTCTAAGTTACAGTAAGGCGAGTAACGTGTCAGCTTTAGGAATGGCTGAACCCCTGGCTTCTCCTCAGCCTCAGCAGTGGGGAGCAGCAGTGCAGGGAGGGCCCCCTCTCAGAGTGGGTGCCAGCAGCCCTGGGCAAAGCACAAAGTCTCCACTTCCTGATGGGCAGCGAGGGGGCAGGAGATCACACACTGAAAAATGCAACTGAATTTCCAAAAGCTTCAAGGAACACCCAACTCTCAAGCTTCTTCATACACTACTAGTACTGCAGTCACCACATGTAACTGTTGCCAGCACACTGCTATCTGCATCGCAGGCGTTACTAGCATGAATGCAAGCTTTGCCTTGAAGGAATGTTCACTTACCAGTCCTAACAGAGATCTTCTGTGCTATCATCCTCCCTCCAATGACTGCCAAGCCAGTGCACAGGCAGTGCCCAACTGTTCCCCCTACTGCCACACCATAGGGGTCCTGCAAAAAAGCACAGGAAAAAAACATCAGCACAGCTGAAAACCTGTTCATCTTTCAACAACCCCCATCACTGCACAGACTCCATCATTTTATAGCCTGCCAAGCATGCTTAATATTCTTTGGTGTTTACTTTGTGAGAGAGACCTGAATCTTATTAATACAGGAACATATGGCATGTTTCAGGCAAGAAGCATCTTAACATGGTTAAATATAGATTCAGAAATCACTCTGCTGAATGTAAGCAAGCATACAGCCTCTAGAGGAAAGGTGGTGGCTGTTGAGCAACAAAAGTACATGTCTGCTGGAGAAACGCTAACCAACTATTACAATTTAAAAACCCCGCGATCTGCAAATGCAAGATTCAGTAGCCAAGACATTCAGCTCCTCTGTCCATCTCCACAGACTTGTATTCTACCCCAAAATATCAACCAAAAGGGGAAGAATGAAAGAGAAAAATTAATTCCAGAAGACAGTAAACTGCTTTCAAAAGTTATTGCCAACAACAGCTTTTGCATCATTATGTAAAGAATTGCTACTTGATACATTACCAAGTCTACTATTTAAACAAGCTCCTCAGATCTGCTTATAAGCTATGCATTTTGGAGCAGTGTATGAATTAAATGCCTCATAAAAACAAAAGACAAAAAAGGCAAGGTAAGCAAAGCATTGTTTTCTGTTGCACAGAGATAAACTAAGGAGTGGAGTCCCCTGCAAATCCCTCCTTCAGGAAACAGGGTTAGATTTTTACCTCAGAGAAGTAAAGCTGCTGCTTTCACATGAGGAATGCATAAAGTCTCTAAGAGCCAAGCAAAAATTGTACTTGGGGACTGCTCTGATTCCAAAATGACATGGATTAACACCAGCTGGTCAAGACAACCCAAGCTACAAGGCAAAATAGCTGGCAAGTGTGAACAAAGAAGTGACAACCAGCAACTGACTGTCTGGGAAGCTCACACCTGGGGCAGGCTCACGGAACAGGACAACCACCAGTAGAGCTGGGCCTAGCAGAGCACATTCACCTCCAGAATCTGGAAGAGACTCAAGCAAGAGACTCCTGAGCCTGCTCATTTGTGCCCGGTCAGGAGCTACACATAAAGCCCTGGCACTGGCAAAGAGTGCATCTTCTGTTTCATCTTCTCTTCACTGAAGTATGTGTGGTCAGTGATTTACTCACTATTCAAATCAGAGCAGGAAGCTCATTTCTTTCCTCATAGCATTTCTGCAATATTCTTGATAGGTATCTGTATTTCACAAACAGGAATTTATCTTAATAAATTATGAAACAAAGGAGTACAAATTAATCTCACAGATAAGATGAAGGAAATATTCACGTCAAATCATTCACCGATTTGGAAAGCCAAGATAAAACATATTGCGGCAAAGGCAGCAGTATTCCCTAGTTTTCCGAGCTGGCTCTTAACTGCCTGAACAATGAGATCATTCTGGCTCTTTCTGCTGCTCCCGGCCTCACTTGCTCCAAGCGCTTTTTCTATTCTGTAACAGAGGCAGGAGGTTCCCACAGAGCAGAGCCTCTAGAGTCTCTTGCACTACACAGCCCTCATTTATTCCTACAGAAGGTCTAGAGGGCACCAAGTGTAAGTCCTAGAACAAAATGTAAATGATCTCAATACATACAAAGTGTGCAAGCAGGCTGCTTCCGCTTACTGAATAAGCTTTGATTTTCAAATAAATATATTACTGTTGCATGTATTTTGGTCATCCTACTGACTAGGGACTATGTTTGTCCTCTGTCTTTCTTCCCCTCCTTACTTTTGAGATGAAGGTGATGGTTTCATTTATGGCACTACTGCACAACAGTTCGGAATTTATTGTGCTCTCTACACTGCAAACGTGCATTTAGATTTTTAAAAAGAGCTACCTTTAACAGCAAAGTTTCTTAAGATTAAGGTTTCTTTATAGGGCTACTGTGTTTAAAACTATCTACCTCACATGTTAAAAAGGAAACAAGGTTCTGTAACATGTCTTAACATTGTAACAAAAAACAATTGTAGTCAACTGTACGATATAGAACAACTCTTTTCAGAAATGTTAGTACAGTTCAAATCATGGAATAGTTTTAATAAAAACATGTCTTAACATTGTAACAAAAAACCAATTGTATTCAACTGTATGATATAGAACAACTCTTTTCAGAAATGCTAGTACAGTTCTAATTATGGAATAGTTTTAATAATACACAGAGCCTCAGAGCATTTATTTTCAAGCCTCAGTGTAGCTGTAACATTAACTAAGGCAAAGCAAGGCTGCCGGTGTTAATCTGATACCTCAGACAGGGTTATTTTGCCCCCCTGTCTTATCTGTAAGCGGAAGAGGGCAAAAGCCCAGTGGGCATTGGGAAACACTCACCTCCCTCGCTGCCAAGACTATGGTGGAAACAAAAAAAAACATAAGATTAGAAATGTCATCTAAACAAACCAAATAAATGCTTCAATGCAAAGCCAGTCATTGATATCCGAAATGTTATTAGCCTCCAAACACTTCACCATCTGCATATTATTTATATTAGACAGCATTTGAGATGATGAGATGTATATTCTATTTGTAATAACCTCCAGCTTCCAGGTGCTGCCCCTCTGAAAGCTTGCATTTACATGCAGGAATGATTATTGGTTTCAAACTACAGATTCCCTCCTATTTTTAAAGCAGGGTTTCCCTCTCCCTTCCCCAAGGAGGCAAAAAATAAAACAGAACAAAAACAACAACCAACCAACCAATAAAAAGCTGTTCCTTATAAGTTTATGCCTTTCTAAGGTCAATTAAGATCTTGACAGTCTTAAGTGCTGACTTTCAAATGAGGATTGGTAAAATGAATTAAAAAAAAAAGAAGAAATAAGATTAATGTTATACACTACTTCTTGAAAGTGGACCAGTCTGTTTGGAAGGCTATAATGACAGAGACCTTGGCTGCAACGGCACAAATCTTAATGTCGTTCTACCTGACCATAAGAGAAATTAAAGAAGAGAAAAGAATAACTGTCAATGTCTTTTATGCTAATAAATAGTTTTATTAGCATAAAACTGGATTCTATGGAGAAAAATCTCACTTCTCCTGGCAAGACAGCCATACAACAGAACTGGAGTCATCTGCTGCAACAGTCTCCAGCAGCTACCTCTGCCTAGTTTATCACACATTTGCTCTATTAGATTCTTATCAGTCACACACACCGCAGAGAAGCCTGGGCATGAAACATAACACAGTTCTGCAGCTTCATGGCTTTAACTCTTTCCTTAACTCTAATTCACAGAAATTTGACTTACTTCCTCATCTTTTTTTTTAATTTCTGCTTGAACTTCCTCCAGTTCCTCCTGACCCTCATCTGGGCTCATTTTCAGGCCTTCTCGAAGCATTCTGATGCCAAAAATTGCAAAGAGTGCGGTTGACACATAGTATGTATACACACGGGGAATAACTGTGGTGGCATAGCCGAACAAAACTGAAAAAAAGCAAATGTGTCACTTCAAATATAATCATGAGGATCACAATTATTTTTCCCATACCTAGAAAATGCTCACTAGTAAAGTTTACAATTCAAATGCCCACTGTTGTTTAAATACACCACTTTCACTTAGTTTCATATAATTTTACATTTTTGCAATAACAACATTCTAGCAACTTCAAACATTCCTGGTCATATCAGAAACTGAGGTCTGTTAGCACAGACCAAGAATAGCCAGGCAAAGCTGATGTGCTGCTATTCTGAAAAGTCAAAGCAAAGTTATCTTTCCAATCAAGGATGGCAGGTCTTGCCTTTCTTCAAGCATGCCAAGTTAGATTAGCAAACCCTCTAAGATTAGTCACTGTCTGTATCAGTTAATTCCATTTACACTGATGACTACATGTTGGAAAGCATCTCTTTCCAACTTTTTTTTCCATTTACTTCATATGTCAAACATATGAACAGATAAAGTTAGAATACTATTTTCCACAAGACTAACTTACTAGCAGTACCCACTAGTGGCCTGAATCCATGTCCTTCTGCCAAGTGTAAATACCCACAAATTAAAATTCATCTCTCCCCCATACTCCCAAAAAACATACAAGGCCATCATTTTTGGTCTTTCTCTAATTTAGAAGCATTGATCAGGTAGAGGCATAAAAGTTTAACTTCCCATTCTCAGTCTCTGCTTTTCATCTACTTTTACAGGTACTGAACGTGGTCAATTTAGACTAGAATTAGTGCTCGAACAAAAAGAAATACACATTTCTTCACAAATTGAATTAGTTAGCATTTTGCAAAAAAAAATCTGTATAAAAAAGAGAAATTAAAACCCCACACCTAAAATTCAAGGCTGTTTATACCATGAACTCAGCTGTCCCAGCTGTTTTACTGCACAAACAGTTAGCTGAGGGGAAGCATATTACCACATATGTGCTTTCTCACATCACTTTCTCAGCTCAAATTGGGCTCAGAAGTTACTACAATATCCAGAAGTTTATCTATACTGCCACTGCCAAAAGTGAGACTATCAAACCAGGAATAAATTAGGCTGTAATATTAGTAAACATGGTACGTGCACACATGAATAATAACAGTCAAATAGCATCAAATAATTTACCTTAAGTTGTTTTTAAATATTAAGCACATAGTAAAGCAATGAAAGATAATGTTTTTGGAAAGATCTTTTCTTTCTAGTGTTGCCATATCCAAAGCATAGAAGTAAAATGATCAGAGTGGTGAAGCAACTTCTTTTGTCATGATGATAAAACTGTTTCTGAACACAGATCAAAAAAAATAAAAAGTATTTTTGGAGCCAGTGAGTTTAAGTGAGAAAGATTTCATAAAATTGAAGTGGGAGAAAAAAAAAGAAGAAAAATAGTCCCCAGTTCCATAGATAGCTTGTACAAAACAAGGGCCGAAGGGGGAAAAAAAAAAAAAAAGCCTCTTCTTTCTGAACAGGAGAAATAGTTGGGAGCCTCTAACTAGGGGTTAAATTAGAAAACTTTTATGAAAAAAAAATAAGAAAGAAAGATTTGAAGGAAGAAATCCTATTAAACCTATTAAGAAGAGAGCAAACTGCAATGGGCAGAAGGGGAACAAAAGAAAGCAAGACATGCAGAGCACAGCATCCTTTACCACACTAAAGAAAGTTAACTGAAGCAAGCAGCACAAAAGTGAAACAAGATCCAACGAATGTTACATTGAGTGACAGAAAACACTCTTACAAGGCTTTCATTAAATCCACCACAAATGGAACCTGTTCTACAACTGATATTACTGCTACACACCCAGAGAACATTCGGGAAAACACTAAGAAGCCGGAAGCCAGTTAATCTGCCGATTCCAGTGCATACAAGTCACTAAACACTATTGCAAATATTTCTTGAATAGTCATGGTAAGAAATGAGCATGTATACCATAAAATTTACGTGGCATCCAATGTATATACCTGAAGGCTGCCCCATTCTACAATTAAGGCTGTATAAGCATCCAAAGCTGCAGGGCCCTCAAGGGCTATCTGACACCTCTCTCCAAGCTCTTGCCTCTGTCAAGACTCTGGATCTCAAAGGATCATAACAGAATGTCTTTTTTCACTTACACATTCTCCAAAAAAAAGCCAAACTGCCTTCGTGCATGTTAAAAACACCACATACTTGGATGCAAGTCAGTCAAGGGAAATTTGTTGTCTTAGAAAGACTCCTTCATTTTAGGAAGCAATCATCCCTATGTTCTCTTTAGGCACCTTAATAGGGACTACAAATAGAAAAAAAAGAAAAGGGATCTAGTAGTCCAAAATCCATGGAGGTGTTTATGCTTCCAACTCCAGTGTTTCCCCGTAAACTCCTACTGAAGTCTAGTGAGTGTAAACACCTAGTCAGAAGTAAGAGTACAAATGCTGGATCTGTCCCCTCTGCCTTTCACATTCTCCTTCAAACAGGAAACTGCATGTTCTACTATTGCTTTCCATTTAATTTCATAATAATACACACTTATTTAAAAAGCCTATGTAATGAAAAGTGAGTGCTGACCTGATAAGCATGTCATGAGTCCCAAGGCGAGCATAGCACCAGCCAGTACGGTCAAACGGTTGTATCGCATTGCCATGATGGCCGCAATAAAGAAGGTCTTGTCCCCCAGCTCTGATACAATGATGACTGATATTGCAGCCACAAACGCATGAATGAAGCCCAAATTTGTCTTGTCAGGGGACTCTTCACTGACAATATGAACTGGAGCAACTGGCGAAGACCCCTTCTGTAAGAAAGGGGAGGGAAAAAAAAAAAAAAAAAAAAAAAGACTTAGGCTTGGGTGTTTATTTCCTGCAAGTAGTGAGCTCTGTAATTCTCTTGTTTTACCATATAGCCCAGTGCAGTGTTTTAAATGCATACATTTCATGTAGTATTAGCTGCCACTGCAAACTTCCAGCCCCTTAAACAGAATATCCTACCCCGATTACTAAAGTAATAACTTCCTCATGCAAGTTATTGCTACAGTATGAGAGTCACTATTACACTGAAATGGAAGAAACAACATCAGCTCAGTTCCAGCACTGCTGTATGTACAGTCCTTGGCTATTTACGTCACAATACTGGTAGCAACCAAACAAGCAATTTTCTGATAGTGACTGAGAATTAAACTCTTCAAATTAAAATGGGGCATTTATAATAGCTTAGCAGAAATGTGAAGTCCTTTGAAAAACATCACCATCACTTTCTTCCCTCGCAGAATCTCAGCATCTGAGTCGCACTAAAATTGTATGCAAGTATTCTTAAGCCTTCTTGACACGTGCTTATAGTTTTGAATCACCATAAAGACTTTCCAGCGGTCAAATCACTCCAGCACAAGTATCACTTATTAATCAAAGTGTTTACTTTTACAAAGCTAAAGAAACCTACTATCAAAAGCAAGACCCAAAACAAGGTGACCGGAACTGGCTGAGAAGTTAGTTTTAATACAGATTGCAACATGCTTTGTAAAGTGACCCTCTTCACAGAACTTCCTCATTTTAAAAAGTATCATGTTTTTTTTAATTACTCCTTTTTAAAGTTCTATAGGATTCATAAAGTGGTATGTTAATGATTTCTGTCCTCATTGTGATCCTCTGGCAATAGATGCCTCTAACCCAACAACAAAATTAAAATAGTTTTCAACAAATAAATTAACCTTAAATACTGAGAATAACTGATGGATTCCAAGTTGTAACAAAATATTCCCTCATTTGTTTATAACATCAGAAAGACCAGGAGAGCTCAGCTCCCCCCCACCAGCACATAAGCAAACATGGCTCAGTACAAAAATATTTATCCAGTAAAAACATTAGTTCATTTGGTCAAGCTTTATTGTCCAAAACAGTATCAAATATCATATCCCCACTTAACTTTCTACGAGTGAGCATCTGGACTATCATTAGAAAATAATTTGAGTTAGATGATGTCTCAACTCCATTTTTCATAATGAATCCCCACATTTCTTTTTTCAGCAGAAAAGATTATCATGAAGTTACATGAAGTTTTCGGACTTAAAAAAGGGAAAAAAACTAATTGCCAACTTTCACCTCACATTTATAATCATTTTATTATCAGCAGCATAACAAAGAAGCTACTGCACTCTCTTTGGTCTTTAACTGCCACCTCTGTTCTACCATTGCCGTTTGGGGGCTGCGCTGGGACGACAGGGACGCTTGCACAGGGATGCTGGCACCTTCAAAGCACCCTGCGGGTGAGCAGCCTTCCAGGCCAAGCAACCAGCACGCTGACAGTTTCACCATCAGCACGTGCCGGGGTCCTGGCTGTCCCCAGGCAGTCACACACCCATGGGCTGGCTGCGTGTTCCCGCTGCCTTTCTTGGGTTGCTGGGAATGCTTAGCCGGGGGTGTGGAGCAGCCTGGGACGTTCAGCCCCAGCTCATGCTCGCATTAGCACAACCTGCCAATGCTTGACTTGAAGAAACACAAACAACTCAACACTTGGTACCCTCTTCCCCAAAGCGAACGGGGCAGCCTGCTAGAGATCGCTGCTGGTGGAGCTTACTTTTGAAATTCTGAAATTCCTGCCTTTTCTGCCATCATTTGCTAGTCCTTACAAAAAGGAGTATTCCCCTTTCACTCCAGTGTTCATCAGCACAAGATGCACACCCTGTGGGAATTCACATTTTTAATTGAAACACCAGTGATGCCTATGGTAAGATGTTTTGTAACCTGAGGGCTGTCTTCCTGTGCATGTTTCACTTTGCCATACACTACGTGTCTCTGCTTGTCAGGCCCTGGCCAGCAGTTACCAAGGGCTGAGCAGTACCTGGGAGCCTGGCTAGGAGCGGCAGGAAGTTCCTCTCCGCGAAAAGCAACGGCAGCTGAACGTGGCTCTTTACGACATCTCCAGCAAAAAAAATATATGCTGAATGAAAACTACGTCTGATGTCTTGTGGAACGAGGGTGCTTCTGGGACAAAGTTAACCAGCTTTAATGCTAAATATATCTGTTCTAATTTCCCTCTCTTGCAGTACTCCCTGCAAAGTCCTGCTATTGACGTGCAGCATATCCCACGGGTGCAAAGGGCCCTTCGGAGGGATCCCGCGCAGCAGAGAGCACTGCTGACGGCGGAAGGAGCCCGGAAAGGCACCGGGACACGGACACTCACATGCGACAGCGCCCGATGCTCCGCGCGCAACGCAAGCACCGGGA
>NW_010579882.1:105054-116905 GCF_000705375.1 Tinamus guttatus | reverse complement strand
GGGCCTGCGTTAGCCCTCCCGGTTACCGAGCGGCCCGTGAAAGGTACGGCCCCGTTTCACCGCACGTGCGGTGTGCGGCGTGGGCGTAGTCATACAGGGCTGACTAGCCATGAGAGCAAAGCAATTTTTCTGAGGTCAGAATTCTCAGATAATATAGAACAACTAAACAGAGAACAACTTCAATTTTATTGGCCTGTAGTGATATTTAAGCCTTCATAAAGTCATACTTTAAGAGAGAGAGAAAAAAAACAATGTCAATTATGTTCTATAATATTAGCTGGCTCGCTAAAATTCAAGCCTGAAATGCATGTAGATTTTTGACTTAAGAGCGGAGCTTATACTGATGCAGTTGTGTTTTCACAGTACTGGTGGGGGTGCACTTACAGCACTATCTGTAAAGGTATTTTTAAAAATCTCAGCAACTCCACCGCCCTATGGGATTTATTATGTCTTTATAAGCAGTTAACATGCAGGTGTGCCAGTCCCTTGTTTTGCTTTATTTTATTTTATTTTATTTTATTTTATTTTATTTTATTTTATTTTATTTTATTTTATTTTATTTTATTTTATTTTATTTTATTTTATTTGTGTGTGTAGATCAGGCTTGATAGAAAAAAAGATTTTAAATGTTACAAACATACTTTGCTAAATGGAGGCATAAACCCTGGCTAAATTATTCCAAGGCTGATTTTATAACCGTGTTAATCCATCCAACCCTACAAAACAGCACAGGCACAGCTGAAGCCCTCATGACATCAGTAATACTGCGTTGTGAGGAAAAACCACTGGAGCTCTCATTTTCTGGTAAAACCCTTTGGCATCTCCATAGTTATGTCCACACAATGCATTGCAATAAATGCATAGGACAATATACCAAGTTTTTGGAGTGGGAGGGAGGGGCAGCGACGTCCCAATAATCCCACAGCTCCGAGGGGTGCCGGGAAGGGAGAGTGAGCCCGGGCAGTGCTGCGGAGGAGCGAGCTGTGTCCCAATTGCTGCTTCCCCGGGATCGTGGCCAGGAGCTCAACACCAAGCACCTCTGCCACCGCCGTTGTATGTAGCCTGTGAGGGCAGACTCCAGGGGACATTATGCAGAAATACTTAGCTGAGAGGACTTTGGGGTGTTTATACATTGAAGGATAAGGATTGTGGCTGTTTTGGTGCTGTTTGAGACTGTGAAAGTCACAGGGACACACTGCTGGGGCTTTGGAGCTGATGGGAGCAGACACTGATGCTACATCTGTGCTCTAGCAGAGGTTGTTACTGTGGTGTACTCTATTCTCTGTCCTGTGTCCAGGCTTTTCCTACAAATTGAAGTGTTTGATTCATAACACCATGACCTGGGCTAGTTAGTGCCTAAATACGAGGTAATATCTTTGTGTTACTGTGGTAGCAACCAAGATAAATAGGGAGAGATTTAATAGGCATGAGCCAAGGCCACACTTTGCTAGGATGAACATGTGGGAAGGGAGGAGAAGACTTTTTGTCTGCCTGAGGAAAAGTACACCCGAAGCAGGCAGAGCACATTCTCCTCATGTCTGTTATTTGCTAGATCCAGCCCCGCCACCACACAGGGTTTTCTGGGGGGCAAATAAGAGCCATGGCATGAAACCAGTGCCCCCATGGCAACACACAGTTTTTTTGTGCTACAGTGAAGGGTGAGAAAGTCCACAACATTTTACTAAACACATGCCCCAAAATTATGTGTCAAAAGAAGAGAGAGATTCCACCCATGAGCAAAAAATCCTGAAAGCCACAGCATCACAGTGAGTCACCATTTCTGTTGGAGTTACCATGGTGAATCAGAGGTTGCATGTGGTAGATTTAGGAGGAAAGAAACACGCTTATCAATAGGCACTACTTATTCCTTTGCTTGTGGATATGGGGTCTCCTCCCTCCATGAGCAGTTTTAAGCTACATTGACTTATACTGGTGTTCAAAGGACCATTCAGCAAAGCTGGTGATTAGCAGAAGAATGCGGAGTTGCAGCCCTGAGGGTGTCTTGACTAGGGGTTCGGAGCTTCCTGGAGGTCCAAGGCATTCCCGGCCAGCTGGCTCCCACTGTTACAGTACTGGAGCAATACAGGGAGCCAGGATCTGACCTCAAATATATTCCCATTGCTGGTTATTTCCTCAGATGCTAGATAATAGGAGGAAGGAGGGAAGGAATACAGCTGTGATGGTGGAAATGGTTTGAAGGAGAGGAATTTGCAGTTGCTTGCCTTAAATATAGGTGCTATATTTATGAGTTTTGTTGAGGATAGTGGTAGTTTTTTAATGTAACTTGTAAAGTGTTAACTTTCATAACTGTGTGATTTTCATATAGGAGTCGCAGCCATTTTTCTCCAGGATTTTTTACCTTAGCATTGTGTATCTTCCGTACCTTTTTGCACCCGCGGGCAATCAGGATTTCCATACTTTTTGATGTGAGAAGGTCCCTCTAGGTGGCACCAACACTCTGCGGTTCCTAACATCCCTCCCCCGTGTGAGGGCTGAGTTCTGGATGTGTATCATTAGCCATAACCTGACCGGCAGCTCTGTAGAGGCTCGCAGCTCTGAGGCTTGAAATCTGAATATTTACATGCACTTAATATTTATAAGCTTTTGGCAGCTACAAATATACCCACAGGTTGGCTTTTCATGTTAAATATTTGTTGTCAACTTCATGACACTGCTTTTGGCATAATGAGAGGGGTTCAACTTACCTAAATCTACCCCCTTAAACTAGGGATTTAGCCCAAATTAGTTGGCTGGGTCCTGGGTACTCTAAGGTTTGTTCCTTCTAAATGAAGATGCATCTCAGCTGGAAGACCGAATTCCCCACTGGGAATTATTTACTGGGGATTACTATATACACCTTAGTGACAGTAGGAATTCAACTTTTAGCAGGCTAAAGCTGAGGTGGATCTCCAACTCCAATTCCACCAGACTTAGTTACATAAAGATCTTCCTGATGAAAAGTTTCCAAGGATTCAGAATAAAAAATGTGTATAAATTATTTACACTGATGAATCTAGAGTTAATTTAGAATGTACCATCTAAAGAAGCTTTCACTGAGTAGGAAAAATCCTTTTTTTTTCCCCAAAGATTGAGGACATGCAAGAAAATCACATGGGAATTTTTGCCTATTAAAGAAAAATTGCTGTTTATGTGTCTTTTTGAGTTTTTTTTTTAAGGCAGAATAGTGAAATGATTGATATTTTTTGTTCTTTGGTTTATTCAAGTATTTCTTTTTTCAATAAGGATTTCATTTGGCAACGAAGCCTGACAAGCTTTGCTAGTGAAACAGCTACAGGTGGATTTCTTGAAAATCTTTGTAAGAC
Organism: Tinamus guttatus; assembly: GCF_000705375.1. Next base: position 113,582 of record NW_010579882.1, on the reverse strand, counting down.
ATAATTCTGTTTGAATTTAGGAAAAGGCTAGCCTTGAAATTGCAAGTTGATACCACTGTCCTTCAGGCTTCTGTGTTTGAAGACAATATAGATAGAGCAATGCGGGGACCTCAGAATCTAGATATTCAGATATGGGGCATGATAATCTGTGTTAATTAAATTGGCTAGTACCATCAGGTCTGAGTATGTCAGTGAAACATTCCTCGATGCAGGTAATTAGCATAGTGGAGTAAAGTAACACACTTCTGTGTTTTTTGAGAAAATAAATCTGAAACCCAACTGAGTCTTAGATTTTGCAGGTTAAAAATACTAGCTTGTTGTCTACTGGGTTTAACTATTGGAAGATTATACTGAGAAGCCTGGGGGCCAAGAAAATGTAAAACCCAAAGCACAACAAAGAAAGGCCAGAGATGTGAGAAACTTCACTGAAATGCACTTCCCGTAATTCAAGGATCGCTGCATGTCCCTGGCTTTCAAATCAGAAAATGTGAATAGCTGGTAGAAAGCTATTTCCAATAGCTTTTTTTGGTAGAAAGCAGGAATTACTCTCTGATAAGACCACAACGCCTGCGCACGAGTGCTGTCGTGCTCCTAGAAGGCCAGGAAGCAGCATGTACGTCACACGGTTCCGAAGAGCCAGATTAATGCTAGACTCCTGCATAAACAGCATGGTGGGCAGATGCAAAATCTGCCACTTCCATAGCACGTACAACATGATAGATTCAGCAGGGTGCTATAAATTAATCACCCTTGAACTTGGAAAGAGCTGTAGTGTTATGTTTACATAGCTATTAATGCATAATTCACACACATGAATCCAAGGATTTTGAGGGGTTTCTACAACTCTTCAGGCTATTGCACTAACATATGTGACTTTCTTGCTATTCAGTTACGTTATTCCTGAATTTTCAATAGATTCATTGATCACAACTAGTAAATATCTCACTGACACAGTAAATTTGGAGTTTGGAGTGTCAATCTGGAAACAAAATCAGCTTTATTACTGGTTTGAGGATGTATGATACAGTACTGATCCAGGGCTAGCCACATACTGTGAAGGCCAAGACTGGGCAAGTTGTTGTTTGCTGTAAGAACCTGAGTTTTCAGCTTATGATTTGTATTTTATATACATATATAAACATATAGCATATATACATGGGAGAAAAAAGATCCCTAAAGCTAACAATTATCACTAGTCTCTGTATTTTGTATCATATTTTATGTTATTTTAGAAATATGCTAGAATGCATATGCGTTCAAAATGATAGTGATTGTCCTGGAATAGACAGAGGGCATTCAGACATGAATTAGAAAGTAAAGTTTTTTTTTTTTTTTTTCTTTTTTCCTCCTGAAATTCTTGTTGAAACTTTCAGCGTCTAAAAAGAGAGTTGAGAGTTCATGGCCACTTACTGCCTGCCAGAGGAGAAAGACCAATGTTCATAAAAGCAGTGGAGAACAGTTAGTTTTAACAGGGCTGTCAGCTGCAGAAGGAAAGCTTTAAGTACACTTGGCAGGCAAGGAGAAAGGTAATATCAACATTTATAGCTCAGAATTGAGAAGGGTCAAGAATTCCTCAAGGAAACAAAGACCTTCTGTGTATGGGACTTTATGCACTCCATGGAAATAGAGGACATTTGGATGGAAACTGGAATGCAGGAAGATCTGCCTGAGTATAAGAAAAAAATAGTTACTGTGAGAATGACTGAGCACTGAAACAGGTTGCCCAGGGGGGCTATGAAGTCTGTCTCCAAACCTGCCTGGCCACAGGCCCAGGCAACCTGCTCTGGCTGACCCTGCTTGAGCTGGGGTTTGAACCAGGGGATCTGCCAGGTTCCTGCCAACCTCACCTGCTCTGTGATTCTGTAGTTAGTGGGCCTTTCCCACACTGTTGTAGTGCTGGTGGTTCTTTCCTAAGAGTCCTCTGGGAAATGGAAGGGAGTGTGGGGCATGGCAGGTATTCTCCAGCAGCTATGGAAGTTGTCCTAGAAGAACAGAAGGTACCTCGTAAAATGTGAAGAGAAAGACTCTGTCTGCACCACATTTTGAGGACCACTGAATGTCTCCTTTGAGTTCTAAGGTCACTTTTCATTTGGAGAACTAGCCTGAAAACACAGCCTGCTGTGTAGCTGCCTTCCAGAGCATGCGGGCCGCAAAGTGACTAAGCATGGCTGACAGCACTTGGTAGCCTCCAGAAGCTCTACTGGGGCTGTCCCAAGGAACCTGCGGACAGTGCATATCGGTTACGGAGAACACAGTGCTGGTAGCTGCCTTTTTTTTTGTGCTGTAGAATCAACTTTACTGTAAATTGACTCTCTCTTATGTAGAACATTCAATTAAAGTGTTTTAACTTCTGAGTTCTCATCTCCCATGAGAAAAGATGGGGAGAGAAAAGTCTCAGCGCTATGGTGTCTCTGGATAGAAGCAGGTTCAAGATGTGACCATTGATGTTACCACATCTCAGATGGACTCACTTGGAAAGAGGCAACGACCTACTTTGTATTCCCATATTATGAACACATAGAATAGTGAATTCAGCTGAATTAATTTAGATACCCAGGCTACACCTGAAGTCCTACACGTTTCAGTAGCATGATCTACATCTCAGTGGATACTGGGTATGCCTTGGCCTGCAGTCCAAAGATGAAAAATGCCTGCTTCAACAAGGCTAAGAACTAGGTTTGAAAATGCCTGGCTGTATCCCAGTTCTGGAATGCAGATGTGCATTTTTTTCTATCAATATTGTACTGTGTTGTGCCATAACATCAAGATATGTTTTTCATTCATTTTTCTGCTCATACTTACAGGTGTTCCTGCTGTGGGAAAGACTGTACAGAGACTGAATGAACCTTTACTGTCCAATATCAGTGAGTACTAAGAAGTACATGTTTTCAGCTACTAGGTAGAGTTAACAGCTGTAAAAACAGCTGTAGAAAATCATTCATGTTACTAAACTTAAACTTCAGCTCACAGTGTAGCTGAAAGATGTTTATGAATATTCATTTTTTTCATTTATCCTTAATGTATAAATATTCTGGCAAATGAACTGCTGATTAACTCACAGCAATATCTGAAAGATATTTTATCATCTTTGTTTCTGATTCATATAACTATTCGCACAGCATTATACAGAGCATAAAAGTGTCAACATGGATAGTTCATTAGATTTGTGCTAGTAATGTATTGTTTGTGCTTCAAAAGGCTAAGTTACCTTACCAAAAGGTAAGTTTGACAATAGCTGACCTCAAGCCTTCAGTTTGACAATATAGGTTGGAAATTTCACAAACTACAGATAGCTGCAAGATAAAGAGAAGGTCTTTGCTATGTTTCCAAATTAAGGCGTCTGTCTCTAAAATAATGTGATTATATTCAAAGGAAACTAATTTTATCAGTAACTTTCAGTTAGAAATCCCAACCCAGTTCTGAATAAAATCAGCAGTGGGGAAAGAGGCAGCTCCACTTCAGAATCAAGTAGTTTCATCTCTCTATGGCTTGTTTTATTCTGGCAAATTCTGACTGTCCTGCATACTACTTCCCTTGCTGGTATTTGCTTATTTTTTTTATACTCATTTTGGCTAGCTATTTCATTAATTTTTGTCTTGGCTTGCTTTTCTAATTGATTTTTGATTATAACACATTTTAAGAGATTTTTGCCGATGTGCTTCCTGTCAGAAAATCTGTAATAAATATTTATCACAAAATTGTTATATTAGTAATTTTGTCAATAAATATTTATTAGAGGCTTAAGACTGCAAAGCCCTGTAGACCTGGGACAAATATGGGCTACAACCATGACTGAAACTATGTCTGAAGAATATTGCATACCACAAACATGCTAAGATGTGACTAATTGGTGATAAAATTCTCTATGGTAAGTTTTAGGTAGTAGCGTTTAGCTTTTCTTACTTACCAGACCTGGTATATGCATAATGGCACAGGACTAGCTCGTGACTTGTGAGCACAGAATTAAGTAGCAAATCTTCAACTGGTGTAAAACAATAGCAGTCGAATCAGTGGAGTGTATTTTGTACAGCAGTGTTCCTCTTCCATGGTATTTTTGCTGTTTGGACCGGTGAGTGGCTATTTACCGAGGTCCTTTGTATTACTATCCTTACTAAATATTTACATCTGTCCTTCTAAATACCTCAAGTTAAATCATTTTAAAGTTTTTAAACATATCCCACTTCACAGAAACCCTATAAAGCCCAGGGAATCAGGAAAAAGAGGAGATTAAACATATCCCACTTCACAGAAACCCAGGGAATCAGGAAAAAGAGGAGTCTTTAGTGTGTAATTCTCAGTAATACTGACAAGGACTAGAACCACATGAGCTGAGGAAGCTGGGACACGCCAACATTTAGTAGTTTTGTGCAAGCTCACCTTTTGGATGCACTTTTAAAAGGTGCTGTAGCTTTTTCTAGCGGAAATACTCTGCTTGGTTTGATACACATGTGAGAGTCCAGAAGAGATCTTTGCTATGTAGTGAGGCAAGGAAGTCAGCATCCACTTCATCTGTATGTGTGGTTGGGCAAAATGGTAAAAAAAAGTCTAGAAGAGGTAAAAACAAATAAAAGATCATATGCAAGTTCAGTACTTGTAGCACCTTACCTAAAAATTTGCACTAATATAAACTACTTCACTGCTCTCTGAACTAGAGGCTAGAAAAATAAACCATTATAAAAGAGGAGATATGACTGAGGCGTGTGGGGTCTCTGACAATAAATAATCTGAGCCTTTGTGTTCAGATTCTGAAAGCGGCTTTGGCTAATGTCACGTCTTACTTGCCAAACTCATTGTGTGCCATTCAGCAGTCAGAGTGCTCAAGACAGCATTTAATAAATATCCGCAATGTCTGGACTCACAACAAAGGTTAACGTCATTCAGGGTTGGCACTGTTAGCCAGGAGGAGACACAGGCTGTGTTCTCCAGAATTCCAATTTTCTTTGGCTGTTATAATGCTGCCAGGAATAGTGAAGCCAAAATGACAGGATTCAAGACTCTTGGAAGGAGCGTAACGAGGGCTGACATGTTAGTGCGAGTGTTAGTTGCCTGCATGCGTCTCTGCCCTTCATGTCAGGAGCAATGCCCTGCCTCTCATACAGCATCTCTGCTTTGCACCTAGGCATTGTAGAAAGCCTAAGCCATACAGAAGCAAAGGGGACAAAACAGGTGAATTAAGGACAGATTTGCACCCTTAGCATCTAAAGTGTCCTGTCTTTTGTGTCTCTCTAAACCACAGTGCTGTTCAGCCTAGCATAAGTAGCAGTGCTCTGTCTTACATACAGAATTCTGTTCCTATTGAAATCGCTCCCAATCCTAAAGTAGCTAAAGGAAGAAAAAAGGAGAGATGAAAAAGGCAGTAACCTGGGCCAGTATTAAACTTTTTTTTTTCCTTTCCTATCCTGCAGGCAATGGATGCGAAATGAAATACTACCACACTAGGATCACTAAAAATTCTAGATTGCTTTGTCCAAGGCAACGTTCAGGGAAAATAGGGCACAAGACAGTGTGTGATAAAGACTTCTAGTGTATTACGAGACATTTAGACCATTTCAAAGGGTAAGTGGCCTTGCTTCGTGCTCCACCTGCCAGGGAAGCAGACTGAAGTGGGGAGCTTCACCTGCGGTGGGTACGTGACTGGCGAACCGGTCCTGTGAGCCGCATGAGCGCTGCTGGTCAGCGGGATGGCGCATGGAACGTGGCGGCTCCAAGTGGGAGAGTGACTTTCCCTGATCCTTCAGATTCAGTTATCTTGCAGCTGACTTAGCTGTTCTTTCAGGTACTTGTCCCTGGTCAGCAAAGGATTAAACCCATGCTTAAGTGGCTTTACTGAATAGGGATAGAGTTAAGCTCAGGACTGTACTAGTCTTTATTAGCACAGTAGGCAGAAGTCTGGCCATCCTGAGCAGTATGTGTAAGAATTGTCACACTCCACCGGATGGCCAACATAATGCTTACCATTCCCATATTTTGATGTGACAGTATAACAATCTCCAGGAAGCCTGTGATGCTCATAACAAATCCCTCTGGCTGTGGTCAGCAAGTGGCTATCCTGGGAGTCTCTGGGACAATGGCTTTGCTTGTTTGCTGCCTCTGGAAAAATTGGTTTTAGGAGTACCTGCCTCCCAGTGCTCAGTGATCAGAGTCAGATGGATATCTTCAAATTCTGGGTCTTCTGGCAAGACCAAATCTTAGTGATTCAAGCCCCAATCTGCTTGAGGAGCTCTTCTGAAAATTCATACGAGTGAAGGATCTAATTTCTGATTTTTAATCCTGACCATTTTAGCCCCTTGTCCTGCCTAATTCCCCTGATAGTGGAATATATATCCTTGAAGTTGTTCAGGGCCTGTAAGAAAAAAAAATAGTTCAATTTTTGGCTACCAATGTCTGTGTTGAGAGGCTGCTTCTGTTGGTCGCACCTAGAACTACTGTATCAATGGGTGCGTTCTTCTTGACAGTTCTTTTCTCTGGTCTGCGTGTGGTATTTGTTTCCACTTGCATCTGAGGAGATTGGAACTGACCTGATGAAAAACTAGAATTTGGGAAGAAATGAACTCTTTGTTCTTCTCTCTCATTTTTTCATGTCCTTCTCTGATTAGTACTAAATGGCTACAGATACCACAGAGGAAAAAACAAGGGGTTTATGTGGAGCAGTAATTTTTCCATCCTGGGGCTTTGGATTCTTGCGTGTGTGACTGACACAGAGCTGTCCTGCCACTGCTCATCCTGAGTGCTGAGCCCTTGTGCAGCAGGGTCGGGCTCATTACGCCTAATGTTACAGGAGCTCAAGTCTAATCTGTACTGAAACCCCTGTAAGCTTCTTGAGAAACAAAATAAAGATCTTGGTGGAAATGAAAAACAAGCCTAAATCTCAGTAAGAAATACACAGAGAATACAGTATAAGAATTTATCTCTTTGTGTTCTGTCACACAGAAATAAAACACAGTTGATAGACCTGCAGCAAGCCTGGCTCACACAGAACTTCAATGAAGTTAGACTGAATAAAAGTTATTGAGGATCTCACAAACTCTGTTATTGCACCTTTAAAAAAATGAATTGTATTTGATTTCTATCCTATGCAAAATCTTTCTCTCTCTCGCTCTCTTTTTTTTTTTTTCCAAACCATGCAGGAAATGTTTTTGAAGGGAGAGTCAAGAGACTTAAGTCTGGAATTTTTATGCACACCAGAAACTTAAATGTGTGGTTCAAGCTGATAAACTTACCACACCTCTTTCTGTTTTCTTTATAGACTTATTACAAATATCTGGCTTGGAACCTAGATTTATGGTGTGAACAAAAGAAATATAGACCTTAGAGACATGTAAAGATAAATCTCAGGAGGAGACATAAAAGACTTTTTTCAACTTTTAAACTGGTTCTTAATGGAGCAAAATAACAAAAAGATCAGAACACTATTTTTTAAAAAAAATCTTGTTTAAAGAAACTGTTGAGCATTAGGGATGCTCCATATAAAATATCATCTCTGTTGTTTTATGTCTGAGTCAGAATTGTGTCTAGAGTCTAGTCATGAGCTTTTTGTAGCGTCACAATTTGTGTTGCCCTCAACTGGAGTTTTGTAACGAAAAAGAGCAGTACTACTTTGTATAAGTAAGTGTGTAAGAAGTCAGGCAGAGGGGGCAGGAGACCTGCGTGGATGAGCAAGGAGCTTGTGGCAATGCTCAAGCAGAAGAAGGTGGTATACAGAATGTGGAAAAAAGGACAGGCCCCCTGGGAGAAATACAGGAACGTAGTCAGGGAATGCAGAGATGTGACAAGGAAAGCTAAGGCGTGTTTGGAACGCAAGCTGGCAAGGGACATTAAAAATAACAAGAAAAACTTCTTCAAATATAACAACAGCAAAAGGAAGACCAGGGAAAACGTGGGTCTGCTGGTGAATGGGATGGGCACCCTGGTTACAAATAACACAGAAAAAGCAGAGTTGCTGAATGCCTTCTTTGCTTCGGTGTTTACCAAGGGCAGCCCCTTAGAGCCCCAGGCCCTAGGGACAAGAGAAGAAGCCTGGAGAGAGGAAGACTTGCCCTGGGTAGAGGAAGATTGGGTCAGAGAGCACCTAAGGAACCTCGATACCCACAAATCCATGGGCCCTGATGGGATGCACCCCAGAGTGCTGCGGGAGCTAGCAGAGGTCATAGCGAAGATGCTCTCCATCATATTTGAAAGATCCTGGAGAACAGGGGAGGTGCCGGAGGACTGGAAGAAGGCCAATGTCACGCCAGTCTTCATAAAAGGCAAGGAGGAGGACCCAGGCAACTACAGGCCAGTGAGCCTCACCTCCCTCCCCAGAAAAGTGATGGAATGGCTCATACTGGCTGTTGTCTCCAAGGCACATGGAAGACAAGAAGGTGCTCAAGAGTAGTCAGCATGGATTCACCAAGGGGAAATCATGCTTGATTAAACTGATAGCCTTCTATGATGAAATGACCGGCTGGATAGATGAGGGGAGAGCAGTGGATGTTGTCTATCTCGACTTCACCAAGGCTTTTGACACCGTCCCTCACAACATCCTCCTG
>NW_010579882.1:83347-104375 GCF_000705375.1 Tinamus guttatus | reverse complement strand
AAACTGAAGCACCAAAAGTTCCACATGAACTTAAGCTTTGATTGCTTTGAAACAGTATTTCACAGGGTTTTTTTTTTTTTTCTTTAAATATTCCATTTTGGAATGGGGTACTTCACTCTCATTTCCTGTCAAAGTGGTGAAGGTTGCCTTATGGCTCTGTGGAAGTCTCTATTTATGCCTGCAAACAGGACCTTTAAGACTCCAGTTTTGACTGCATCATGTACTCTGAACCGCAGTGAACATGAAGGCCAGCTTCTTCCTCAACAAAATGTGGTATTTCTTCGAATGTTTGAACTAGAACGAATATATTTTAGGAAATAAAAGGACATTTACTCTTGACTTACAAATTTTCATTGGTAGAGAATTCTCATTTGGAAATTTGGACACAACATTTGGAAAATTGTTCCAATGATAAGCTATCCTCAGAGGTAAAGAACTTGCACTTTTTATCTAGTCTCAATTTGTGTGGCTTCAGCTTCTGGTTCCAGGAATTTAATTGTATCTCCATCTCCCACTCTAAGGAACGCTTTTAAAAATCTATCTTGCAGACTCAACACAAATGCCTGTGGTCAAATCATCCATCCTCTTATTTGTTATTTTGGTTGAGAGACCTGCTTGTGTCTTTCCATGTCAGACATACTTTCTGAATGGCTGTGATTTGGATCTCCTTCAATTGAGCAGAATTGGTCTTTGCTTGTGAGCACCACAGTGATTCACACTACTCCGGCAGTAGTTTCATCCTTGACAGAAACAGAAGTAATATAATCTTCCCACTCAGCTTAAACTATATGAGCAAGAATTCCATGAGCCATCCCACTATAGAGGGAGTTTGCATTTAACCAACAATCAGCGAGTGCCCCATTTCTGCTCACTTACAGTTAAGGTTGAATAAGAGAAAATGTGCTCTTTTGGTTCACTTTTGGTTGACTTCCTCGTAGTTGAATTCCAGCCTCAAAGCTTTTTCATGTCAGCATCTTACATCACTAAAAATGTGTGAGGTTCATTTTGCAAAGTCAGTGGATTTCAATTGTTGTAACAAGGAACTGAATTACGTTGTATGTCCACTTCTAGGCTTACATTTCCCTTAGCATTTCTTTGCTTAAAGTTGAGCTTTTGTGCCTCTGTAAGTGAATCATAGGAAGTAAAAATTCATATAATGTATAGCCTCAATATGTTTTTTTTTTTAAATGTGTGGTCTATCTAATTCAGTCATGTAACAGTTCAGCTAAATGAAGTAAGATTTACCTTCCACTTGGGAGCTAGAAGGTCTTGGATATAGAATCCAGTTGTAGGTTGACTCTGACCTCATGCTATTGGCAAGTGACAGTTATTTACCATGCAACAGTTATTTGATGTCCTCCATGAAATAAATACTTGGGTTTTACTTCATACTGCAAATGTCTACACCAGAGTACTGCCACCACAGCTAGTCTTGGCACGCACCTTCCCTTAAGCCTGGGTAGACATTTCAAGGCTAGAATGCCTGTAGGGGCAGACCTACCCATTTAATCTCATCAGGGTGCCTCTCAGTATGGGAAATGGGTACCTCAGTAGGAAAAGTTGGAGCATTTTTGCTGCTTCTACCTAAACTGTCATTTCTCCGTGGCTAAATATTTGTTCTTGACACTGTGGAGCTGGTCCCTTTCAAGAACACTAAATTAACTTAAAAGAAAATCGGGTCTGAATCCAAATGTAAACAGATTAGTCTCTGGGCCATAACAAATGAGATTGTGGTGAAGAGTTATGTAATTCTCAAATTTGACCTCTAGTCAGTACAAACCTTCAAGAGCAACCTCCTCTTTACAGGGATCAACTCAAAGCTTTAAAACATCTATGGCTCTTTGGTTTTGTCATGAACACATAGTAAATGTGTCTAAACAGAGCTACTGTGAATGTCTGGAAGTCACCAGCTAAGGCAGAAGTAGCTAACTGAATAGAACACAAGCAGGCTTAATAAATGTGCATGGATTTTAATGTTGTTTGGCAGATTGAATAGTCAAATGAATAGACTACTATTAATTGCATAGCTTATTCTAAAGAATGCAAAGGATAAACAATTAAAACAATTACTAGAATTTATATGTTAATTCAGCTCAAATGAAATGATTAAAAGCAGAAGGAAGAAATGAAAACAAGGCATTACCAGATTCTTTTCCTCACTCTTTTTAATAAACAAATCTTTCTGTCATACAGCTGCTGTTTGACTAAAAGGAAAATTGATAATTATAATGTATTATGGGCCAACCAAGTATTTTCCATTTGAACAATGATTTTCACTTAGCACGTTAATGTTGACAGAAAAAGACCAAAGGCACCCTTGTGACTTTACCAACATGTCATAACAAAATGAAGGCTTAACCTGTTTCTGAAGGATTGACTTTCAAGCAGGAAACTGGGCTATTTTGGAAACTTAGCTAATGACACTGTTATTTTTTCTCCTGAGTGATAAGGTTGATGGATACATACCACTTGTATTTTGCTTAATCCTTTTTCTCCCATGGTCAGGACTATCACTTACACCATGGTGTTGATCATTCAATGTATATTAGTATCTAGCTATACTGACAAATGTTCTTGCTCTGTCATTTGCAGCTGCAAATATATTTCAGCAGAATTATCTAACACACAGTATCTTCTTCTTGTTTTTGTTGTTAGAAAAACTATAAAGATTGCAATTTGCAAATGGACCTAGGAGAATTATGGACTACTTCTTACTGAAAATCCGTGGCCATTGAGTGCCTACAACCCCAGAAGTCCTGGGAAACCCAGCAAAAGCCAATTCTGATCTTTGCTATGCTCAAGTAAAATATCACATCTAATATGATAGGGTAAATTTTCACAAAAAGTAGAGCTGTAAAGATTAATATACAGGCTCATGAGATTTAAAAAGGGCACCAAAAACAGCAGATATCACAGGTGTTCAAACAGTCTAAATTTTACAGAGGCAAACATTTTCAAGCAAGCTTTCCATATTAAACTCTTACAGTGAGCACAGTGTGAAGGTTATCATTGGGTTACAGAGCTCTGCAATATCAGAGCTTGCCTTCCTTATAGAATTTAAAATATATTTTAACTGATAAAGTAGAGTTTTAAGTTAAAGAGAAGAGATGCTCAATAAAAACATGATTTTACCATCGCCCGACACTTCTGAAGGGTCAAAAGGGCAGATAAACAACTTCCTGCAGCTGTGGCTACATCTGGCACACGACTGAGGCAGAAAGCGTGCTTTGCAAAGATAAACATATCAGGTTGTATCTCTGTAGTCTCCTACACTTCTGGATAAAGCTCAGGGAACTGAACTTGGCCCTGCAGTGCCACCAGTAATTAATATCTGAAACTGCCTTTCCACTGATGAATCAAAACAGCCCTACAATAGTGAGCTTAAAATCACCCCAATCCAATACTACAAACAGCTGAAAGGGCAGAAATAAACACTGCCTCTGGAAGTGCTGTGCCCAGGTAGCAGAGCAGCTCTCTGAACTCTCACATTGGTGCTGGGTATTGCTGTTGTGGATTGGACTCTTCATGGCCTGGGGCGAGGGACTGTGTGTGCATTTGTAGGACACCTCTTCTGGATGCACTGAGTTATTCTAGAAAGCAATCTCCCTTTGCATATCTTAAGTGTAATGAACTTGTTTGGTGGTATTTCTGACATATTGTCAGTCGGGTAATTTTCTGTTGCTGTTGTTTTCCCTCAAACGAAGGCTGTCACTGTGCTTATGGATATGCCAATGGATATACCAGGTTCAAACTTTTTGGCATGTACAGTAAGTCAAGCCAATTCATCTGTAATGTGAATGTTAATACCAAAAAAATAATTTCTTTTTCCATTATTTTTGTGTTTGAACAAAAGACTAGTGCTACCCAGCGGGAGAGACATTTTTCTTGTAACCTCTTGGTTGAGATAAGTGTTTGGAGCAGCAGTTGGGGTTCAGTTCCCCTGTCTGCCTGCTGCAGGTAGAGCCAATCTCTTCTGTGGGATGCCCTGTGCTCTGAGCTACTGGCAGCTCTGACCGTGGGCTTTGGCAGGACCTGCTGAGGCTGCTTCATTCACAACAGCAGGTTTTGGAGGAGTATCCTGCACCCTCAGAAAGATGCCTACATCTTTGGGCTCTCAAGGCTGATCACAAGTTCTTGGTTAAGCTTGCTTGCTTTGTAAGAGAACTGAGTGTTCTGGAGATGGAGAGGACCAAGAAAGCATGGAGAGTTGTGGATGGATGGTCCAGGGCACTGCAGGAAAGAGGAAGTAACCAGCTCAAGACTGTGCTCTAGCTCAGGCAGAGAAGCAGTGTGTAAAGCTGAGGTGAATCTCCTGCCTTTGGCCATGTGGGCAGCGATGCTGCTTATTTTCCAGAAAGTACTTGTGACAGTTGAATCTGAGTTCAGAGCATTTCTGGGCGAACGGACAGACAGGTGGATCCCTGCTGCTCTAACCTAAGAGTAGAAGTTGGTAATTTTTCATTTCAGTTTGAGGTGCTCAACCACGAGGGCAGTCTTGCCTGTGCCTGCATTGGCTAGTTGGGCAGCTGAGGTGTCTGAAGATCTCTGGGGGAGACACCTGGTCCTCCTGAAAAGTGCTTTTCTCTGCCTTGACCATCTCACGATCCCAGTTGTCTCCAGAGAGCAATCCAGCTTGCTTGCAGCTGAAATCAGTCCCCCTCCTGAGGCTGGAGGGGACCAGAGCACACACCTGTGACAGGGAGCTGGGGCCCTCCAAGCATGGGACGCTTGAGCACACAGCTCCCAGCCACGAGCCTGGATTGTGTCCTGGGTGCGAAGGGCTCCGCTCTGAGGCTGCACTGCTGGTCAGCAGGGAGGCAGGAGCTGCTGTGTGGAAATGGGAAGGAGGGAGGAGGGAAAGGAGTGGCTGAACTTGCTCTCATGGTGAGGTATGGAGCTCCCTCCATATTTACCCTTCGGGCAATTACAATAAGCCCTTGCCTTCATCTACGTGGGGGATTGAGTCAGCTAAGGTGGATTAAAAACTGTGTGGTCTGAATCTCTCCACTAAATGATCCACTCAAGGTTGTGTGGGAAATCTGCAACTGGAGAACAAACAGTTATTTCTCCAAAGCTTCAGGCATGAGTGTGATGCCTGGAACATACGGGCTTCTCTGTGCGTTAAAAAGGGAGATGATATTTTTCAGATATGATACCCAGTTAAATTAAAACTTCTAAAGTCCAGACCCCAGTGACTCAGCCTGATCAGGGATCACCTGGAAAGGAGTACTATCCATCACTCTCTGTACCAGTCAGATTCCAGTCACGAGGAGCTTTGCCCTGCAAGAGGACAGGCAAAATTCCACTAAGACTCTTACCCTGGCAGTTCATGCTGAGGTACAGCTATTCCAGGATGTACTTTTGTGGTAGGGACATTGCTCTCTTGCTTGCTTGCTCTCCCTGTTGGCTGCAGATATTTACAGTTATCTTCCAGGAGAGAAATCAAGTTGCTATGACCTTGGCCCCAACCTTAGCCCATCTGGAAACAGCATAGATTTAGTCTGAATTTAATTTAGATTAGCAAAGAAACCTCAAGAGTTATAAAACATCTGTTTTCTTTGGAGAAGCTTCAGATCTGTCACAAGTCATGTTAGGTAAGTATTTGTCCACATTTCAACACATCGTGGAGAGAACTGTAGCAGCTGACAATAGAGGAACCATTTGATGTTGTGCTTCTCTCCAACTTCCTGGCAGACACCTATCGGAGATGACAAGGGAGTATCATTTTTACATTATGGTGTTTCTACCAAACTGCTGATAGAGCCCTTTGCAAGATCACAGAAGGGTCTGTATCATCTGATTAGCATTTAGAGAACCTGGTCGGCCGGGAGGGAACCGCAGGAGACCAGAGACTGCCACCCTCAAGGGCTGAGAGAGGAAAGACTCAATCAGTGGTTGATAAGGTTTAGCAATGATAAATCACAAACAAAACTTCAGGCTTAGGAATTCACAGCACAATCTGTCATGAATTTCCTTCCCTTCCCTCCCTCCCCTCTCCAATATCTGATGAGAATTTGGCTTTTAAAATGGTCTGTGGAAGTATAAGAGATCATGCTAGCACAAATTATGGAGCTATGTCTGGCTTTTGCTAGTTTTGTTAGTACTCTGTATTTATTTGTATCTCTGTGTGTACTTATGCAAATTTTGCTGTTAGTCGGTGGTAGCAGGAGGAATTTTAAAGTTCAAGGACTTTTGTTAATGTTGAAATGAAAAAATCTCTTGTTAAAAGCATTTGGTGCAATCCCAACCTTTTGGGACCATTTGAAAATGCATAAGGTTCCTAGTTTGCCACTGACCTATATTGCAAAATCCTTTAAAAAACATTATTTTAGGAATGACTTCAAAACAAAAAGGACCTTCTCTACAGGTGGCTTTGACCTGGCCTATCTGCTGGGAAGAGTCCTTTCAGCATCAGATTCTCCATCAATTCTGGGAGACTGAAACATATTAATCTGCTAACGTATGTATATACTGTGGTCTGCGCCGTTGTGAGACTGACAGTGAGAATGGTGGTTAGTGCACGATGTGTCTTGTCATGCTGTGACTATGGAGAAGAACGAACATTGCACTGTAATATATTAACGCATATCTCCCTCTGCCAGGTCCTTTTCTAAACTGTCCCTTATATGAAGTTTGGAGTGGTAGGAGTATTACTAGCTGTCTTTCGTGCAAATCAGATTCCTCCACATTTTCAGAGACATCAGGGTGAGCAAAGCATTCACAGAACTGCATGTAGGAAATGACCATGAGCAGTTGTATCGCTGCAGTCCCCCCTGAGAAGTGCCCGGCTGCAGCTCTGCAGGACTATGTGCTGCAGCACCTGAGACTGAAAGCTGCTCCGGGGAGAATTGCTGCTCAGTGCAGAATGGGCCCCATTTCTGGTGCACAGGAACATTTTAAGGCGAGGGATCAATGAATCCAAATGTACTCAGTTAAACAGCTAAAAACAAATCAAAGACCACTGGACTGGACCAGTGAGGAAAAAAAACTGTGGGTGTGAGCGAAAAAAAAGGCAAACAAATACCACAGACTGCAGAAAAGCACTAACGGAGAAAATGTCAGTCTGAAAATAAAATCCAGCAGATTGATCATGTAAAAATTGCACATACGAGGCTACACAGTTTGAGTGACTAGATGGTAAGGACAACTTGAAGTCTTTCTCAGAACTTTAAAAATGCATTACAATGTTGGACACTGTACATCATCCAATGTAGTGGACTTTGGATGAAGCGTGTGGGTTTCAACCTAAACTTTGCTGTGATCCTCTCTGTCCCCAACTTGGATGTTTTCCTGGAGTGTTGTATTGGTTCAGAATAGCAACTGATAGGCTGATCATACAGGTGTCCCAAATGTTCTAAAATGACGGGAGAGAAAACTGTTAGCAGAGGGGTACGTTGAGGATCTGCTTTCATTTTTTAACCTCAATAAAACTGTGCACTGCAGTACTGCGATAGCCTATTTTTTACATCTGTAACAATTCCTGCCTTGTAAGAGCAGCAAGATTCCTCCAAGGAATGCCCGACTATGCAGAAATGCTGACGCTGGCCTGATGCTAGTACTAACAATGTGCATTAGTGTTATTAGACAATAACATGTATCCTGGGGCGTCTTCTGGTTTTTGATTAAGCTCCCTGGGATTCTGGCTTTGTAGATTGGCCATTGTAAATGCAGAGGCAGAAGAAAGATGCGATCGCCTCTGCTCCAAGGGTGGTACAACTACCTCTCCCGGCAGGAAGTGTTCAGATGCCCTTGATGACAATGGGCAAACAGACAGTGTTTTTGTTTATTTTCTCATAAAGTGCTGATGAACAAATGAGGCAGAGGCATTAAGAAACTCACGCTGTGAAGAGAGATTTGAGTTTATCAGCTGCTTCATGGCAGGATAAATTTTATATACAGTGAGAATATAAAGCAGTCCCTCCCTGAGGGGTGAAAATCTAAGGTTTTATTTCATAAATAAAAGGGAAAATTTGCTTTTCATAGAGATTTGTTCTTCTTTTAAGTTTGAAAAAATAGTTCTATTTATTTTCTCTTAGTTTTTTTTTGGTGTAACATGATCATGAAACCACCACAGCTAGCTAATTTATAACTGGGGGGCAGCAGACGATGAGAGAACTAATCCATGGATGAAACATTGAATGTAAAGTTCTGAGAAGATCTTCTCTGATTAAACTCTGTTAATGAACAAATTTTGTTTTGTGGATATTTGATGGTGTAAATGCTGTAATGAAAGGTGCTGTTCACAACTAGGGCTGGTATGGGTTCTCACTGAAGTCATTGCAAATGCCTTAAATTACTATTTATAGATTTTTGCCTAGTGGATAGAGGCCATAGTGACCCAGTGCCATCAAACAGATCTTATATAGAGCTCCATCCTGCACAGGGGTGAGAGCTAAAGATCCTGGACTTGCAGGTAGCACACACAAGTCTTCTTTTTACTGCTGCCTTACCTACCTGGTACTAATCATTATATATTTCAGTAGGTCACTCATATTTTATGGCAAATGTAAAAGAAATGTGAATTTTCCTTTGTGAAGCTATGTGGGATCTTCCCTCCAAAGCATCTAAAGGCAATGTCCACATGATCTCTTGTGAAAAAGGTGATGCCATATGGCAGGAAGCCATTTATCTGGCTTCATTGCTGTGGGGAGTGAAAATTGACAGGACAATGCTATCTGTAGGGCTCACGGCCTGGGTCAGATCCTGCTTACCTTACTTATGTAAATAGTTCCACGCATCTCAATGGCTCTGTGTTGTTACAAACTGTCCTAATTTGCACTTTGCAAACTGAGAGCAGAAATTAGTTCCAAAACTCTTCAACAGCGCTGGTCCCTCGGATAGAGAAAAGCTCTGTCCTGCCCAGCAAAATCTTCTGAACTACTGCAGAAACCCAGCAGCGTTTCACAGAGCCTTTTCTTTTGAAGTCTGGTTCTGTAAGAAAGGAGAAGGACCTTGCCTCCCAAGCATAATCCTGTAGTGTAAAATCTGCTTTATATATATTTATTTATTTTGACACTCAACGCCTCTTCCTAATGTATATGCATAAGCTGTTAGGGATTTAGGTCTTCATCACTTGGTGATTTGCCCAGTATTTCTCCTAGTCTCTGATACAAGGGAGCTATTTTTAAGAAAATCTTTAGTTTCAACTTTCTTATTCCTTGATAAGGAATGGACAGTGAAGAGCGGGGTAGGGTGGGGGATTAAACAAAATGTTCAAGGGGAATTTTACAGACTCACTGGAATCCACAGCCAGGAACTCAGACTGATTGAACCATTGCCAAGTCTTCCTTTTGGGTCTGTTTGAACTGTCTTAGACTTGGTGCAGCTCTGGATTTAGCTTCAGTAACAGCCATCTCTTATTCCCTCTGGGGAGAACACCCCGTGCTGCACCTCACTATGAAAAATAAAGTATCTGCATGGTAGAGGAGCATTAAAACAACAAATGAGGGTGTAATGGTTAGGAAACTATCCTTGAACACAGGCTCCATGTGTTCAATAACCTTCTTCACTGCAGCCTTCCTGTGCAGCTGTGGCCAAGTCCCTCGGCCTGCAGTGTGTAAGGGGAGCAGGGCAGTGACACTGAACTGCACTGCCTTATTGCTGGCACCAAAGTCCAGCAGCGTGGAGCCCAGGCCTCCCGTACCGCCCAGCTTTGGCACTGCAACCCCCACTGCCCTCCTGCTCCGTCGGCAAGTGGCTGGTAGGGCCTCTAGGCTGCCAGGTCTGAGCTGCACGACACCATGTGTCACCTACAAGGCTCAAAAAAACATGTTATTTCACTGGGCTGGTCTCACCCAGTAGGTTTTCTGGGAATATACAGTGCACTTTTTCTAGACAGGGTGCCATACAAGACAGCAGGAGCCTTATTCAAAAAGATACAAACTTCTCCTTTTTTTTTTTTCTTTCCGTATTAGCACTGTCTGCAGGATATGAGACCCACAGTCTCTTCCATTGCTTGATGCAGTTCAACCTCAAGTCCTTAGTTTTCCCTAGCACCAGACAACAGGGACTGGGGAGAGAGAAGAAGAACTCACATACAATTTTGTATTCAGAAGAGATGTGAGCTGCAAATTGTTTTTCAAATGTTTTTCTTAGGTGTTTAAGTATGCAAGTATTTCTTCTGAACAAGACACAAAATATTATCATAAGATGGAGCAATTCAGTTGTGCTCATCTGGAATTAAATGCAATCTTGATTTGTTAATTTTGGCATTTGTGAGTGTGTGCGAGGCTGGAAGAAGAGGGATTCCTGCAGATCTGTGTATTGGCCTGGCAGGAGACTAAAGAAATCAAAATAGCATAAGACCTAGGATAGGATTTGGTCTCCCTAAATCTCACGCTGATCCTGCTTTCCTGGCTTGGCTAATCTCTCTGCTGAAGCCAGGAAGCATAAGCACAGGGTTAGCAACCCACACCCATGCCTTTACCCCTTCGCTGTAATAATCAAATTGCTAGAGCAGCCATGGAAAACGGGGGCCTCCCTGGTCTCTCCCTTCCTACGAGGCCACGAGGAGTTACGCACAGCCTTGTGACTGCCTCTGCTCCTGGCCCCTGTCGGCCAAACAGCTTCGTCACTGTGCTCAGCCTGGGGCTCCTCTTCCTCCTGGCACTTGGATGCCATGGCTCGAGTCCCCTTTCTGCAGTACCTCTGTGGAGGGGTAGGAAAGACTTCCATATACAATAGCTCTTGGATTAGCATGGCGTTATCCTGAAAGTGAGGTTCAAAATCTCAAGTGAAGGAAGGCCTAGAACGAGGCTCCTCATGCCAGAAACAGTCACAGTGTCATGCAAAAAGTAGTTCCCCACACTTGCCTGAGCACCGTGTTGCGAGACAGACACCAGAGGTGGGTGCTCTGCCTGGATGGCTCTCCTGGCACGTGCGCTCTCGCCTTGCAGGCCATGCACAGAGAAACGGGGTTCAGTTCAATGGACTAGGTCTTTTCCTGGAGGTTTTCCTCCTGCCACTGCCTTTATAGTGACTCGGAGAACTTTAGGAGGACTAAATCACCTACTCTTTCTTCATATGTACAATTTAAGTGGAGTAATATGTAAGACTTGGAACTGAAGTTCAGAGGAGTTGATTGTGTGACTGGGTAGCTAAATATCTGAGGTAGACAGTGTTTAAGCTAACATGACAAACTCTCCCTCTTTACTCCCTAGTGAAGATGTGCCACACAGAGTATGCCCATCTCAAATGATGTCCCCTTTGTCCCCTTTGGGCCTCCAGTCACATTCATGATGCACAGCACCATTTTGAAGAAAAGCTAGGAACAGGCTAGAGCAATTACACTCGCCCATTTCTCCTATACCTAAAAGAAGCTGTTTGTTTCATACTTTGATTTATCTGTATGGACGAGGCTCAATATTTATAATTTGGAGGCCAATTTTCTCTTTGGCAGATTTTACCAAATATACGTAATTCCACACTTCCTCCACAACAGGAGGAATATTGCCGTGGTACTCTGACACCAGTTTCCCTATCACTCTGATCTTCTTCATTCATAAGATAAAGTCTAACTTTTTGTAATTTTTAAAAATTAGGCTTTGGTTTAGAGTATGTTTCTCCTTTATGGATTTGTCTGCACAATAAAATGATTGCAATGGGGACACTAATGGCTTGGTTGAGTTTCCTGTGCTTGGGTATCAGATGCCATTTGAAATGCTCTGGGATAACCACGGCACAAACATGGGGTGGGCAGACGTAACAGATGACCTTCAAGATGCCCACCCCTTTCTGGAAGAGCCCTGTGAAAAGTTCTAGAGTCTCTCAAGAGGTACTAAATGCAATTTATGGACAGCTGAATCAAGCCTGCAGTAACTTAATCTCTGCCCTCTTGACTGTGGTTTTAATTCATTGCTGTAAAGACTCGGGAAGCCTTGGTTTCTGAGAAACTCATCTCCCTAACTCATTCTTTTAAAGACAGTAATTTTAGAAAGAAATATAGAATGTTGATAATTAAGGGACCCCACCTCTCCTGCTAATATTTTGCCTTAATTAAGATACTTTTGGTAAAAGTCTATCATGTCTTGTTTTTCTAGAAAAATTGCTATGAATAATGAAGGAAAAATGCACTCAAAGGCACGAAATTTCTAAATGATAATTTATGTCATTTTCACTATGCTGTTATTATTGTTCTGAAAAAAAAAATCCATTGTTTGGCGTTATCAGGAATTTCAATGGAAACTCCCTGGAGAAGGTGCAGTTGGCTCACCAGAAAGCTTTTCATTTAAAATACCACTGTAGATAGGTCCGTGCAGGAGATAAGAAGTGGAGGGACAGTTAAGAGGAAACAATAAAATATGACAAAATGTTCTGAAATGATGGTGCTGAGTTGATATTATTTTTTCATTTCCCATTTCTTTCTCCTACATTGTCTTGTGAAGAACACAATTCATATTTTCATCAAGTGGACAGAACAGTTTCAAAGCTGTAGGAGGAAGGGGAAAAGTTTTTCTTATATAATTTCTATATGCTAAGAGCTGTCAGTGGAGTAACCCATTGAAATTTTACTTACTGGATAAACTTGCACTTTGGTTGCGTACAGGTAATTCATTCTTTGTAGTCTTATCCTTTGGAGCAACACTAGTTTTCAGTTGGCCAAGATGTTCCTCATTTCAGGGAGCAGCAGCATGTATGGAGCATTAGCGGTATTTCTTCTGACCCAAATGGTTGATTTATCTTTATGATTTGATGGATTGTTTCCAGAGAAAGGTGAAACTGGTGATAGAGTACATGTGTAATGTACAAGGATAATATGCCTTTAGATTAGGTATCTTAGATGTCTTCAGAGTTTCCTTACAGCTCTATGTCATCCATGGTACTTTTGGTCAGTCCATTTAGATACAAGCAATGCTTTCCCCTATCCCCCCACCCCAAAACAAAACAAAACAAGCTCGCAACATCCTTGCTTCAAAGTACTTCCTTCTCCTTTTGTAGCTCCCATTCAGACATAGGGTTATACAGTTCAATCCCAGTCCTTGCAGGTAGTCTTTATTTTAAGAGACAGTTTCTATTTTTCCCCCATTCTGTTCTTTCAAGAGACTAATTATTTTGTGCATTTATCCTATGTAAAGAAAAGTGGTTCTTATGTCCTTCATCTTCAGTTTGATTTCACCCAAGTCTCAGCATACCTGCATGTTACGGAACTGAAAGGGATTTTGCTATAAATTCATTGTTTGATTTATTCTTCAATGCATTAATCTTTTGCACTGAAATTTCCAAATCTTGTTCAAGAGACTCTCTTTCACTCCCTTGCTTTCTAAAAGATTTAAATGTAAATGCACTAGTACTAAGGTCAGTATTGGTATGCTTTAAGTCAGAGAAAAATTTCCTCTAGATTTCAGATTATAGCAGACTTTGTATAGTGGCCCAGAACAAAAATCCAAGCAAACTAATAGTGTTTGTATTTCTGTGATGAGAGAAGTATTCCAGGATTCTCTACTATTCTTGCGCCCAGACTTTTACAAGTTACAGATATTCAGTTTTAATTACCTAGTACTACTAGCTATTATTAAAGATGCTTGGTGTTTCTTGTTGTAAATGTCAGTTCTTTGAGTTGATATTGCCCATGCTGATTGTCTTCTTGGGGTATTTTTTAAAGGCTGGCTGGAAGCAGTTCGCTTGTTTTCAGGGCTATGATGTTACTTTCCAATCTTAAAATGCTGGGGTTTTCTTAGGAAAACTATCACATCTAATTTAGCAAAGAATTAAATTTGAGATGTGCCTGGTCGTGAAAAAATCTGCATATTGTTGACCAAATTATAAATCGTTTGAAAAATGTTCAATTGGCATGATCTAAACATATGATTTAAGATTTGAGATCTTTATTGACAAGATGTTGAAGAGTATTTTGTCAGTGAATTAGCTCTATTTCAGCTCTTGTCAGAGAAGAGACCCTTCATATGTCATCTCTACTGAGCACCTGTGTCACATGGCAGGAGTCAAATGGGTACAGGCTGTCAACCCCTGAGTTTTAGGGTAATATGTGTTAGGAAGCAATACAGTGATCTGAAGAAGTGCAAATACTCCTGTTCTTCATTAAGGCCTAGAAGGACTTTGCCTGAAAGACAGGAGCCTTCTGAATAAGCAAAAGAACTTAATGCTGACTTCATCTGTCTCACTTGTAGCGTAGACTGTCATCCCGACTGCTCCATCATGGGATTCCATCGTAGGGAAGAGAATTTCTATCCTCAGCTTTAAGATGAATGTTTTGAATGTTTACTGTACAGGTTACACTTTTTTTTTTTTCCTGAGTAAGACATGTCAGAGGTTAATATTCTCGGAGCTTTGCTGAAAAGCTTTACTTTTTAAGTATTGATAACACTGCTTCCTTCTTAAACTCTGGATGCTAAATGTAAATGTGGAGGTCAAAGATCACTGGAAAAAAAAAACACAACCTAAAAAACATGTTTTTTTTTTAATTGCCATTTTGGTTTGATTTCTCAGTTTCTTTTCTCCAGCTGTTTCTTGAAGCAGTCCTCATCCAGATCAAAGACAGCTTCCTTGGGTGTTGCTCTCTAGAAAACTCAAAATATTGACTGCTTTAGCAATTTCTTTGAGTTAAAATCAGTATGAGGGATAGAAAATGTACTGTGCTAGTGCAAGGGAGAGAACTGGCATTCAACCAGTATACATGCCAAAGTATAACAACGGTCAAATAGTTAGGGTAAGTAGAAAAAACAGGAAGGGAAATGAATTCACTTTCATTAGAAGAACTGCAGGATTTCACCTGTAATACTATCTTCTTTCCCTGTGTTTGTGTAACTAACACGTTCCATGTGAGCAAACAGCCCAGCTGATACCTCTCTTGTAGGGTATTCTTAGCAAGGCCTTTTCTCTCTAAGTACACAACTTAAATGCTAATTGATTCCACCTTCTGAGAAAGGAAGGATTTCACGAAGCAGGGTGTCATCCATGCGTTTCTGAACACACAGCGTGGAACCACAAACAGCAGACAGGAATTTTTAGGCTGCGTCTAAGGGCTTTTGCTTCTCATCATTTGATCAGTGTAAAAATCCCTTCTCAAACTAATTGTGACACCTGGGCAGGACTTCATGTTTTCTTGTGTTGCATCTGTAACATAATCATTCTGGATCATTTGCCTACAGAGACACAGGCTGAACACCTCAGGTAGAAGCTAGATCCTCAGCTGCTGTAAATCTTGTGGCTCTGCTGGTGCCAGGGGGCCTTTGGGGTTTTATGTTAGCTGTAGGCTTTTGAGCTGCTAGTCAGGTAGATCTCCGTATGGTCAGGAAGATCTGGCCATATTTGTGGCCAAGCACAGGCATGCTTGCACAATGCAAGTAAAAAGAGCTCAATAAGTGGTAAGAAAGCACCAGTTAAATTATAAGATTATGTGGAATATGATATTTAACATCCCAGCGAGGTCACTGCAATTGGATGTGATCTCATCGTTTCCATCATCTCTGCTAAGAGGTTGCATGACTTTCTAAATGAGGCCAGACTCATCTAAAGATCAGCATGAATATATTTTGGCCTCTGATTTTCATACGTTCGTCAATGTAATACTATTTTATATTCTTACTTGATGCTTGACTGATTTTGAAGGTCTCATGGAAATCTCAAATAATAAACTCCAAGGTTTACACATATTCTGCTGTGTCCTCCTGTTTGTTGCGCAAGCAACTACACTTTGACATATATAAAACCATAGCCACAAAGACAAGAATTAAAATCAGAGCTTAAAATTGAACCAATTTAAGCAAAGTTGGACTGTTTTGCTTTTCTGGAACATTGCTTTCTAAAGGGTGATTTTTTTTTCAAGAGAATGGGAAGATTTGTTAAGGCATTAGGACTTTTAAAGTATTACCACTGAAGACTCTAAATTTCATTCTCTAGAACTATTTGGCTGGATCAAAAGAAAGAGCAGTCAAGAAGAACAGAAACATGAGTATGTGCTGAATGATTTTTTTTTTAATATTATAGAAGTTACAATTCCATGCTGCTGACAACACTAAATTTCCTCTTGGAGGTCCTTAGCATTGCTACATTCTTGAGGAGGCAAAAACCCCTTCTTTTCTATATGGTACTTAGTGGTTTATTTATATTTAAATCAGTCTTTCTTTGTTATACTTCATTTGAGCATAAAAAAAAACTCTCTAAGTTCTTTAACTCCTTCTAAATGATAATGAAGTGTCTTGATAATATTAATTTCATTTGTACTAATAACATGAATAACCATGTTTTCCAGCTGTTGCACTGTTACACCTTTGCTTTGATACAAGTGAAAAGGCTTTGCAAAAGCAGTCAGTTTTTCACTACATGGCCTCTTGGTCACTGGAACGAGTTCTCCAGAAAGGCCAGGAAATTGCCATCCTTGGAGATACTAAAAATTGAACCGCAAAAGCCCTGAGCAATCTGATCCAACCTCAACATGTGATCCAGCTTTAAGGTGGCCAAACTCTGAGCAGGAAACCAGGTGATCTTGAGAAGTCCCTTCTAACCCAAATTATTCTGTGATTTCATGCTTCTGTAGGTTAGTTTTAACAGCTGCAGAAAATATTGGAAATAGATGCACAGCAGTGCTATGAAACAATGCACGTTTGCATTCGGTGGAAGGAAGAGCCCTCTCCCTGCATCTTGTGATCGTTTGAGCCACTTATATTTTTCTTGCCTTCCTTCTGCCTTGGGAATGACTTTCAAGGTGGGATACGTTTTGTATTTGTCTTCAGTGTGATGGACGCTCAAGAGCTCTGGAAGTACACTCAGCTGTACACAGAAGGAAAATCACCCATATACAGACTCTTGAATAGTTAAGCTCCTCGTGTTGGACTTAAATTATTATTATTATTTTTTAAGAAGGATCCTGCACCCTTCCCATTGTCAGATCTAAGCATAAGAGCAGTTTACAAAAAAAAAAAAAAAAAAGGAAGGACAAAAGGGCAGAAATCCCAATGAAGATAGGGATTTTCTTGAGAAAACATTGCTAGTTTCTAATCCAAATGGAGTATGACGCAGAAGTGAAGCGGACAGCAACAATTAACTACAACCTTGATGGATGTCAGTGTAAGCACCTGGGTAGAAAAAAAGTGTGCATTTCGGAGCATGAATTTGGAATCAGACAAGATGTTGGGGATTGTGCTTTCCATTGTACACAGCAATTGGCAAAATGTTAGGCAGGCCAACACCTCTGTGGGACCTGATCTTCTGGAGCCAGGGACATGAACAGACGGTCACGGCTATCAGGAGGTACCAGACCTCCTCTCTTTAACTCTGCTCAGGTTTTGCTTGTTAGTCACCACAGCTCAAAGCGGCTGCCCAGTACCTGTGTTGCAGGAGCTCACACCCCACCTGCCGCAGAGCCCGTGGCACATCCCCACGCACAGCGCTCTGACACCTAGTGGCCACAGAAGAAAAAAAATGAAGATTTTTAGATGACTTTTTCTTTTCTTTTTTTCTTTTTTCAAATCTCCTGCTAAATCTTTGCAGAAGATGCGTTCACAAAAATAATGCTTATTTGAGCATGCTTTTCAAGGGTTCATACACAGAGATATTTGCTAGTCAAGTCATTTTTTTCCATTGCTAAGGCTTACTCATTTTTTTTTCTCTAGGTAATAGTGCCACCTTCTAGCTCTTCTTTAGATGGTTCACTCCTTCTTTAGATGGTGCTTATATCGCCCATGCAGTCAGGAGTCTGGCACTGACTATCGTTTCCTAGTCTGTCAAAGAATCATGTTTTCAAGCTGAAAGAATCTGAGGAGCTTTATACTCTGTCTTGTCTTACACAATACAGTCATGTATCTGCCTATAGTGGCAGGGTTAAGTGAGCTTTAGAAATGATCATTCCAGCATCTTGTCTCTTTATTGAGTCCTCCCTTATCCACTTCAGACTGGCGTTTGTGCAGACAGTTCTCTGTATTATCTTACTTAGCAGACAGTCAGATATTTTATCCCCCAAATCTACAGGTGATGCTTTCAGTTTAATGCAATTACTTGAAAAAATCTATGTGAAGTCTCCAAGACTGAGAAAGTGTAATGGAGCAGTTTGGAGGTTTAAGAAAATTACTGTCAAATAACCCTCTGTCATATGAATTAGATACTTAGCAAACGGATTTTGGTTACCACATATATGTCTGTCTCGTTGCATCTAGCTATTACCTAGCAGATACTTCCAGTAGAGTAATAACAAAGTTATTCTGTACAAAATCGAAGCTGCACAATTGGTCAAGAAGAATGTCCTATATTAAAGCTGTTGTTTCTTAGAGCAGCAGAAACTCCTGGAGCCCACACAACTCCAGCACCATCCTACAAACTTATCTGGTATTTCCACTGGCCTAGCCAAGAGGCAAAGCAGAAAACCTGGGCCATGCTCCAGGGGTGCCTTGTTTCAGGTGAGCTGCTTCAATCTGTCCTGATTTAGTGTAATTCTGTGTGCAAAGCTAGCAGTGACTATTGGAGCTTTGGAGGCCCATGGAGGGTACCTTGTGTTTGCATGTAGGTGTGAGTATATAATATGTGTAGATTATCAGTTAAATATGTATTGACATACAGTAAAGGCAATAAAAACTAAGGTCAGAGCTTAAATCTTGTCCTTGAATTTATATTTCCCCTTTGTGTTCTGGTTCCTGCTGGTAGTTTACTACAGGAAGTTATACACTAATCAGACTGTAAAAGTGGTCTGGGGGAGACAGTGATTCCAGCCACAGGCTGGAGCAGATAATAGACTTGCCTCACTTGACAGAAAGATGAAAGAGAGTGTTTTGTTCCTCATTATTTCACTGTTTTTGAGGGGAGGATTCTTTCTTTCTTTTGTTTAAACTGCATAAACAACGTGGAGTGTCATGACAAGAGTGGGAGCCTGTCAATGCAGACCTATAATTAGAGGATTTCCACGCATGAGGGAGAAGGGGTGTCTGCAGGCCACTTCCTGACCCACTCAGCTGTAGATCAAAAAAAAAGCAGTAAGATGCAGATAACAAACAGCCCAGGAAACGAAGCCCTCCTCATACTGCTAATTCAGACAGCCTTATTTCTTAGGGCTGCCTTGTGCAGTGCTTCTGCCTGCGCTTGCTGTTGTGTCATAGTGAATCTGAAAGGGTACCCAGGTGAGAAGCTGCTGGCTTTTTTGTCTTCCCAAGACAGATTTCCTAGCTGGAGCATAGCTCTATGGAAGCAGGATAACACTGCAGGGGATCATGGACTTGGCAAAAGTAATGTCAAGATAAGCACTTCGCCGATTTCTACTCAAAGGAAATGAAAACTGCACATTTCCACCAGAAGGAGCTTCTTGTTTGACTCAATGGCACCTCTTTTCAGCCAGCATAAAATGGCTTAACTGGTTTCACTAATTTTCATTGCCAAAGCTTCTGGTTCATATTTCTTATTTACGTTTTTTTCCTTGTCTTTACTACTTTCTGTCCTTACTTTCTGTACAATCTGCTGTTTTCCATATGACAAAATTCTTATTTTCTTGACTGATACTGGCTCAGGCTCTCCCCTTTCTGTGTTGGATCCGGTAAATGTAGATTCTGCTGTATGTGTTGGCCCACATTTTGTCATCGATGTTTTCTCCCATATCACTAGATACCATATCATTTAATGCCTTATCATCTATCTGTGAGAAGCATTTAGGAATCAATTTTCTGGCAGCCACATATAAGATGCATTCTTGAAGAAGAAGAATAAAACAGACTTTGAAATCCCACTTGCAAGGTGGTTCTGCACGAAGAGTGGCTGCAACAGCTCAGCTCTGCACATATTTTGCAGAATCCCCAATGCCCTGGCTCTCCTCTTCTCTTCGCTTCGCTTTTCTTCTCCTCATTAAGCCCAAATTAATAACAGTAGAAGATCTGCCAACCAATCCATGAAATATTACCTCTGTTTGTTTAACTCTCCAGCTCAACTATTTGCTTGCTGGCATAATCACATTAGATAAACAACTTGTTTTACACAAATGCCAGTGCTGTACTCTGTAGCCTGTGTCCTTACAATGCAAATGGAGAATGTGTAAACTCAGATAGCAGATGGCAGTATCGATCATATGGCTAGATTTTTCTGTATTAAAAGTAAATTAATGCCAGATTGTTTTAAAGTCAGGCAGCTTTGGGATGAGGAGAGACAAAGCATTCACTGCAGCTATTTACAAGTATTCAGGGATGATAGGACAGGGAATGAGGACAAATGCAGAGGAAATTCTGAGCCATGGAATTCAAGGGAGACCTCTGCTCAGAGGGGTTTTGTTTGCGGTGGCGTTTGATCAGATTGATGAGCCTGATACCTTTATTCTTGTGAAAAGTGCCATGGGCACTTCAGTAAGAACTTGAGGCCAAGACCTTGGTCTTACAACTCAGCTGAATATGTGTACAAAATTCTCACAAGCCAGAGATTAAGATCATCTGTCAACAGCTCAGTCCCATAATGTGCTGAGAAGTCTGGCCCAAATCCAGGGTTAATTTTAAGCATATGAGTAGCTTCTTTCAAGTCAACGAGAGTGGTGGAGTAAACTGCGGGCTCAGGGAGCAGGATGCTTGGGACCTGGTATGACCAGACCCCAAGCAGGCAGAGGCAGTGCCATCTGAAAGCTCACAGGCTGGCAACTGGGACTCGGAGTAGTCCCCCTCCATACAAACACACTCCCAGGACTCATGAACCAGTGTCAGGATTGCTGGGCTGCTTATAATGCAGAGGATTTCCTGTACTGCATGGCCAAATCCCATGCTCCATATGACAAGCATATGGGATATCTTTTCCTGTATTTTTGTAGTAACCAGTCCCTCTTCCTGATGCTTGGGAGTCCAGGCAGATGCGTGTCTGGAGAAAGGCTATTGCACATGCACAGATAAGTTGTGCTGTCTGCACCACCCCTACCATGTCTGTGCTATGCTGTCAATTTGTGTGTGCACAGGGCTGTACAGAGGCAGTTTATCTCTCTGAGAGGATAATCCAGAACCATGACCAGCGTCTCTAAAAGTCTTAATATACCGAACCTGGATAATAGTAACATCTTCATTTCTCTGGAACTGCTAACCGACATTAGAGAAAACTCGCAAAGCACTGCCAAAATAGCTAG
>NW_010579882.1:59837-78452 GCF_000705375.1 Tinamus guttatus | reverse complement strand
TAGAGATACCCCATGTTGCCTTGTTATGGCCAAGTCTGGGAGACCAGACATCCTTTCTTGGCTTAACTAGTCCTCGACAAGACAGCACTTCAGCAAAGGCCTTTGCATTGCTCTTCTCCCCTAATGATTCACAGAGATGCAGAGTTCTCCGGGTCTGCCTTCTGGGCTGCAATGCAGGGAACAAATCAGTCATTGTGCTCCCACAGAAGTGGCCATGGGGTCTGCCCTGCTCCGGCCTCATACGCTGGGCTGGAATGGCCCAGCCGAGGCAGGGTCCCATGCGGGAGTGACTCCCCTTTTCTTATCTCCTTTTCAAAAGAAACACAATCCAACAGCATACTGAAAACCTCACCCTAAGGACCTAAGGGCCTGGGTTAGATCTGAAGCAGAACTTTCATTGCTTCTCAGGAGTGGTCCCTGGATGATGACTTAAGATGCTAATGCTGCAGTACAGGGGAGCTGGTACTGCAGTTACCCATCTACTTCCTTGGGTTAGTACTAGAGGGCTGCACACTTCAAGGCTGTCACCCATCACCTGCTGTAAAAGCTGTTTCCATTACTAAATTTATAAATAAGGGAGAGCTTGAGGTCCCATCGTTCCACCTCAGCTTGTAACAACAGTTGTGAGTAGGCCCTGTGTTAGAAATAAGTTCTTGCAGCTGCAATCCTGTTAACTTTAGCTATTTTGTTATTCTGACTAAGTTGTCAAAACGTTCATTTCCTGATGGCTGGGAAACTGGCTAAGCAGCATCTATAGCACTAGGCTCTGCAGCTTGCTAGCGAGATAGAGCCAGTCTGGATACAGAAGTGCAGGCCTTAAACAAGTGGTAGTGCAAGGAAAAGGCTGTTCTCAGTTCCTCTGCAGCAATTTTATCTTATCTGCGCACATTTCTCTTTCCAAATCAAGAACAGCCTTTTCATTATTATAAACAACTGGAGATGTGGGAAAATATTCCCTGAGGCAAGAAGTACTTGAATTAAAGCACTGTGTAATGGAAGCTAGAGCAAGCAGCGAAATTAATCACTGCTTAAGACATATGCCTGTTCTCAATGCAGAAGTTATCCTTGGGCCAGCCTAGTGTCAACTCCATGAGATCCAATGAGACCTGATTAGAATGACAAGCTGTTGAGTTGCAGCTTTTTAGTCATGCAGGGCTCCGTCTTGCAAGTTGCTGCATTTGGTTATCCCAGCTCCAGTCCCAGAGTGCGAGTCAGCATATGCTGCACTTCCAAACACTCCTCCCATTGCAAAAGGCAGCGGAAATACATGTGTGCTTAAAACTGAGAATGTGCTCAAACCTTTTCTGGGGACTGTGAAGCCCAGGTCCTTGTGAGATCAAACTGAAATAAGCAATTAGAGGATCTATTTGGGGTCAGAGCAAAACTCTTGTTATAACTGATGTTCAAAATCAGTTTCCTTCCTTAGGGAATAAATCATTTATTCAAAAACAAATACTGCTGTCAGTGAATCCTATTAGATTGTGATCTCTCTTGCCTCTTCGTCCTGCATGATGGTGTTGCTGCATTTATTGTTACAACCATCCTTATTATTATCTTATTGTAGATCTGCTTGTTGCTTACCGTGTACATACAGAAAGCCTGGGTGTTTTGAAGCACTTGTGTATCGTTTCACCCTGTATTTTCCTCAGCAAAATGACTGAGCCTGTCTGCATTCAGAACATGGTGTTTGTGAGAGGGTTTGTGTCAAAGTGCACTGCGCAGCACAGGATGACCATCCCAACGCCGGCCCTGCAGCTGTTGCACTTCTGTGAAAGAGGTCTCAGTCAGCTCTTACAGATTTGCTGATGTTACTTCATTTGCACTGAACAGTCTGGGAGCCCAAGAGCTGTCTCCTTCCCCATTTGCCATTGCCTTATCCACACACCTTGCCGAGAGCTCGCCAAAAATGTCTCCGTTTGAGAGTCTACCAAGCCTCAGAACTACGCTGCTGTAAAACGGTGCTTGTAAGTTAGTCAAATCTACATGTGGTCTCGAAATGTGACTGTATCGGGTTAAGATTTAGCTTTTTAGTGGGATGTAAACTCATTTTGATTAGCATTCTGCAAAAGGGGGAGAGAAAAGCAAAGCATCTTGTACAAAGTTAAGGCTGGGGAGAGCTGTTTGCACATCAGTGCTCTGGACTTGGAGCCCTCCGGAAAGGAAAGGCGAGAACAAAGAGGGCATCGTCAATGTAATTTAGTCTGAAAGGGCAAATGATACTGCTGCTTATGCAAGTTTTGGAGGTGATTTGTGCAAAACAGGAAGGTGCATGGTGAGCACAAACTACGAGGCTACTTGGATAGCAGCACTACAATGGAATTTAATGTTTTACTAATCTAACCCAACTGTTCATGGCCTCCAAGAGGGCTGATTCCTGCTCTTCACTTCTGGTCCCGCATCCCCTCTCCCTCTAGTAATCATTTTGTTACAGGGTCCGTCATGCTGATGTGATGGGAGTGGATTCATTTCTCTCATTGGGCTGACTCAATATAACTGAGTGTCTACATAAATGGCTGCAAAGAGAAGCAGTGCTCCATTAAAATGCAGGTCTCACAGACTCACCCATTTATTTAAATAATTATACGGGGCGGGGTGGTCTCCACCTTTAACTGCTGCCATTGACTTGAGCAATGTTTGCTCAGGCATTTTTCCCTGATGGTGGCTCCATGAGTGGAGTGAGCTGGGGCTGCTTCCGAGCGAGGTGCTGCAGCCTCTCCCCAGGCTCAGTCACGTGTTCCCATGTCTTTCTTTGGGCCAACATTAATGCTACATCCCTGTAGGAAGCACAGGTTTCCCCATTGCAAGCCCCAGAACTGATTTTAGGGAAGAACAGATTGCTGGTCCAGCTGATGACACAGTCCTGGCACTTGAAGGTGCAGTATAGCACTGAGCAAATGCAGAAGTCTTTTTCACATGTTGACAGTGGCTGATTTTTGAGTAATTTTTATTAGCAAATGATGAGCAAGATCTGGTATCAACCACATGTAAGAAAGTGCAAGGGTTCTGTAATGCTTCAGCTTTGATCTAGGGGTGTTCATCTGGCAGTGAATAATCACGTGGCTGAAATATCACAGGGCTCTGGCTACGTCCATATTGTGAAAGACATCAGGAGCAGAATATGTACTGGGGAAGACAACTGTACTGCAGCACTGAGGCTCCAGCTGAAGACAGCAAGAGCTGGCTGTGAGAATGATTCTCCAAAAGGAGGCAAAGTTGGAGGGTGATGAAAAAAAATTGACTTCTGGTGCAAATAAATTGGAGCTGAACACCTAAATTAACAGATTTAATTCCTATCCAGTTAAAAATGATGCCAAAACAAGCATTTTAGCATAACTCGTTACTCTAGAAAGAACTAAGCAAGTCACACACTAAGATAGATAGAACAAGTACAGAAAAAGTTCACTGCAGTGAAGTCAGAGAAAGGATTTCGATTCTCGAGGAAGGTCGGTTCAGCTTGGAATGGCTTCTGATGTTCAGGTCCCACCTGTTCAGTCTTCTAGTTTCCAAAAGGGTCCTGTCCTTACTGAACCATGGCAGTTTATAGTCTCCTTCATAAAATGAGCGCCCATTTCGGGCTGCCTCATTCTGCTGGATTGTAAATGGCAGTGGTTCAGAAGCTGTCCCAGCAGCTGGTGAAATGTGCCCATAGCAAAAGCAGCCGCATCTGAGAAGGGGCTGGCAGAAATCACTGAAAGTGTTTCTAGCTCATGAATCAGACCTTGGTTCAAAGGAAAACCAACATTTCCCAGTTTTCTTAAGTATTCACGTTTCTTTAGAAGCAAGAGTCTATAAGTAAAATTTTGGACATCTGTGGACTCCTTCACCCAGTAAAAGTGCTGAAAATAATTTGCTAAAAAACGAATCATAAGTTCCTATTAAGTTCCGGTAAATGCAGTTTCTTCTTCTTCTTCTTCTTTTTTTTTTTTTTTTTCCCACAGACAGCATTTGGGCAGTAGACAAAATGAAGAAACAGAAACAGTGAGATATTTTGACTTACATTATGGCTCACTCATTAATTAATCACTGATGAATAGAAAAGCTCTAGAGTAACTCTTAATGAAAACCCAGTTGAGGGAAATATCATATGAACCTTTCTGAATTTTTCTTTCTTCAGTCTTATTCAGTGTTGGTAAGTTCAGAAATTTTGCTTTCCTCTTACTGGAAGCCGGGTGTGCATTAGATGGTTAATGGAGAAGTTCATACTGTTCTTCCCTGGGCTGGGATATGGAGCAGCCTCTTCTCTAAAATTCATTATAGAAACTTCTATCAGGTGGAATGGTGTGCACAAAGTAACTGAACTGCTTCCTGCCAGTTGATTTTTCCATCTTTTTATTCAGGTTCACTGCAAATTAATTTCAGCTCTGAGTTTTAGGATGGGATTCAAGACAGAAAAATCAAATAGAAATACCCCCTAAAACGAGAGGGCTCTCAGAGCCTTTGCTACAAGATTCCTTTTATATGTGAAATATTTATTAGTCCTTGCCTGTTCATTATTTGCAGGGATATCTGAACTGGTGTTTCCTCAGGGAATCATGAGGGGATGAGAGGGAATGTTTACAGTGAAAATGGTGCTTAATCTCCAGGAATGACAGGAAAAGATTAAGCAAACTACAGATAAACCATCTTATCATTCAAAAGTATACATGCTGAATGCATTGTAAAATAAATACACAGCTGCTCTTTAAATCCTTTGTGCATCAAAGGACCAGAGCCCCCAAAAGGACTTATTCACCTTAAACAGGATTTATGTGGACTTCATCGGTGTCTCCATCCAAAACGATGATTTAAAAGAACTTCCTCTGAACAGCCACCTCAGCTTGGCATCCCAGCTGTGTTAGAGTCTCTGATGTGGAAGGCAGATCTGCTGCTTCTGCTTCCCCCCATAGCCAGAACAACAGCTCTCAGCAGCTCTCTACTCAGCTCCTCCATCACAATTCAGAAACCAGGTAAAGGGGCCTCTGTCCTTAACTCACACTGGCTGGGCAGAGCGGTTACAAAACATGACTCTGGAGCTTTTGTTTTTGAAACAGAGGCTAGTGGTGAGTCTGGAGCTTTTGTTTTTGAAACAGAGGTGAATCACATTATATATAACAGCACAGTAGTCAACTCAACCAAGAAGTGGGTAACTTGGGTTTCATATCTTTTCTGGTCAATGATAATTCAAGGCTGTAGTTCCTAGCACTGGTTTATGGCTCTCAGACTCTAGCTGAAACTTTTTTAAAAAACAAAATACTTAGCAAATGTGACTTTTAATTGACATATGGCAATTTGAGAAGAGATTCATAGAAAGAAAAATTTCTGTGCATGTAAGACTTTTATTCCTAAAGTGAGAGCTCAAGAAATATTTTTCTTATTAATGTGTTCCAAAGTTAATCTAACTGCTCAAATACTGTGTTATTTTCCTACCATACCATTCTCTCTCACAACTAGAGCATTATTAAAGCTAAAATAGCTAAATCAAACATTTCCATCCTTCAGAAAAGTTCATTTTTGCAGAGCCTTTCCGGAGGTCTGACACCGAGATGAAAGCTCTTCCTTAGGCAGCCCATTACAATTCCTCTGAGGCCAAAAGAGTGTGTTTTCCAAGTGCCATATGGCTACCATTAAAGATGATCACACAGATTCAGCTAAAAGTAGAGGTGGGTTCATCTACCCCTGGATGAAGGCACTCTACAGGCACTCTACAGGCAGCAGGATGGGTAAAACACGTCGCTGCCTGATGTGCTGTTTTGTCATGTCATCTCCATCTCCCATGTTACCACAGTAAATCCCTCCCTTGTTAAGACTGTCCCCAAATATAATCCCCAATTTCCTATACAAGGATTTCCTATATCATAAACTTGCTTGGGCGTCAGCCGGGGTTGATGCATACTTGGAAGAAGATGCGCTCACTATGGTGGATATTCCTCCTCTGTAAAAAGCCCCCACCCGCTTACAGCGGAGGTTTAAAATCTCTCTCTACTCCGACTGATAAAAGTAATTACTTTGGGTGGATACTTGATAAAAGTCAACCATTAAGAATGAAATACAACATGCTAATATTGAAGAAAGCTAGATGAACTCCACTAGTGGAGTC
The DNA here is from genome assembly GCF_000705375.1 of Tinamus guttatus. Next base: position 72,376 of record NW_010579882.1, on the reverse strand, counting down.
AATCTTAATATGTATCCAAGTAGACTGGAACCAAATTCAGATACGTGTACCTGTCCTGAGAACTCAATCTTTTTAATTCTGATTCTTCTTCCTACAGACACAACAGATTTATATCTGCTGTGCAAACACTGCACAATAGGTAAAAGTTGATGTCCTTCTCCACATAGGTCCTTTCTCACATGTAACGCTGATCATTGCTTTTAAGACAGTAGGTCTGATATTGGGTGAAGGGTGATTTTTTTTTTACCTACTGGTAGAAGCATCCACCTAAAGACTCTATGTACTGCAAGCAGAAAACTGTATTTGAGACGAGGAATTTGTTGATGTTTCTTCCTTCATGACAGAGAGCCAAATTCTTTATTGACTTCAGAGCAATAATGCCAAGCCTGAATAGGGGTTAATGACCACAGTGTTATACAGAGGAATAGGCCTATCAGAAATGATGAGGATTTTTTTTCTGTGTCCTTTGGCGTTTTCATGAAGAGTTACTGTTAATGGATTTTAGACACACTGGTTGATGTCAACCAGTGAAAGATGGCTATGCAGAACTTTCCAGTTTGTATCAACAAAGAAGAGACCAGAAATAAACACACCAAAGAACAGTTTCTTTCGAAGCACTTTTGGAATCACTATTTTTTGGGTTTTTTTTTTTGGTAGGCACTAGCCTTTCGTTTGATTAGGAATAATGTGTGATAAACAAATCCAAGTAGCTTTGACATTTGGCTCCTGAAGTCTATCTGAACACACGAGCACATTGTTTGGTGAGCAGCAGAACAAGCAGAGCTCAGTTTCGCATAGATCTGTGTCCTTTTGGCAGTGCCAGCAGCGTAACCCCAGCTGCACATCTCAGGCTGTTGGGACGCTGGCTGGCCTGGAGCTCCACCTGTGCTGCGGGCAGGCAGCAGCGAGGAGCGTCCCGCTTCGCAGACCGACACCTCTATGCACTTTTGCTCTCTGGAGGGCTGTCAAAGAGATTACTTGTTCTTTAGAATACTAACCTGAGCTTTTCTTCTCTGTCTAGCTGCCAGTTTCCACAAATGTAGTCATCTTTGCTATTTCTAATCCTCTTTCAAATTTAACGGAAATTGGCCAATTAATTCAAAAGCTGGTAACGAGAGCTGGGCTTTGGATGGAGAATTGGATGAACAGTGCGAGGGCATAGTTTTTTCTGTAGGACAATGGACTAAAATTGTTTAAGTGTGGTTATCTCTCCTAAGTGAGCTATTTTGTTCTTGCTTGGAACTGTGTTTGAAAGAAACAGCAGGTCTGCATATTTTAGACCAATTCTAATCCGGATTAGAGGAGAGATCCAGTTACAAGCAGTATGATTTCTCACAACAGTTAGATTTGGTTAAAGTTCTCCCTTGCAATTTGGCCTGGCAGAGACACAGAATTATCTTTGATTTGAAAATCTTGATGCTCAACTTAGGTTCCTTTGGTGTTCAGTTGCCTTGCTTGTAGAGCTCAACTTGTTCATGTTTAGCCACAAATACACAAAAGATCGCCTCAGCATTGAGAGATGCAGTCCTGGTCCTAATGCTTTGACCATAGGGATGGAGAAGCTGCAATTACCAGCTATTTCCAGACAAAAGAGCATTTTGCAGTGAAGCCCTCATTAATGTGCTCTGTACTTGTGCAGCCTTCCCAAATCTGTGTGCAGCGAGAGCAGAGTGTTGTGCAACTGCCTCTGGCCTCCTGGGCACAGCAGCAGTAACTCAGGTGGGACAACCCTGTCTTCACGGCTCAGTCTTTCACTGCTGTGTGAGGCCTGAACGGCAGCAAACAGGCAGGAATTATCTCTGTTCTAGCACCAGAATAGCCACCATCCAGTGAGTTTGATAAACAGTGGTAAGAAGAAGATCATGTTGAACACTGAGGAGACTTAGGAGTATTTTTTTTTCTTCAAATCCTGAATATTTGGGGACAGATATATTCTTTCTCTTGACTCTGCCTTTTTAGGTTGGTTTATTTCTCTATCAAACTACCACCTTGGATGTGGCTCCTACTAACCCTCCAGGTGCTGCTCTTTTCTTCTGTTTTCTTAGCAGAAGCATTTCTCCAGGAGAGAAAATTTGCCTGGAAACAGAAGAGTTACCCAGCAATTTGGATTGGGAATATAGGAGAAGGTGCAAAGGATTTTTTAATGCCATCCTATTATTTTCCTTTATAACATTAAAATACTTAATATTGGTTTATCCTAAATGGATAAGACATACTAAGGGCCTTTGAACAATAATAATGTGTGAAGAGTTCCAGCTGAGACCAAAAGTGCCACACACAAATATAATGACTTTGGATCTGGCGCTAAGATCTGCATACTGACAATGTGACAATACGACAAACATGAGTGATAATCACATGTTTTTAAAAATGCCACATTTCGTCCTTCAGTGAGGGGCCAAATGGGTGCAGCATGGATCTGTCATCCTTTCTAGATACCTGCTTGGGGGTGTTGTAATTTGCACAACAACCAGGGGGAAAAAAATGGATTCCTGTGGCTCTCCCAACAGCACGTCCCTTTGCAGGGGAGGATAGAAGCATTTGGAGGGATGGTCCCCTTCCCCATGAGGCATTCATTAGCCTAGCCAAAAAAGCAGCATGTGTGATGTGGGCTTTTTGATAACTTTTTTACTGTTCAGTTATCACTGCTGCACTTTACAGAAACACTGTTTATCTTCCAGTTGCAAAGATAGTTGGAAACCAAATAAACCCTCATCACACAGCTGTCATAGGGGTTGATGAAAATACTGAATTCTGGCCACGTGGAAGGTACAGGATGTCACTGTGTTAACAGAGCTGGTGTGCAGGTGGCCAGCCCTCTTGGCAGAGGAGCCAGGGGTCAGGAAACATGTGGAACTGAGGGGGCGGAAGAGAAAGTAGTGAGCCCGGGCTCGGTTTTCCTGGTGACACGTATAGCCAAGAGGAAGGCTGCAGAAAGGGACTTTCACTGCCTGCGCCAGCAGAGCATGGCAAACCTGCCCAACTTGTCTGTGTGTCCCAGAGAAGGTCTGTGCTGCTCTCCTGGCTGCCTGGGGCTCTGCTTGGGAGGTCAAGGAGATTAAGAAAAGGAAACAGAATGCAAAATCTTTTACCAGTTTTTACGCAGGGCCTGTCACTTTTTTTCCTGCTAGTTAGAAATCATACACCTATATTTTCCCACTTGCTTCCTTCAATAACTGGATAATATTATTACACATCAGTAGCATGTTGTTCTCCTAGCATATTTTGACATCCATACTTGGGGTTTGCCTGAAATATTTTTGCACGAGTTCAACCAAAATATTTTCACAGGTTCACCTGAAAAAAAAATGACAAGAGGGTAGCAAATCCTCAGTTAAAATATGTGGATAATGTAATGAAGAGACAGCATTAGCTATAGCTCAGGGAATGTTGGTACATCTGTGGACATCAGAGAGATTCATTCGTACTTCTTTGTCCACGATTGTTACATTGTCTGTAAAGAAGAAAGAAAGAGAAAAACAATTGGCTGTGATTTTTAATGCCAATTGTGCACTTGGATTCCTTTCCTTTATAAAACAAGCCTTCCTGTACTTCTAAGTCATCTACAGTAAAGTAAGTCATTTTGGCAGGTATAAGTGACCCTGAGCTCAATGTCTTCCTTCCTTGAACTGCTCAGTTACCTTTTTCTTGGCACACAGCAGTTAGCAGATGTCAAAGAATAAGGAGGTATGCGGTGCCAGTGATTCCGTGCTGGCACTGAATTTCTGACAATAAAGAGTCTAATTTCAGTCTTAACACAGAATGACTGCCAGCTTGTGTCCCGTGGTATTTTACAGGGGGAAAATCAAACCTCAGATAATCTGAAGTCCACGAGAGAGTCTACAGGGTTTTCACCCCGCACGATATCATGCTGGTACCATTCATTTCTGAGTGAACCTTTCTTAAGGTTCTAAATTTAGCATTCATGCTGGTACCATTCATTTCTGAGTGGCAAGTCCTTCCTACTAATTTAAGGTTCTAAATTTAGCACCCATGTCTACTTTTGCACTGGTGTAGCTTGCACCCTCTGTGTTTGCATATAATCCTTGGATTCGCCATTCCCTGTCTCACCTTTGCTCCGTTGCCCACCACTACTCTGCCAGTCTGAACTGGGGATGCTACTGCTAAGCCCAGGCTTTTCAGAGAGCGCAGTATCCCAGCGGTTAGTCTATCCGTGAGGCACCACGGGGCCTCCTGAGGATCAGTTTTCCAAGGCTGCAGTGCTTTGTACCCAGGGATTGCCTGGAAAATGTGATCTGGATGGTGGAAAAGAACAGAGCTGGGCGCTCTCCTAGGTGGCACCCACCTCTACCGGGTGGACTCTACGAAACCTTCTTGCCCCTCCCAAGGGCAAGGGCCTTCCTTAAAATTTCTCCAGCCTTGTTAGCTTTTAATCAGCTCCCTCTGAATCTGGGCAGCAAGCAAGGGCTGTCAGTTCTTCTTCCTCATCACCTCCTACGAGCTTGACAGGGAACGGTCATCTGTGCTCCCTGCAAGCACTGAGCCAACTCTTTGGTGAAATGAAATGATTTTAAATGGTTATCAGCTGTATTTACTATGTAGCATGGTATATTAATGGAATTCCAGAAATAATCCTGAGCCTTCTCCGAAGAAAAGATATAGATGTGCATGGATAAATATGCACATATATTTTTTTAAATATATATACATATTTATATGTGCGTATACAGTTAATGCTTGTTGTCTTTTATAAGAATATCTCAGCAAAATGTTAAGGTTGCTATTTTTGATGATCCTAGAATCCTCCTGGATAGTATGTAGTACTAGTAGATAGCAGACTCTGAACCCTTCATGGGCTAGTCACTGGCTATAACTTCAGTCAGGCTCAGACTGCTAATAAATATTCTTTTCTTCTCTTAAAAATTTGCATTTAAATATTGATTTGTGTTCCAGCATTGGACTCCCCATAATACCTGTGGTTTTCTATAATAAACCTATAATATCTGTGTAGCCTGTAGTCAGACTACATGAGCTAATGTTTCTGCTTGGCCTAAATGATGAGCCTGTGAATTTTGTGCACTTCGTGTTCTGGTGTCCCCTCCCAAAAAAAACAAAGTGGAATGTGGTGTTTAACCTTTGGTTGACTGACTGGTGGCACAATCTCAGTGGGGGATTCAGCGAGTGCTTGGTCACTTCCTTTCCTGTTGATGCTTTCCCTCTGAGATCCTACTAAATGTTCAGAGGATTCATTTAGCTATAGATACTGCAGAAGGCAGTGAAATGGTGAAATATTGTTTTTTATGGTGTTTCTGCTTGGATGAGAGTTATGTGAAAGTAGTCACATGTTAAAAATTGTAATTAATCTGTCCACAAAGGCAAATCTATTCACAAAGGCAAAATGTGTAGAAAAAAAGTTTGGGGTTTGGATTTTAGTTTTGGGCTGAAGACTACTATGGCTACGATAACTGAGTTAGTCGGCTTCGCTGGATTGAAGAAAATTGATTTGCACCTCTGTAAATCAAGGTTTATCATTTTGATCAGAAAATAAGCTGAGCTATCCCTCCTGAAATTAAGCTCTGCTCCTTCTCCAAACCTGGTTGAGAGCTGCATTTAGTGCAAGTTTGAATAGAAGCAGGACATGTCACTGCTGGACAGTCTTTTCTTTAGGAGAGATGATGGCCAGTACCAGATTAAAATGGGCATGAACTAAAGAAAAAAAAAGATTAACAGGCGAATAGCCAATTAGTTGAGATGAATTTTGTATTTTCACAGGAAAAGGCTTCTGGAATAGGGGTGTTAAAGATCCATTTGTGCATTACAGATTTCAATTTATTCATTACACTTCAGGTATCAACTGTGCAAATAACTTTTGTCTTGTATGTGAAACGTACTTGAAACCACCCTTCTTCAGCGTGGGTATAGCAAGGGATGTCTGGAGGGACTGCAAGAGGCAGGTATTTTATTGCACAGACGTCTTCAAAAGAACGGTGGAGTGCCTGAGATTCCTCCTGGGTCCGAGGGAGCCTTTGCGATGCCCTCTTCCTTATCTCAAGGCTCCTTATGTTACACTCTCGGCCCTTGCACTGTGGGTCCCTTAATAGCTACAACACTTCCGTCTGGGAAAGGCCACGCAGTTGCCATCAAGTTCTGCTGCCTGTGAAAACATTTGCAAAGTGAATTAATTACCTGGAAGAAGCCAGTTTGGACATTTCCCCAGTGCTGCTTAAACAGGCTGGCAAGTCCTAACTGAGAAAAAGCACATGCTATTGACACATGTTCTGTAAATTGCCATTTGTACTAATTTGGGAAACTCATTTTACCTTACTCAACCATCACTATAAGGTGCTGCTTTTACTTTGGCACCCGTTGACATATTTCAGAAGTCCCCATCAAATTCTGCCCTGAGGACTTTATGCATTTTTACCATGCTAGGAGTTCCTAGCTGGAACTGGGGCTGTGTGTATGATTGTTTGGGTGAAGGTCAGAAAAAAAAGAAAAACAAAAACACTCACTCCCACATACCTTCCACACCAAACAAAATGTAAAACAGTAAACAGTTCAGAAAATGAAAATATAGTCTGAATAAATTATACTTCGCACAAAAAAAGTGCTTCATGTTTGACCTGTTTTAATAACGACAAGGAAACCATGAAATGTGTTCCTATCAAACATGAATACATGCACTGGCATTAATCTCAAGAGAGTATCTAATCTGTACTTCTGTTGTAATCCCAAATTAAATTTTATCCTTGGCAGAGATTTGTCTAACCTGATCTTAAAAATCTCAACTTCTGTCAATCCCAAACTCTGTAGACCACCTTATCCAGTGCTTAACAATCCTGAGAGTCTGAAAGTGTTCTATAAAATCAGATATAAATCTCCTGTCTAGAAAATTAGGCATATTATTGCCTTTCTTTTCCCTCAGTGGTCATGCAATTAATTGATCTTTCTAATAGTCCATACGCACTGGAAGGTTGTTAACGTACCCATCCATCTGATCTGTTTTTATAGATAAAACAAGATCAATTCTTTGAGCTTTTCCTTATAGGTTGTTTCTTAATTCCTGACAATGAGCTGCTCTCCTTCAGGTTGCTTCCACTTTACCTAATTCTCTCTGAAACTGTGATGCCCACAGGTGTCAAAATAGAGAAATACCCTCATCTGATGCCTCACCCATTTCAGGTAGTTTTCTCCAGGCTTTGCACACACCGTGAACAGGTCCCAGCATTGTGGTGGGACCCTTTCTGCAGAGGAGCTACCTACTCAGTTCTTCCTCATTTTGCATGTGTGCACTTGATGTTGCTTTCCAAATGCTTTTGAGAGAAGTGCTCAAGTGCAATCTAGTGTCTTTCAGTTGTCTCTACTAAGTTTTGTCTTACTTGTTTTGGTCCATTTTTCATTGGTGTCAGAATGATTCTATGTTCTAATCCTGTCCTACAAAGTGCTGGCAGTTCTTTCCTGTTGGTGTCATCTACAATTTTTAGTCTGATTTCCTAAGGAAATGGGACTCGCATGTTTATTTTTTCTATCTGCCTGACTCGTAAGTTTTTAATGCTTTGGCTAGCATCAGGCAGATGTGACAGAGGTCAAATAGCCCTAAGATATACATTTCCATATACATTTCATTTAAGAAAATGTGTTAGGAGGGAGGAGAGAGAGCTTCTTAGTTTCCTCAGCAGTGAAAGGCTGCAGTGCAATAAAATGCTTACTAGAGCCCAAAGCATCCCCATGGCAGAGAGGCACTCTGAACGCCCAACCATAACGAATTCCTTCTGCAATTTGGAAGTAACTGGATTGCTTTACTCCTGGTGGAATGATTTGTTGTCAGTGTATACCTGAACAGGCTAGCTCCCTGCAAGACACCTTCAGATATTCCTGACAGAGATTTTCCCACCAGCTGGACTTTGATCAAGACCTCTTTATCTGCTTGGCTTAGGCAAGTACCAAGTCTTGTGCATGTCCATCTAACGACTCAATACAATACAAATATTGTATTAATATTGATTACATTGATAGCATTGATCCCACAGTTCTGCCTATCCACACAGGAAATTATCTGGTAAAAAAAAAAAAAAGGAAAGAAAAAAGTTTGACACAATTTATTCAGAATTGTTTCATTTAATGGATTTAAAAAATCTTTCTATTATCCTTGATATTCTTATAAACTTGCTGTAAATAAGCTAAATTTGTCTAGTACCTTCCTAGGCTTTGGGATTAGCCTGTATGCTCTAGAATTTCTTGGGTCCTCCTGTTTCCCTTTTTAAAAATAAATAAATGGTACAATTTCCTTTCACCTGTTATCTGGGAGTCAGATGAGATTCCATGAGTTTTCAGAGATAACTGCTAGTGGTTTTCCATTTGATACATAGGGCAAAATTTGAACTGATACATAAGCCAAATAACTTGCACTGCAAAGTATTTTCTTTCTTATTATTCTGGTCAGTTTTCCATAACTCATCTTAATTGGGATTAATGATCTGGTCATTATTAATTTTTGAGAGGGAGAAAGGGATTTCTTTCATGCTTTATTCCATTCCTACTTTGGTATCATTTGAGAATGTGGAGGGCCAGGCTTCAGGCCAGTACTTAAATATTCACAGGTATAGGGTCCAGAATCCTACAGAACCTTATTTCTGAGGAAAGTCATGTTTGCTCCCTTGCACTCTTTCTCCTTCAGTGAATATTAAGGGAATCGGCATAAAAATGTAGCCGTTGACAGAGCAACAGAGGATATTGTTCTCCATTCCTGCATCATGGAGGTGAGGATACTTTTATGAGATGCAAATCTCTTCACAGGAGGGAACGCAGTGAGAGTACCCTGAACCTATGAGCCATTGAAAAAAAAACGAAGTCTTCTTCCTTCTCTAGCGGGTTTCAGACTTTTTTTTACACACCTACTGACCCCTTGCCAAACAGAAAAAGGTAAAAAAAAAGCAGGCCACTTACCCCAATATCAAAATCAGTAGCTTGTCCCAGTCACCAGTTCCCCCAGCCATGAACCAGGCTGACCAGCTTGCAGGAGCCCAGACACTGAATTACCTAATTGCCTTCCCGTTGCTTCCTGCTCAGAGTTGTGTTTCAGAGCTGCTTCCTGCACCAAGTGCAAGACAGATTACCAGGGACTACAAGGCTACAGAAGTCATACAAGAGTAAAGGCACTTGTCTCTTCGCCATAAAGTTAGAGAGTTGTGTGTGTAGTGAGTAGCCCAGTCTGGCGAGGGAAAAAAAAAATGAGTGGATGGTGTGTAGGACCTGACAAATGAAGGGCTAATATCCTAGCATGAACAGTTATCACAGCTCAGAAAATTGAGGTCTAAGTTTAGGATGTTAAGGGAGCAAGCAAATAAACAAAGAAACGAATTTTTCAAAGTTGTGTTCCTAAAATTCCATGGGCCTCCAACTACAATTAGGCATGTAGGAACGAAGCAACATATCCAAGGCAAGCTAGACTGATCCGGGCCTTGACAGCATGAAACTTGCTCCTTCAATTTTGTTACCATCAGTATCCCACCTAGCTAGAATACAGCTCTTCTGGGGATGTCCACACGTGCAGAACTCGCACCTACTACAAGTGACACCTTCACAGATTCCAGCAAAAGTGTTAACGCTGTTGGTGTACTCTGCCTTAGGCAACTCTATCTGTAAATAAGTGGGCTTAGGCTTTCTCATTCCTCTTTCCATCCTATTTTCACCGAGGGCGGTGATTTTATTTTTGTTTCGAATGATAATTTTTGTCCGTTGAATACAATGTTTGCAATATCACCTGAAAACCAATAAATTATCTGGAGCCTACAGACAGATGCTGAGCGTATTTCTGCTTCTGCATGGGATCTATATGAAAAGCGATGATGGCACTTGGTATGAAATGCCTGCCATCCTGTTTTCTTCCTGGTGCAGGATCTCAGGTGTACTTCCATGTCTACCTTGGCAGTGTTCATCAGCATAGGGGGAGCAGTAAAGCACGCCCAATGAGAACTGTAATAAAGCCAAACTGCCTGGCTCCGGAGGCCACAGCAGAATCTGCAGCGGGTAACTTCCACACTAGGTAGATTGCATAAGATTATAATGGGATACAAACGGTGTTAAACCACCCCAAATGCTCCTTGAAGCAGCTAATCTTATTTTTTTTTAGCTTCCCCAAGAACAGCTACTATTCACATGCACAGCATGCTTCCACCCTTTTATTAAGAGCCTGCGGCCCTTGCAGCGCCGGCTGTGGCATGCGTACCCGCCAGCTACCCGCAGCACCCGTTGGCTGCTGTGTCCCAGATGTGTTCCAGGCACTTGCAGCCTACCCACTTGGCTTTCGTGAGGTCTCATCCAGCATTAATTCAGCAGCTGTTATCTCAGCGATCCAGCAAGGCTTTTTCATCTTCTGTAAATATGGAGGTATTTCGCTCAGGGGGAAAGCTGGCTTTCACGGCAGATGTGTTTCCCCACAACCAGCCCTCACTCCTGTGGGTGAATTTGCTTCTTTCCTTTCCATGCAGTGAACATGTGTGTGCATTTATGCGTGGTAGGGGCAAGCAAGTTTCCTGTCTGCTGCTCCTGCCAGTACCAGCACAGGAGAAAATAGGAATCGAATTAAAGGTAGTAGTGCTCTCAGTCCTCCCTTCCAAATGAAGGAGCTTCACAGAGGAGTTGCGCACCTTCGGCTGCCAGGGACCATTTGCAAACCTGCCCAACTGCAGCAGCAAGGAAGAACATAATCAGTGTTTCCAGTGCAGCCCTTATCTCCTGCCAGGTTGTTATTTAAATAATTAAGCAAGCGAAGGGCCGCCTGTCCGCCCCTGCTGCTGCAGTTGCCCTGGCTGGCCTCCCCGGGCAGCCGGGAGGTGCTGCTGGAGCGAGTGAACGAGTGTGGAGGAGTCGTGACAAGCGGGAGAGGGGAGGGAAGGGGGAGTGACGGGAGCCGCCAGCCTCTTGTCCGGTTTCTCTGCTGCTTCTTTGTGTCTTGTTTTTAATGAGCTTTTGGCGACCAGGGGAGCCGATGCATAAACAAAAGTTTGCTGTCCCTGTTTGGCCGAGGCACGACTTTGTGCGCCCTCCTGCCGTACAGATCGTTCCCCGTGATTGTGTCACGGAAACAGCTTCTCTCCTTCAGAGGCCGCAAACAAGGCTGAAAACAAACTCCGAGGAGGTTTGTTGGGAGCCTCCAGCTGAAGGATTAGGCAGGGGGGGTTAAGGACTAAGCCTCTAAGGGGCTTTAGAAGGTGTTCTATTAGCAGGAAACTGATCTGGCTAAAGACTCGGGAATCACGCACGCTAAGTGTGTCCCACTCGTGAGGTACTAGTTCTCCTGCAGATCTCCAGGTGCAGCGCTGAGCCAGATCCTGACGCAGTGCGGCAGGAAGGCTGGTGGTACCGTGGTAGGTAGGTCAGTCCAGGGAGCTCACGTCAGCCTTGGTGTCACTGGTGTCATCTGGCCAAGGCAGTGTCGGGCTTTTCTGAACTAAGCCAGTCTTCAGAAGTCTTGATGGTGTTTTTGGTCATCTAAGGCAGAGCCTGGGGGTAGGTGTAGCATTAGAAGCCATTTCACGTTGTCTGGGGGATCGCAGGAAGAAACAGATTCCCAAATCAAAGTCTCCACTCAGAGAGGAAATCTAACCCTTTTATTCACTCAGTTATCTGGATTATGATTCTTATACTTGGATTCCTTCACTAGCTCCACATTAGTCTCAGCAAGGGACGGTTGTTCAATAGCCATAGCTGCGGTTTTCAAAATTATTGAGGAATTCCACTGACCCAAGTAACAGTATGATGGAGAGAGGTGAGGGCTACAGATTTGCTGGTTTAAGAGCTCATCAGCCTAGCAATAACACATTTCATCTGCATGATACCCACTTGCCACTTCTTCAACCATATGATGCTTCTTTGACTTTTGATGGATCTTATTGGATCTCTGGAAAAAAATAAGTATAGAAATTTGGCTTCTCTCCTTGTCCTTGTATTTTTCTGTGAGCAACAGGGGTGTTCCAAAGTCAATTACACCAATTCTCAAGTACAGCAAAACAGCTGGAATGGCACAGCAAGCAAAATAAAATCACTGCTTCATTAACTTACTCATTTGTGGACAGGCTCACATGCAGTTTTGCAGGTAAAGAGAAAACTGTAGTATATGTAAGTATGTGTTTCTGTCCATTTGCCCACTAGATATCTACTTATCTATCCACTGCTTTATCTATCTACCCACACACTTTATCTGCCTACCTGCCTATTCTATCGATCGGTTACTGCAGATGTGTTTGTTTTGTCCCTGAGGCTGTATATTTATGTGCGTGGATAAAGCACTCATGCCCACAGATTTATTTTCATCAAAGGGCTGCTTCATGAGCTTGTCTTTCAACTGTGGCCTTTGATTAAAGTCAGTTCTAGTTGGCTTAATTTGGAGGGGAAATCAAACCTTTGGAGTGAAAGGATAGTCACTAGCTGGTTAAGGAGTGCTGTATTTGGCTGTTAAGAGGAAAAGGGTGGGAAAGGGGAACCTTTTGGGAAATTGTGGGACTTGTTTAGGCCCGCTTTGGTCAGGTAAGCTGAGGGCGGTGTATTGCACGCGCAGAGCAGTGCCCCTGACAGGG
>NW_010579882.1:41028-59326 GCF_000705375.1 Tinamus guttatus | reverse complement strand
GGGAGCCTTTTCGGGGGGTGGGAAAGCGCGGCAGCGAGCGCGGAGCTGGCGCGGCCAGGGAGGGCGGGAGAGCGCTGGGGAGACGCCGCGGACCGAAGCGGCGCTGGCATCTTGGCACCTTGGATTTGTGGTGGACACGGCCACCTGATTCTCCTCAGGGTTCTTTAATCAGCAGGCTCGAAGTGTATAAATATATTCCGTTTGTTGTAAGAAAAGCCGGTGCTGCCTTTCCCCAGGGGGTGAGATCATCACATGAAGGTCTTGCTGTATTTCAATGTCCCACATCCTCTCGGTAGACCTTGAAGTTGGCCGTGCAAAAAAACAGGAACTCCACCCTGGCTCGGTGAATTGTAGTGCTCCACAGCTAGGTCCCGACCATCTGCCTCGTCTTCCTGTTATGACAGAGTTTTTGAACTTTCTGGGATGTGTGAAAAGTCATTATTTACCCCTGCACTGTTAAGCAGATGATGTTAAAAGTGTCCACGTAAAACTTATGGCATATATTGTGTTTTGTTGATTGAATAGCATTTGTTTTTGTTGTCTTATTGCCTTGATTTGAGGTTTGTCATATATATTTTTACAGGTTTATGTATTTCTCTGGATCAGCCAAGCCTTAGCATCCAAAAAAATGTCCTCACAATAACTGCAAATGCTACTCTGAATATTACTTGCAGGTAAGAGCAAACCTGGCCAGTACGGTTTCGATGTGGGTGACATGCATCAGGTTTTTGTACAGAAGTAAAGATGAATCTCTTTCTCCCCTTTCATCCCTCCCTTCGTGGTAAAACTTCCCCGAGTTTTGCCAGCTTGGCAATAGTACCAGTGCCCGCCATGTGCTAATGCTTCTCTCTGACGTTTGCTTTCCTAGTGGTCAGCGAGCGCTGGACTGGTTCTGGCCAAACAACCAGAGCAGCACTGAGAAGCGAATCACGGTGACAAGCTGTAGTGATGGTCCTTACTGTAAGACACTAACTCTTCTAAAAGTAATAGGCAATGACACAGGAGACTACAAGTGCCTTTACAGGGATAACCAGGCAGCTACAACCATTTATGTCTATGTTCAAGGTAAGCTCTTGCACAGTTCTTATCTGTGAAATGATAAAGGGTATCAAGTATCTCAAAAAGACTTTGGCGTTAAAATTTCTAAATCCTAGAAATTTTAGTCTGGTGAAATTATTGTTTTTCCCACTCATTTTCATGTCGAGTAGTTATATGCCAATGCGCTCGCTGCTATCGATAGAAAAATCTCCATGTTCATATATACAGTAATTGGTCTGCTTTTATCTAAGCCCAGAGCTTAGCCTGCTTCTCTTGGCTGTGCTCTGAGTCTGTCCTCATGATTGCAGAGCTATTAATGACTTTTTCTGAGTTTCATATAAGGGGGGATTATAGAGGTTGATATATTTGTTGAAATGGACACACTTCCCTTCATTTTACCAATTGTGCTGCTACTGTTCAAAAAAAAAGTTTCCATGCATTTGTTGACAATAATAGTAACATCTATGTATGTTTTAAAAACTAAGTTTCAAGCTTCCAGTACTGCTAGAAATGCAGATGTGTGTGGTGGTCCCTACAAAGCCTTCGGTTCTACACTCAGCTAAGAACATGCATACACCAAGACATCTGTCTTTTTTGCACACATCTTGGTACTCATATTCTCATGCATCCTGTTTCTTTTTTATCCTAACTTACGGCTAATATTTTTGAAAATGGAGAATTATTAAATACATGGATTAGCTTTTTCTGTAAGATCACAGACTTGCTTTATTTTGGACTCACTTTGAAAAGGACCATGCCATTTGGGGGCTGTATAGCATGTCTCTACTTTAACTGATATTTCCTGTAATACTTATGCAAGCAAAGTCATCCTGGGGTAAATCAGAGTTTTGCCAGCCCAATGTGTGCTGTGGCAGGAAGCTGTACTCTGAAGTGCGTACTCCTGCTGATAACTGCTTTAAGAATAATGGTATTATAAAACTGTGTGCCTCTCAAAACATAGCCCCCTCCCTATTTGGTCTCGTCATTTAAGTGGTTTACAAAATAAAAAGAAATAATGAATAGCCAGGAAGAGAAAAAATGGAAAAAAATTCCTTCAAAATCACTTGACAAATAATACCTAGTTTGCCAACCAAATGTTTTTTAGATTACAGATCTCCATTTGTGACTTCAGTGAGTGATCAGCTTGGCATTGTATACATCACTAAGAATAAAACAGTGGTAGTACCATGCCTTGGAACTGTATCAAATCTCAATGTATCTCTACATGCGGTAAGGAAAAAGCCCATTATTGGTTTATTAGTTAGCTAAAGTCAATATGATTAAGTACATCATTTAAAGTGTAAATATATTTCTTAAAAACTTATTTGTCTCTGTGGGAATTTTACAGCCTATGATTTGAAGGTGAGTGTTGTAATTATACTCATCCATGCTCGTGTGCTGTGAAAATACAGTCTATGAAAGGAAGATCACCTGAGATAAGGTGTTAAAACTAGGATCATGCTGTACGGGAAATATTGGACTTAAAACTTTGTTTTCTCGATATTTTTTCTTTTTTTGAATTTGCTTAAATATTTTATCAATATTTCAAACAGAGATATCCTGAGAAGATATTTGTTCCTGATGGTAAATCAATTTCGTGGAATAATAAAAAAGGCTTCACTATACCCAGTCATTTAATCAATTACGCGGGCATGGTCTTCTGTGAAGCTAAAATAAATGACGAAAGCTACCAGTCTGTGATTTACATAGTTGCAGTCGTAGGTAAGCCAAATTTTTGTCTCAATAGCTTATGTTATCTTTCTCGATACAACATACTGAACCAATTACATTTTCTTAGACTGTAGGTTATTCAGCACTGACAATGCAGCTAATGCAAAATGGGTGTTGTGATATATATTACTTCTCTTTTAAATGCAGTGTATTGTGTTCTTTCTACTTAACTGTCGCAATGAGTGCTTCTATTTTCAGTATTTTACATAGACACTGGGATTTTTTTTTCTTTTCTAACAATGCAAGCCTTTTTTTTTTCTTTTTTTTTTTTTCCCTAAAGTGCTCTTCTGTACTTTATTTACTTATGTAGGACCTGAGTCAAGACTGAAGGGAACTAGAGGCAGGCATCCCTTGGCAGCAGATGGAAGGGGGTTGCTCTGAGAGGGTGCCAGGGAATGGGAGATATGCAGAGGGGGTGTCACACTAGGACTTTGGTTGTCTTGTCTGCCTTCATACTTAAGGTTTCTTACCCCCACTGGAGAGGGCTTCGATCGAACACCTATGTCCTGTTTCACTGCTGTCCAATGCAGTTTGCGCTTCACAGAGCAGAAATGGTCAGTGCAGACACAGCCTGTCTTTCCAGGCTTCTTTAGACAGTTATTGCGCAGTGCCAGAGCTTTGAGAGGACTAGGAAAGTGCCTGTTAAACACTGTGGAAAAGACTTTCCTCATTTTTGTGCCTTTTTTCTTCCTCTAGGATACCGAATTTATGACCTAACTATGAGCCCACATTACCAAGTAGAACTGGCAGTGGGAGAAAAGCTGGTTCTAAATTGTACTGTAAGGACGGAGCTGAACGTGGGGATTGATTTTAAATGGGACTACCCTTCTATCAAGGTAAAACCATAACTTAAGGGTGCTGACATCACAGAAAAAAAACAGATTTAGTTAGAATGTTGTTTCCTCCCTTGTGATATTAGCAAAACAGCTGATAATACTCAAAGTCTTGTCTGTTGTATATACAATTTTGCAAAGGTTGAGAGGAAGAATAAGCGTAAACCAATTCCGAAACAATTCTATCCTTTATTTGTTGCAGGAAAAGCGTGCAACCATCAGAGATTTAAAAACCACTACAGGAGAAGTGAAGAAGTTTGTAAGCACTCTTACCATTGACAGTGTTTCCTTAAGTGATAAAGGTCGATACACTTGTGCAGCATCCAGTGGACGTATGAACATGAAAAACAGTAGTTACTTCGTTATCCATGGTATAGAATGTTCACATTCGGTTCTGTTAGCTGTTTTAGAGTTGGGATTGATTACTAGGATGCAGAGTCTGCGTGATATATATGAGCCATTTGTTTGATAAAGAACTTCAGTAGACAGCAATTAGCTACATTATTTCATTCACTAGCCCATTCTTCACTAGTTATATTTATTTCACAAGATTATACATCTGCTAAGGATAGTGAATGTGATTATTACTGAGGGGTATCAAATCCTATAGGAAAATGGATGGTAAAATAAACTTCTGTGGTGTCCTATACTGACTATAAAAAGTAGTTTGTGTGGATAACTGTATAAAGGTTGGCTTTTCTCACAGCAAGTGAGGCTATGCTAGATTCTGGTGGCCCTCTGAGACAGTGGCTCTGTGAGCCAGGAGACAGTCTCCCAACGTAGGAGAATGGTCTTTATGTTGTATATATCTGACTCCATTTCTGGTCATACGGAAACAATGCAAAGGAAATGACTTTAGTTAAGTGCATAGATAAGTATGGGGCCACATCCTATAGTCTTTTTCTCAAGGCCCTCTTGGGCAGAGCCCCAGCAGTTTCCACTGGATTATTTCTTGAAAACTTTTGACAGCATGAGAATGGCCAATTTTTAATGACTGTCAGCAAAGGTTTTTCCATATTTTGGAGGGCACCAATTTTCCTGAGGTCTGATTTAAGAGGTCTTCTTTTTTTTGCCCTCAAACTTATTATGTGACACAGTGATTCGAGATAGAAAGGACCCAGGAGCCAGATCCAGATCATTTGCTGTAGTGAGTGTACTAGAAATTAAATCAATGCCATCTTAAACCTTAGCCAGTGGGCTCTTACTCTGAATGCTGGTTATTAAATATAGTGTACAGCATTTCAGAGTATTCTGTGACTGAAAATAAAATGTTCAAATACATATTTTTCAGCCTCTTCTCAATTAAGTAACTATCAATTGCAATTTTGTATACTATTATTTCTTTAAATGGATCAAGCCTGGTTTATGATACATGTATGTATGTGGAAATAGGGGGATACTGTGCCAAGTCCTCTCTCCATTGAACTCGAGAACTCCCCAGTGAGGGTACTGGTTTGTTCCTCTGTGTGAGGAAAGGACTGTGGGAAGGTGGGTCCATCTCTGCAGAGCTCAACTTGGGGTTTAGGGCTCAGGCTTGTTTGAAGCTGCCTGTGCTGTTTCATGGCATCCCATCATATGCCTTTCTCCCTCATCTGCTGTTAAATGCAAATGCAAATGGAGACAGTTTGTATTTGTTTTTTCGAGAAAACTTATGTATTTATGTATTTATTTATTTATTTTGCAGAAAGACCATTTATCCACCTGGAGAAAATGGAGAATGTGGTTGAGACAAAGATAGGTGATACAGTCAAAATTCCTGTCAGGTATAAAGGATATCCTCCACCAGAGGCAAAATGGTAAGAATCAGGGCAGAAAATGTTAGAAAATCTGAACTTTTCTTAGTCAAGGTAAATTCCAGAAGTATTAAAAGCGCCATATATTTTCTTTAGGTATAAAAATGGAAAAGCCATGAATGCAAATCACACAGTTAAACTTGGCTACACATTAATAATCAATGATGCAACTGAGAAGGACTCTGGGAATTACACTGTTGTACTTACAAACCCAACTAACAAGATGCAAAAGATGCATACATTCAACCTCCTTGTGAATGGTAAGTGATATGTGAGGGATACCTTTCTTTTGCATGTAGACAAAGTATATTACCGTTTTTAGGATTCAATTCATCTCAGTGTTGTGAAGATTTAAATGGTGGGAGGGGAAAAAGGGCCTGAAGGAGATCACTTAAAACCTTAGCCATGGGAATGCAGAGATGGCTCATCCTTGTTGCACCCAGCTTCATCCAGGATTTACCTCTCAAAAGACTGCAGGAGTTTGTTGTGATGGTGTGTGCGTGTTCCTTTTTATTTTCTGTATATTATTTCTTTGTCTCTGTGTCCTGCTCTCTTCCTGCCCTTGCGCTCTCTCCCGCTTGCTTTGCTGCTGGAGCCCTCCCCACCCTGGCCCATCCTGGCCTGCCTCGCCCATCCTTCCTGCACCTTCTCTTCTGCCCTACTGGGGAGCCCTCCTCCTCCTCTCTGCTCCCCAGGAAACAGCCTAGCCTGAGCGCTTTGCAAACCACAGGTCCTGAGAAGGGCAGCAAACCTAAATGCAGTGGGGTCAGGGCTGGGAAGTAATAAGCTTTTAATGGCTGCAAGTAGTGGTGCAAATGTGAATACTACATTTTAAAACAGATAGTGCAAGAGGTTTTTGTTAGAGCTGTTACGCATTGTGTCTTGAGGGCCAAATCCTGTAGGGTGTTGGGCTTGTTCACCTCTTCCTCATACATACTTTTTTAATTGGAGTTGCTCTCTGTTAAGGTCGGATGTCATTGAGGACAGCCAGATTCTTAAAGGATGAAACAGTAGGGGACAGTAAGTGAATTAGTTGCCATGAGAGGTTCTTTATACCATGCAGTCCAAGGATATCCTTCCTTTCTCGGAGAAGAGAGGCTGTCCCCCTAGGAAGGGTAACATGCTGCCTCTCTCCTCTAGTCCCTCCTCAGATTGGTGAGAACGCGTTGCTGGCGCCCGTCGACTCCTACAAGTTTGGTTCCACTCAGACGCTCACCTGCACTGTCTACGCGGTCCCACCTCCCACGACCATCCTGTGGTACTGGCAGCTGGAGGAGGAATGCACTTTCAGCCCCCAGTAAGTGATACGGCAGCTTTCATTTGGTTTTCTGTAGCTTTTCAGGGATTTTGGGGAGGGGGTTGTCCTTTTTTTTATTTTTTATTTTTTTTGGTGTCCATTGGCTTGCCATCATGCTCTTTACTGAGCACAAATATAAGCCATGCGCAAACAGAGTTTCTGGTATGGGGCATAAGGCAGGAACGCTAACTTCCCTGAGATGCCCTCCCAGAGGGCATGGAGCTTCCTTTGGGGGAAATGAACATAGCTGGAAAACTTCTCTGCTTTCATGGTTGCTGATTTCTGAGGTGTTCTCTTAAGCCTGCTCTCAGCTAGAGACAGAGTTAGCACAGCTAGCTAAAGTTTTAGACTGGCGTTTGATGAGAACTGCGAGGTTGGAACGTAACCATAATGTCTTCCTCCATGTGAATTTCAGACTTGGCTGAGCTAGCCTGGGAAGCTAGGGCCACCCTGTACAAGTATCAGTGGCTTGGCAGAGTTGGACACAGCAAACTTCAGGCCCAGAAACTGCTGTCACTAGATACATAGATCTCTCTCTCTGTGGCTTTTGGTTGTGACAACGGTAGGCTCAAAGTGGCTTCATGTTGTAGGACATAGTTAAAACTAACCCAGTAACCACTCGAGAAAGGATTGCATTGCGTAACAGGCAGGCTGCCCCAGGCAGGCTCTGCTGAGGGTGTAGGCGATGAGCTGTAAAGCTAAGGGCCTCCCTCAGCGAGAAGCCAGCAGCTCTCGTTTGTTGTCTTCATGCCTTCCTGAAGGTATCTTGGTTTGTGCTGGGTTTCGAAGACAGCTCTGTCCCATCAGATCTCTCGCTGGACAGCCGCAGACCCAAAACTCAATCCTGAACACAGGAAATTTACTCTTTCTGCTAATTGCAGATCTTAGTGGCTTTTTTTGTTGTTGTTTCTTTGTTGCTCTGGTCAAGCGCTGAGTATATGGGTGCTCTTTATCTGTGTGAAAGTGTATCTCAGAGGAAGTACACTGCTTGATGCTGGGGAATGATAGAGAGAGTGCCTGACCGAGATTCACGCAGCCTTCCTTATCTGTGCCTACCATAAGCCCAGATTTCCTTTAAAAAAAAAAAAAAAAAGCATTCTTCTTTCCTGTTGTTGTTTTTAAAATGACTTCCACTAGTTTCTTCCTTTGGTGCCTGGTTGCTTCCTACACAAGGGCTACTGTCCTCAAGAAATTCTTTTAGAGACTTCAGTGATTTCTGTGTCTCTCTGTCTTCCTTTGAACTAAATTAACTCAAATCCTCCATTTATGAATGGAGGTTTGTTCCCAGAATAGCTACTTTCCTCCAAGCATCCTGATTGAGCTGACATAGGCAGATTAATTAGGAGATTCACCTTTAGACTTGAGGAATTCTTATTTTACAGAGCACAAGGGTCTCAGAAGGTTATAGGGTGCAATTTAATAGAAATGTTTCGAGAACATACTCTTCCCTCTCAGATGTAGAGTGTGGCTGCTTAGATGAGTGATGTATGGGTAAGTATCTGTATATTATAAAGAGAACAACAACAACTCACACTCCTGAAGAGCTAAATATTCCCTCTAACGCATATGTCTCTACCTGTCTCTCAGAAAAGTTCGCTCTGGAGCCAATCCATATTCATGCAGGAAATGGAAAGTGATCTCAGAGAGAAAGGGTGGGAATCAGATTGAAATTAAACATCGAGTCGTTACCATTGCTGGGAAAATGAAGGTGAGCAGATTTTCTTTTCTTGGAAATATTTAGCACTGTTCAGTGGTCCAAGGTTCTGGAAATATGTCATTAAAGATAAGACTCTTTTTGCCTAACTAGCCTAGTCATTTAAACTCCTACTGAAAGTAATAGAGACGGATGCTTCAAATATTTCAGACACTGACCCAAAGTTCCTCCATTGAGGAACCTGACTTACTTAGATTTCAGTGCTTACTCTTTATGGATCTGGAGTTAGGTGAATTAATGTCACCACTTAACTGCATCAGGTGGAGTTTGGAGAGTCTGGAGAGGAGAGAGAAAAATATTAATGCATACGCTGAAGTGTACATTCTGGCAGGTTACTTTTTGTTGTTTTCTTTTCTCTTATTGTTACACACTTAAGCAAAATAAAAAATGTGAGCAACAGTAGCAAACTGCACGCAACATCTTGCATTTTTGGGGAGGCATTTTCAGTTTTGCAGATACCTACACAACACTTTGCTGAGCTATTGCACTAACACTCAAATGTTCTTCTGTAGACTGTGAGCACCCTTGTGATTCAAGCAGCAAATGTGTCTGCTTTGTACAGATGTACAGCTACAAACAGAGCTGGGTCAAGTGAGAGAGTTATCTCCTTTCATGTGACCAGTAAGTATACCTTGTTGAAAAATTACTCTTATTTCCTCTGTGTTACTAATGACATGAGCTTCAACACTGTGTTTTGATTTCTGTCTTTTATAATTCATATGGCCAACTGAATATTTTCCTAATGCAGTCTTTAAAATCACTAATTACCTTTTACTGAGTGCTCGGTTCTGTTGGCATCAACGGAGTGATAGGCCCATGAAAATGATGTACAATGGGCACTATTGTGCTGACAGTGAATGCTATTGGGCTATTGTAGTCACTGGGGGAAAAATATACAACTTAATAGGAATTTCTTTTAATTTGCAGGGGGTCTTGAAATTAATCTGCAGCCTCGGAATCAACTCACAGAGAAGGATAACATGTCCTTGCAATGCACAGCAGACAAATTTACCTTTGAGAATCTATCATGGTACAAACTCAGTGCTCACGCCTCTCAGGCTCCCTTTGGAGGGCTACCCATGCCTGTTTGCAAGAACCTTAATGCTCTTCAGAAGCTGAATGAGACGGTTTCAAATACCAATGGTGAAAATGTCACCTTGGAACTTATCCTCCGTAACATCTCTATCCAGGATGGAGGGGACTATGTTTGTATTGCTCAGGACAAAAAGGCTAAAACACAGCACTGCCTGGTCAAGCATCTCACTGTTCAAGGTGTGTACCTCTGTGAACTGAAGAGTTGTTGCGTGTGAAAACTACTGTGATAGTGTCAATCCTGGATAAGTTCAGCCCCTGCGTGTGGTGCTTAATAGTGTCCTCATTTTGTTAAATAGATTTGAACTGTTGTTTACAAGTGGATGCCTTGTACATGTTGACTGCTGCTGCTTGTGGGTCTGGGAGCTATTGAGGGAGTTACCATTCCATCAGTACCAGTGAGGAAACACTGACAGTGCAATTGTGCTATGCAAGCAGTTGAGTTTGGCTTTTGCCCAAAGAATAGCACATAGCTCAATAACATTGCAGTATTACATTTCAAAACACTTTTTTCCACTTTAACTATAAATACCTATTTATTTTGGTGGCATCAGTGTTACTACACTGTGTCATTGATTCTTGAATTTGAGATCATATGTATCATACAAAACTGTTATCAAATAATGCCGAAATTTAGACAACAGCAAAACAAACTTTAATCAATAAGCTCTTGATGAAAATACAGATGATTTTGTTTTGGGGCCTAGATGATTAGGCTGATAAGACAACTGTGGTACTAGTTCAGAAAAATCCCAGTATGTGCTCATGGGCTGTCCTAAACGAGTGTCTGAAGGACTGGCAATATAAGGCTTCTTTTAACAGGCCTGAAAATACAAATGTGAGAGAAGCAATTTCCCACCTATTCCCTCTTCCCTCAGCAGCCTATTCAAATTTTATAGTCCAAAGTGGGTTACATCAACGCTGTTAAATACTTTCTTTAGTGTTATGACTTGCTCATAAAATGTGGAAGGTTAAGTACGATCTTTAGATGAACCTTAGGACTGTTGATGTTATAAAAGGCTTTGAGACTTCTTTACTGGGTCAAATGTGTTACCAAGTAAGTGCTAGTACTGCAAAAGTAAATGTTTCTTAAATTCTCAGAGGTTTTATCTTATTTTCACACCAACAGAGCCCTTGGCACCCACACTCATAGGAAATCTGGAAAATCAAACAACAAACGTTGGTGAAACTATAGAAGTATCATGCACAGCAAATGGTATTCCTCCTCCCAACATCGTGTGGTTTAAAAACAATGAAACACTCGTGGAAGATTCTGGTGAGGCATTGCTCCTTTGTTATGAATTTTATAGCACTTAAGGGCCTCCCTTCGTGAACACACTGCTAACTTCCATCACGAAAAGCGTCATTTTGAATTTCTAAGAAAGTTTTTTTTTTTTCCCTTTGGAAGTAATATTTCATTTCAATGTATTGCTCACTGTTACTTTTTAGAAAGTTTTAAAGTGGCCCAAAACTTGAAGCCAACCTTTTTAGTATGGATCAAGTTTAAATGTTCATTTGATATGATATAAAATTATTAGACATTCGCTTGTCACAAATCTGATAAAAAATTTCACCTCTGCCTTTTATTTTATTATTATTATTATTATTATTATTATTATGTTTCTTATTTTTCTTACTGTACTGTAACATGCTTGTTAAGATTATATGGACAGTTATAAAACTAAAATAAGTTTAATTCTTAACCGCACCTGTGAAAAAGCTAGTAGAAATAAAAATAATTATTTTTACAGGTATTGTTTTGAAAGATGGAAATAAAACATTAACCATACGTCGAGTGAGGAAAGAAGATGGTGGACTATACACCTGCCTTGCTTGCAATGTTCTTGGATGCAAAAAAGCAGTGGCTTTCTTTACGGTGGAAGGTTAGTACCAGTTTGTTTCTAGACTGTGCATGAAACTGTTATGAACACTAAAAGGAAAATTTACTGTTGTCCTGATCAAAGCTTTAAAATTATATCATGAAGCTTGTTAAAATGATTTCAAAAAAACCCTCAGACTGCGTCTTGTCATAACCAAATGGCAGCATCATAATTCCAGCTGTTGAGGCTGATACTCACTTCTCCACAGGGTTTATTGTGTTTGAACAAAAGCCAAATCAATTGCACAGAAAACTGTCAATTTAAAGAGCTAAAAACTGTCAGTGTATACGCACTGTTAGGTGCATATATACCTATCCCTACCTGCATAACCTACCTACCTGTGCAGAAGTCTTGGGACATCTCTATTTTCTTGGTAACTCAGCTGTCAAATGATGGTTTTAAAGAGTAAATTTTAAATTAAATCTAATTGCTATTACAGCATCTACAAAAAACAGAGTGGAGACTTTGTGCAGTCTGTTGTAATACTGCCTGACTTCAGTGACAGCCACAGATAGTGTTTTGGTGTAAGGGACTCCAGGCTTAATCAACCAGGCTCTGTAGTGATCATCCATTCTACTGCATTAAGCTGTTTAAAGCAGTTTTCTCTTATTCATAGATCATTAGAATATCAAGATGTTGTTTGCTATGTTTACATGAGGCAGAAATTGTCTGCAGATAATGTTAATGTAGATTTCAGCTGATGCAGTAAATATAGGTGGGTCATGATCTTCAAGTCTGCAAAAATCATAAATGTTTGTCATGTTGTTTCACAGTCAGGAATTTCTAATGCAGCTTATGAGGGGCCAAAAAAAATACATCCTTGGTGTGTTGTTATAAAGAAAGAATTACATGGTGCAATATAACATAATATGGAGAATGGGAGCTGAAGAGGAGAGCTGCTCTAGTGCAGCATTAGATGTTCAAGTGGTATTTGCTGGTGACTTTCAAAGTGGAAAAGTGATCCTCTAAATAAGTCTTTATATTCATCTGTTGTTGCAGACCTACATTTTTTCATACCCTTACTGGAGACAAGAGAGAAATTGTTCTCTGGATCATTCTCACAGCACTTAATTTACTACATGAGATACATATGTGTGTGTGTGTATGCACGCACATATATATATATACCTTTATTTTCTGGAGAAAGAGTCATTGATTTGGGATATTCCAAAACAATGATTTCTTTTTAAAATACAATACTTACTTTCTATTTGTTGTCAAAGGTCCAGATTCTGTCCTTGGTTATCCCCATTCAGCGTCCGACAAACAAAACTGATGCTAAGCAGCTGTCTGGTGTAAAACATCACAGAACTAAGAGTAATATTCCTACATAAAAAGCAAGCTTTTTGTCTTGCTTTGCTTTCGTTTTCTTGCTACAAGTTGCACTTTTAAAACGAACCTTTAGAACAAGGAACTCTATTCTGTGCTTTAATGAATGAACAAAACCAATGTGTTTCCAACTATCACTCAAATATTCATTTATTTCTTCCCAGGCGCTGAAGAGAAAACAAACCTGGAGCTCATTATCCTAGTTGGCACTGCAGTGATTGCCATGTTCTTCTGGTTGCTTCTTGTAATCATCCTCCGGACCGTTAAGCGGGTAATGAAATAATTCTCTTACTGTCCTATCAGCACTGGTCTTGCATGACAAATGAAAGCTGACTTGAGTTCTTTTGTGTTGTTTCTTTCCATTGTTCTTAAATCAACATACACATTTTTTCTCTCCATGCCGTAACATTCTTGCCTGTGACTGAAGGCACAGAAATTTGTTTTTAATTGAACCAGCCCTCAGAAGAGAAAAAGTGTTTTAATTGTTTCTGTTTATTAAAAATACAAGTAATTAATGATGATCAGACTAACAATGATGTTGTGTAGGGGAATGGTAGCTTGGCATTTCTGGGAAGTAGTAGAACACTAAAGAGTGAGAAACTGGCACTTTGTCTGCGTGTGTCCACTAAAAAATCTGTGCAACTACAACTAATATAATTTTCCAGGCCAATGGAGGGGACATGAAGACTGGCTACTTGTCAATCATAATGGATCCTGATGAAGTCCCTATAGACGAGCATTGTGAACGGCTCCCATATGATGCCAGCAAGTGGGAGTTTCCCAGAGACCGGCTGAAGCTAGGTGCGTTCCCACTGCGTAAACCAGTTAGTACTGAGCAGTCCTGGACCAGCAGCTGTCACAAGGACGTGGCCTGTTTGCCCGGGACTACCCTGCTGCTGAAGGCCCTGGAGGAGTGCTCTGGGGCTGCTCAGTGCAGAATTGGCACTGTCAGAGAGTGAAGGGCAGATGACAGAATGTCCTTTCTCCATACTGCCATGCAAAGCTGTAGAAGGCTGCTGGATCACAGCCCCATCTGACTCCACCATGGAGAAAAAGTTAATGATTATGTTTAATGTCTCCTCTCCCTATTATAAATCCTCTTTTTATTTCCAATACATGATTTGAATTTACAGCTATTGTTTATTCTGCATCTTCTGTCCTCTGTGTCAGGCAAATAAAGCACAGTCTGTTCTTCTCCTCCCCTCAAGGCAAACCTCTTGGACGTGGAGCCTTTGGCCAGGTGATAGAAGCAGATGCATTTGGGATTGACAAAACCGCAACCTGCAGAACAGTGGCAGTCAAAATGCTTAAAGGTAAAAACGACTGCTAACATTTCACCTTGAAGACACACTGTGTGGATATTGCCAGTTTCATAACTAGCAGATCGAAAAGGCATCTGCTTTCCAACAACAAGCAACAACAACAAAAGCACAACATATTTGTACCAATGATATATACTAGTCTAGCCTAATAGCAGGCAATGACTAGGCTAAGTACAGACCTTAACCTCTTCAGCAACTGGATCAATGGCAGTGTGGTTTCTTGGCCATTGCATTATAAGTCTAGCAGCATTCAGAAAGTGAGCTTGCTCCTGCAAGCAGTTTGTACGTGGCCATTTTTGTTATATGCTGCTTGACAGCAGACCTTTCTGCCAAGTCTCAAACAATGACTTAGCCATGCTCCAAAATGAGGAGTAGTTTTCTGCTCACTTCAGAACACATTATACTGCTTCACCCTTGCCACAGGAAAGTTCAAAGCTACAGTTCCCAGAAACAGAGTTCCTGAAGCGGACTTAGCTGGAACAGTGAAGTGGGGCTCTCTGTTGCCAGGACATGTGTCCCCAGAGGAAGGGTGGGAGAGGCCTGGGGGATTTCTGATGGTACGGCGTGAGCCGGGACAGAGCTTAGGCACTGTTACGAACACTGGCTGTTCTATACTGCCAAAATTCATTACCCATGGGACGAGTGTGCTGTAATGGCGGGGTGCACCACTTTGCTGGTGCTCAAGAAGCCTACAGAGACTTCTCATTAGACAAGACTTCTCATTAGATGGGCTGAAAAAGGAAAGGGAGTTGGAGGAGAGAGCCCTTTGTGTCTATGATGTTTCTCATGTGTGTTGTGTTATCTTTACAGAGGGTGCAACCCACAGTGAGCACAGAGCACTCATGTCAGAGCTGAAGATTCTCATTCATATTGGCCATCATCTAAATGTTGTCAATCTACTTGGAGCTTGCACAAAACCAGGAGGTAAGTAGTGGGGGTTTTCCTCCAGGTTGTCAGTGAGCAGGAAAGTGCCAATGAAAACCCTCTGGGGCACAGAGAGATGAGTTTCATCACCAAGAACTGGAAGAAAGTGTCTTTTCTACATAATAGCACTAGGGTGATTCCTGATAAGAGTGAGCAGGTTCAGCAACAGGGACAAAAGTTCCAAAGCCCTGAGTTCTACATCCAGCTCTGTCCCTAGGTTGTTCTGTCAATTTGTCTTTCTGTATCTCAGATGCATTTTTAAAGTGGGCACCCCTTGCATATGGGACTTGGAGTCTGCACCCAATACCAGATTTCAAAAGTCTGTCTTATTTTCCGCACTGGCTACCATGCCACTGCAGCTTGTGACTCCTCTTCTTGGCTTTGGATGGTGTGTGTGTGTGTTTGTATATTTATGTGTGTGTGCACATTTCTGTATGTATGTAGGAAGGGCTATTGTAAACTGCATTCCAGCTCTGGGGAAATGAACCTATTTTACTTTATAATCTGGGACAGATATTTAGTTTAACAAACCATCATTGCATGCAGATTTGGAAGAAATTCAGTGTAAAGTAACTTTGTAATGATTTTTCAGGGAAGCTGACTTGTTGGCTTAATCTGGGATCAGAATTTAGTTTGTAAGGCTCCATGAAAGCTGTCGAAGAAAACATAATCTATAAATATTATTTTTTTTGTTTATTCCGTAATACAATAGTCACATCCAGTATCTAGAAACTAGGGTGGAAACTCATCAATGTAGCATGCATATATGAAGCAATTTGAGCCTAAAATAACGTATTTAGGTTGTGTCTTAAGGCATCTGTGTTTGAAATGGATTCCTCATTTAAGTTTTTGGAACTTAACTGTCTGCACAAAAATGCCTGGACAACCATATACCTATATATTTTACTGCAGCTGAAGGGTGAGCTGCACTGAAGTTCATTCAATTGTTTATGTTTCAACCTTGCAGTGTCAATTAGCTCAGGCAGTTTTTAGCACTTTCATGTAAATATAAACATGCGAATGTTTGCTTTCATGGAAATATAAGTATAAATACATTTTTGCATGCAAAGTAAGGTTTATGCTTTTGAAAAGCACATACTTTGTTTTCCTTCATTATGCAAGAGAAAAAGGAGTAATTTTCCTGCTTCGAATATTATTTAGTAGTAGTAGTAATCTTAAATCTTTGGGAAAGCAGTATAATGCTTTTAGAAATGTGTACACTTCTACATTTTTAATCACAAATCATGCTTAAGATAAGTTGGGATATAAATTATCTTTCTAAATAATTATTTTGTGTGTTATCAGGGCCACTCATGGTGATTGTGGAATATTGCAAATTTGGAAATTTGTCAGCTTACCTGCGGAGCAAGAGGGGTGAATTTGTTCCATACAAGGTATTGGAGACAAGATTGCTTCTATAATGTTTGATACACTTTCTTTTTTTTTCCCCTGCACACACAGTTTTTCTGCTTCTCCTGGGGAGTGCAGTGGCAATTCTTGAGGATGTTTAATAAGAATATCTAGTACTCCTCATAGGAATGAGAGATGGCAGAGAAATCAGAGGTCATCCAGTCCTTCTCCAGGCCCCCGCATTGTAGCTGTTTTGTTATTGTTAGCTTAAAATGTGCAAAGAAACTGAACTTCCACTATTTCCTTTGACTGATTATTCTACACTTGGCTGTATCTGTCAGGAAGTTTTTTTCTGATTATCAGCCTGAATTTTTTCCTTTCTCAGTTAAGGTCCATAACACCTTAAATAAATGCCTTCTCTGCTTAGTGTGTACATACATCAGACATCCATAGATATTTTTCAACGTGTCATGATCTTATTCAGTTTCCACTTGGGTCATGATTGAATTAGCCTATTTCATCCAGTTAATCTTTTTGTGTAATCAAGATGTCTGTTGAGTTTGGTAATTTTTACTTCTTGAAGGTTCTTTACGAAGGAGGACTTGCATCCCAACAGCCCACGTTTACATTCCTGTTTTAAAGGGAGGACAGAGGCGGTCATTTTCAAGTTTTTTTTTTTTGTTTGTTTTCTTTCCTGATATATATGTGATAGGGGTTGATTTCCAGAGAGGGTTGAGTGGATTTATGCCCTCAGAATCACATGCCTGATGGTTGTGGGTGCTCTCTAATGAACGCCATGATCGAGAGATCCTCCTCACTAAAACCCAGAGGGAGGCTCTTTTACTGTGTTGGTAGCTTCTGTTTTCCTGCAGCTGCTGTATTCAGATCAGAGCTTCTTCAAAAATGTTTGTCAGTTCTCCAGGGAGTTATTTTTCTTTATCCTTGGAGCCACTGTTTACTATTTTATATTGGCAAAGATAACTTGTTTTGTGAGGTAAAAAAGGGGATAAACAAATATCTGAGAGGCTGTGAAGAACGAGGCAAAGTTTCCGAAGTGTGTTGACCTTTGCTTATACAAGCAATGGTGGTGGGAATCAGTAACGGAAAAAACTACTGCTGCCATGGGAAGCAAGTAACAAAATTGAAGCCGGAGAGAATGGAAAGGATTCGAGGAAGTCTTTGGACCTGGAATTCTCTCCAGAGGCATTCAGTGGCTTAGGAGAAGAAGGAAATAAATCATATTTTGAGAGTTCTTCAGGGTTTGGCCAAGGTTAGGGTTTAGCAGAATAGTCTCTGCAGCAGAAGATGAAGCAATAGTAGTAGAGAGATATTCAGGAGTATGAAAGGGGTTTCACTAGCTTCACGCTTAGCAAGTTGTGGGGCCAGGAATGCAGCCAAAGACAGGCCACAGGTTGTGAGAGGCAGACAGCCTGGCACCTTTGAGCATGGCCTCCTTCTTAAACACAGAAGCCTTGCGCTGGGGGCAGCAGAAAGGACGTGGGAGCAGCCTAAAGGTACCCTGGCCTAGTATCTTTACTCTCAAGCTCAAGCCAGTGGCCATGGGGGCTGGCAAGCCCATGTGGTGACAGGTTGGTGCTGCGAGTGCAGTCACTGCAGCAGCCCTGGTAGGCAAGACAGTGCTGGGCTGGGGCCACCCTGCAGCCAGCACCTGTGTTGGGTGCCTGCACTGCCAGCAACGAGGTTTGAGCGAGCAGCCTGGATGCAGAGGCCCACACAGTCTGTTGTCTCCACACGCCTTCAGTGATGCCCCTGTTGCAAAGTGGCTCCAGCATTGTTTCCTCTGCTGGAAAAGCTTCTGATGTGCTTTTTATTTTTTTTCCCCTCCTCCTCTCCTCTTTTCCTTTCCAGACTAAGAGTGCCAGGTTCAGACAGGGGAAAGACAACTACGTCGGTGATATCTCCACAGACCTGAAGCAACGGTTGGACAGCATCACAAGCAGCCAGAGCTCAGCAAGCTCTGGGTTCGTGGAAGAG
>NW_010579882.1:0-32305 GCF_000705375.1 Tinamus guttatus | reverse complement strand
GCGATGCCCCCCGCTACCGCCGGCGCTGTGCCCCCCCCCCCCCTGCCGCTCTAATGCGGCACGAGCAGCCACGGCTTCCCCTGGGATGTGCGTTCCTTGCTTGGACTGGTGCTCGTCAGGTCTTATGCATGGAGAGACTGCGTTCATGAGGGTAAGGAAAGAGGCTTATTTTTTGTGAAGAAGATACGGGAGTATCTCGCAGCAAAACTGCGCCGCAACAGACCGTGGGACGCTTTCCTCAAGAGACGATGGTGGCTGAGGACACAAAGCCCTCGCTGCAGCGCGTGTGGGCTGTGTTGCCCTGATGACAGAGGCTGCGTGGTGGCCTTTGGGACCCTGGTGAAACACACAGCAACGTGGCATGCCTAACAGGCAGCGGGATGGGGCCCAACCTGCCGTTTCTAGTTGTACGAGCTAAAGATACAGCCCTGCTTTTTTGTTTTTCCTCTTGCGGCTGGACTCCAGGAAGGAAACAACATGGTTCTGGCTTCTTGTTTCTCAGCGTTATCCCTTGCCTGCACCTCCACAAACAAAAAAAGGAACCTCCAGCTCAAGGCTCTGGCACACACTCACCGTTTGTGACTAAACATAGGCTGCACTAAATATAAATGGGGTTGATGGTCCCTGTCCTTGACAGGGGGGAAAAAAAAATGCTGTACAAGTCCTCATAAGCTGCACTACCTTGAGGCAGTCTTGCCCCAGTCAGGTTGGTTAATATGGGAGAGGCAGAGCTCTGATCCAAATGATGGCCCATGTGCCTAGGGCATGCGTGCCCTCCAAGGCTGGTTTTGGAGGTAGTTTCCCGCCTCGTGTGCCCCCTTAGCCCCTGCCAGTTACGTACCTGTTTCCAAGGTAGACTGAAACAGCTGCAAAAAATCCCCACGGCTGGGTCAGCCTAGAGACCAGGTAGGAGAGGCAATGTAATTTACGTTAGAACTGCAGGCATCCATGTCCTATGAGGTATCCTCAGCTGGACTCACCTTTGCATCTCATCCTCCCTCCCCCGGCCATGGGCCAGATTCTTTCACTTGCAGACTCAGAATTTGTCTGCAGTGACACAGATTTTGGCTTGTGCAGTCTTGCAAATCCGTGACCAGTTTCATGGCAGCTCAAATCTTCTCCAAGATCATGTTGTGATTAATTACTGGACAACTTTTGCCTGTGTTCTTGTAGTCCCAAAGCTCTGTTAATAGACACAATGCAGACTGCAAGATTTTAAAATGTAAAACTACTTCTACTGAGTTCTCTTTTGTATTTTTGTAGTGTTTGGGTTATTTTTTGTTTGTTTGTACTTACTATGTAAAATGCTGGGAAGCAGGAATATAAGGCATATACAGTATTTATAGCCTCTTTATGTAGAAATAAATGTAATATATTAAAATATAAATATATATTATATAATGGATATTGTACTATTCACATTTTGTATCTGTGTTCTGTAGTATTCCAAAGGTCACAATTTTTAATAGCTAAGGCTTTTCACTTTATTAAAAGGGATTGGAAATTTAAAGGCAGGGGCTATGAGTAGATCTGTTCACTCTTCTTCCATATATTTTCTTAAATTCCCTCTGTTGACAGGGAAGCTTTTCATCTGCTCCATATGTCAAGCACCATCTAATGAATTAGTTATTTATCTGGTTATTTATACCATCATGCAGGACTAGGACCCACTTCTGCGGGTGCCTCAACTAACTAAACTTCAGCTGTTTTGTATAATAGAAATAGTTGTGTTCAGGGAAGTGGTCTGAAGACTAGATTGTTTGTACGGACTGAATCTCTTCTGAACGTGTTCATGACCTTCAGGTAGGGAATGGCTGGTGACCTAATTGTACCATGGCTTTTACCTGGAGTGAAGCTGTTTCCCTTAAAGTCTTTTTATGTATGTATTCCTTCAATCTCTGTTCTTGGAGCTGAAATACTAGCTCCCACCCTTGTGCAGCAGCTTTTGCTTTTATTTTAAATATGTACTTAAACTGCCCCTTTCGACCTCCTTGTCTGTACTGTATATTCCTTCTATCTCACTGCAAGGCTGACCACCATAAGCCATTCCTTATCAGGAATCAAAGAATTCATAAAAACTTATTAAACAACAAACTTCAACTTTTAATTCAGCTTCTATTTGCTGCAATTGGAAATGTTCCTGATTCTGTATTTATGACATATCTTGCTTCACAGGCAAGACTTGAGCCAGTAGACCCTGCAGAGCCACAAGTTGGAGAGCCCTGGCAGAAAGGTGAGGATGAAGACTCATCATTGATGTCTATCTTCCCTAAAGGCAGAATCTCCCAAGATTTGGGATGTAAATTCTGTATTTTTGCTTCCTCTGCAGACTGGTGTAACAGACAGTATGTGCTGCACACATAATGAGATGTGCAAGTTAGCAGTGTTTGCATTACTCAAAAGCCGTCATCCACCACGATTCAGGGAAATTGCAAAATGGCTATTTCAGCTAGCTAGCTTGAAATCCCTGACAAACTATGAAATGGTCTTGTGGGTACAAATAATTTTAAACATACCTGCTTTAGGAAAGGAAATCAGTTTAAAGCAAAAAAAAAACAAAAACAGAAATACACAACAGTTCAAGAACAAGAAATGCTTCTATAAATATGCCCGTTTATTTGGCAGCCACTTCCACATTTCTTTTCTTAGACCATAGCTATTACATCCTTTAAAACACCTGGACTTTTTGTTATATTCTGAATACAGAATCAAGCTACATCTGTCTTGGAAGGTGTTTTAAATGGCTATTTTCAATGGCAGACAGATTTGCAAATGCCTCACAAACCACATTCCCATCCATCCATTCCCATCCTATTCCAACACCCCTATCCATGAAGTTCATAGGAGGTTCAAATCCAGCCTGAATTGGAGTCCAAGGAAGTGCAAGCAGAAGGGCTGTTTGCAAGATTTGGGATCTGAACATATCCCCACAAGCGGTTGTGTAGCAGTGAGGAGAAGCAGTGACTGGTTTGGCTTCTCCCACCGGAGCTGGGCTTGCTGGTGGGTCGGGAAGTGGGGAATCAAGCCTGGAACAGGCTGGCTGGGGGCTGGAGCGTGGCTGCAATGCTGGCGCTGCCAGTGTGGGCACCGAGCAGCTGAAGAGCTTCTAGTATGTGTTGTTATCCTATCCTTTGCGTGGAAATGTCTTGAGAAACCCAATTCTTGCCTCGATTTTTCTTGTTAACATAACTCCACTCACAAACAACTCCCTTTCACACAGGTATAAAAAACCTCAGCTGAGAATATTGTTATGATCCTCCCCATCTTGTTCTGATGTGAATGTTCCCAAGCTCATTCCCGACTCTCAAGGCCTAGTACTCATTAATCCTAAAAGTAGTGTGTGACTAATATGGCAAACACTGTACAATCCTGGAACCAAAGAAATCAGGGACAAATTTCCTGCTAATTACACCTCTTTTTGGTGGTTCTATGTCTAGCATAGATAGCATGGGCAGCCTCCTTACATAAAGCTGGAATTTGCTATTTTTATGCGCGACGTTCTCAAACCATGAATCATCTGAGGTTTCCCCTCATCCCTGACACTTGAGCACACACCCTGCGCCACCTCGCAGTGTGGGACCCAGCAAAGCCACAGCAAGGGCAAGGAAAACAGAACTAACGCTTGTTCTTGCTAATTGACAAATTTATTAGGGACAGAAGTTAAGCAGCAGAGACCTTTTCCTTGGATTTTGGCTCTGGATTTTCAGCCGGCCTGGCTGTCCGTTGCTTTCTGTGTCATAATATATGTCCTCGGCTCCTGGACCCCTGACATTCGGGCTGATTGAGTCTCAGAAGGTCATTGGGGAACATAGCAGGAGTCCTGAACATATGGTGCTGATAAACATCGCCGCGGCAGAGATAAGGCGCTGTTCAGTGTAATCTTAGGAAGCTTGGGTTTTGTTGCCATAAAACTACACAATGTAAAGCCTAATCCCTACACGGATTTAATTAGCTGTTAAAAATATCAGGTTCATGACGAAGGCTGCTCTGCTTACCTAGATGTTATTCGTTGACTGCCGCCAGTTGGTTCAGGCGTGAGGTATCTCTGCCTTGCAGCTTGTTAGTGTGACACGCTGCCGTGAATGATGACTACTAAGTTTGAAGGAAAAAAAAAAGGGAGGCAAACGAATTCCATTTCCAGGCCCAGTGTCAGACACAGCCTCTGGTGCCAGGAAAAATATCAGTACCGTGTGATTTCCTGAGTCCTGATTGAAAAAAAAAAGGCTTTCTTTAGAAGGTGGGAGATATGAACTGGCGTTTATGAGGCTTAACTCGGCCTCGCAGGGCGAGCGGAGCTGTTCAGCATCCCACGGCCAGTGCTTGGTGCTTCCCTCCTACTCCAGGTCATTTTGCTAAGTGGCCTCCCAGCTCTAATAGCGATTTCACAGAGGCAACTGGAAGTTGCTCCTTCCAGTCTTACTTCTTTTGGGTTGATTTCACACTATAATCAGAAGTGTGACTGCAGCACGTTACAGACATACGCAGGGTATTTAAGGGCTGCCAGGCTAAGTACCAGGATCAGGGAAGCTTAAGCAGCCCTGGCGGAGCAGCCCACGTGGGAGCAGGGCCAGCGCAGGCGACGCCGAGCGCGGCGACACGAAGGGCAGCGCTGCAGCTGACGGGGCCTGTGAGCAGCAAGGCTCGGGCTCAACAGCTGAAAAGAGGAAAAGGTTGAAAGAAAATTTTAACAATTGCATGTGTCCTTCTCTGGTATGCACATGTCCTTGTCCTGGAGAATTTGACTTTGCATCAAGCCCTGAGAAACAGGGTTATGCTCATTACAGACTGCCACGTTGCATGGCAGGACTGGAAGGCTCTTTCTGCCTCTTGTTAGTCATCTCAAGGCTGCTTTGCAGTGTGTATTTCATGCAGATACAGGATCCCCTTTTCCCTAAAGTTTTCTAGCAATTCACTTGCAGACTTGCATGAAGAGCACTGCTGAGTGTCTTTCTTAAGAGCTGATTAGGCAAGCTGAAACATCTAAACAAGCAATGGGCCCTTGTATTTAATATCCTCGGATGGACTTCTCTTCTATGGATTTCCCAGTGGCTTTCTGAGTCTATGTAAACTCTTGGCATTTGCCGCAGTCTGCAGCAAGGTTTTCTGCTCCTTACTCAGAAGAGCCACCTTTTTGTGTATTTTTGTTTGCCTTTTTTTTTTTTTTTGAATCTGCTGTATGTACATTTTCAATTGATTTCCCCAGCTATTTTCCAGTGCATGGACCAGTTTTCCCTACTCATGTTCTCCATGTTATATAGAATTTTATGGAGCAGGCATTCCCTTTCCAGCCAAAAGATTTGCAGGGTCTAGTAAAATCTGAGAGTACATCTTCTTGGGGAGGAGGTGACATCTGCTTGGCCAGAGTCCCAAAGCAGAGCTCCACAAGACACTCCGTTTCCCGCTGGCGGAAGGAGAGTGTGGGACACTCATCAAAGGCTGGAGCAAATCGCCTGATTTGCGTGACAGATGTACCACAGTCTTTGCAAACATTAGTCAATGTCAAGATCCAGTTTGTTGGCATCTTCTCAGTTCTGCTATTTTTGGCTGGGGAAATGTTTCCAAGGGTTGGGCTGAACTTGTCTCCTGCGTGTCCAGCGCAGCCCCATTCCCAGGCTGTTCGAACTGGCTCCTGCCTGGCTCCGGGGCAGGATAAGACCCAGAAAGTGGTGACTCTATTGCCTGAATGCAATACAAACAGGGGCACCATTTACTCCTGCAAATTTGCAGAACGGAGTGAAAGCAGGGCCTATCTTATCAGTTACTTAGGGGGTTAAGACTTGGGGGTATAAAAAGTCTCTTTAAACTCTGGGTAATACTCACAAACAGAGCCCTCTGGAGATAACTTCACACCTGGAACATCTTGGGTGCACTTACTTACTTGTAATTTTAAATTACAATCACATCTTTATATTTTCTGATAAAATTCATAAACTGGCAACAACTATTTAACATTACAGTTTAGTTAAGTACTAAAACAGTGGGAAGGGTGCAGAAAAAGCAATACAATTATTAATGTATGGCTTGGTAATGTTATTGAAACAATGGCTTTAGGCATTTCAAGCCTGTTTTCAGGCTGATGTTGCTAATATTTCATGAGGATTATTAAGTTTTATTAGCAATTTGCATCTTAGTATAATTATGTGGATATTAGAGAAATCAATATTGTATGATGTAGAGTCCCTTAATGGCTATACAGTTTGTTGAGTCTGTTATGAGACCAGTCTGAGAGTCAATTTAAGAAGAATCTTTACAATTCTGCTGGAATTGGGTTTTGCATAATGAGCTAAATGCCTTAGATATTGAAGGGAGCATTGCAAAATCTGTCCTCAGTCTTGAGTCTTTGGATACAAGTGAGAGTCTTGCGACTGAACTAAAGAAAATCATTCCTCTACATTTAACTGTCTTCCCCAAACTCTGCTAAAATTCCCTGAAGTTCCTTACCAGTACACAGCTTTGGAAAAAAGCAAACAAACAAATATATATATGTAAACAGCAAGCCATGAAAGCCCTGCTTTTCACTCACTGTGAATATTCACTAATCTAAGGTACAAAGCTGGGTGTAACACTGGTGTCTGTGACAAATTTATCATCTGATTTTTGATGAAATGCTTTTCATTTTCCATGATCTCATGGTAATGTCGTGCTTTCTCCTTTTTAAGGGCTTTTACTTTAAGCACAGGCAGATGACCAGTTACCAGAGCTTTAATACCATGACTTCCTTTTGTCACGGCAAGAAACATGGGATAACCAGAATTCCAAGACTGTCCCGTCCCAGGAGCAGGGGGGGAGCTCACAACGGCTCTCACTGCCCTGCCTGCCTGGCTGTCTCTGCAACCGTGGCCTTTTCTCGCTTTCTTTTCCTTTCTTCTTCCTCACATCAGCAAGAAGTATCTGATGGAAGGAGAAAAAGGAAAAAGCTGGGTTTGGTTTTTGTGTCTCCTCCAGCATGTCACCTGAGAGCAGCAGGGACCAAGTCCAGAACAAGCACAAGGCCACACTGCTTCATCTGCGCTCAGGGAACCTGTGAAACTCCTTGCAACAGGGCCCGAACATTTATATTGGCCTGTGAAACCCTTGGGCAAATCCATGGAAGAAAATTCACAGTTACTAAATGTAAAGCCACCATCTCTAATTCAAGAAGTCTCTCGGCTGCAAATCTTGGGAAACCGGGGGAGGATAACTAGGAGGAGTTCGGCTATATGCTTTTTTACTCCTCCTTAGGTCCCCACTATCAACTGCTAAAAGCCCTGGGAATGGTGTTTGAGGGTCCTGTAGTGTGTATATTCTCTTGAGTACTTGCAAGTAAACTTGTAAGTTCTTATAGTTAACTAGAACACTGACCTGTAGTAATTCTCTTCAAGTGCTATAGTTCTCAGGCTGCATATAAGAACTTGGAGTGGCGTTTTTCAACACCCACTAAAACTACAACTGTGGCTGAAGTGATCTGAAGAGGTTAGTACAGGGAACGCTGCTAACATTGCTCTAAGCTGTCCAGAGCCCTTGATAAAATAATGTGTCTCCAAAAAGATCCCAAATCTTGACCTAGAGAGAGCAGCTTTGATGATACTTCAGTGCCATCGTGTGCAGCTGCACGCGTTATATTGAATGTCAGCAGCTTGTTTTGAGCCATGCAACCTTTGGATGAGAGACTTTAGGCCCTGATTTTCGGCCTTTTGGCTGCAAGTAAACAACACATTCCTGACATTTCAAGTACACAGCAAGACCATCACCAGCCAGAGCAGGCTGGTGACAAGTCGTGCAGAGGAAATCTCCTTCGGCCTCAGGAACTGATGGGCTTCCTACATCTTCTAAACAGATTGACTCGTGCTAAATATATATATCCTGCATTTCCTCACACTCTTGGCAGAGAAGTCAACCTATTTACTCTCTTTTTTATTAAGAAAGAGAAAAACAGAAGATAAATGTGAAGTAGTAATCAACACAGCAAAAGCACATTTTTTTTTATACTCCATGCTTATACGTGCAAGTTTGGTAAGCACTAAGCCAGACCCTGTTCAGCAATGCCCAGAGAGTGAAAACTCACTGACATCATTGGGAAATCCGCATAAACCGTAAGATTATGGGGAAAAAATTCCTAGACACCAAAGCACAGAGGTGCTGAACAACTCCAGAAAATCAGTCTGATGTAAATGCTGTTCGCTTTGAAGGATTCATGGCCATATGAACCTTTCTGAGATAACCACTTTGCTTCCTCTTTAAAAAGACTCTATCTTGAGAGTTTAAAATGAGCCTGTAAGTCTTAAGTATTTAAATAGTCTTTTTTACCTGTACTTTCTTGCTCACTTGCTTTCCACACATGTATGTACTGACACCTTCACATTTTAATTGTCCTTCCTGGTGTCCTTCAAACAAGTCTGTGCAAATCTGGTCTAGCAAGGCTGTGATGGGCATTGCAAAAGCAAGAGATCATTGGCCCTGATAGCTGATGCTTAGGACAGTGCTCAAAAATAGTAGGGAAAACTAGGGAGAGCTCAGTTACAGACAACTGGATGGCTACAGAAATGTCATTTCCCCGCTTAAACTTCAGAAAAGTTAAACAGCAGGACTTCATTGCATGCCATAACATGGAAATTTAATGTTTTTTTGCAGTGTTCAGGGCAAACAAACATTTTCTCATCAGTTCATTGGATTTTGGCCCTGCTACGAACCTCCTCCTAGCAGGGAATGCCATCTTACAAAGGGGACAGGGTGAAACTCTGTCCTTGCTAAAATTTGGAAGTGTTTGCACTGTCAGTTTTAATATAGATTAAATGCATTATTATTTCAGCGGGAGGGGATATATGTTTTACTCATTGCTCTTTCTGCAAACCATGTACAGAAAACTCACCTTTCACTGATCTCACAGTATTTGAAGCCCTGGGGACATTATCTGTGGAAAAAAACAAGCAGGCCCAGGCAATAACAATGCGGCGGCTTCTCCCTGCAGAACAGCGGTCCGCTCCCAGCACGGCAGGAGGAAGCAACAAGGCAGGGGAGGAAGGCAAACGCGGGAGCTGAAAGGAAAGACTTGCTGGTATTTATAAAAATCAGAGGTTCACACGGAAACCGGGCTACGGCGCTGAGCCTCGCTGCTCTATTTCAGGACACACAGCCCTTCTCTGGCTATCTCGTTTGACTCCTCACTGGTTTTCGAGTTATTTTTCCTCTTTTTTAACTCTTTGTGGGGGAAGCCCTGCACTGAGTTCGCGCCCATTCACCCACCTTACTGGTGCTCTCCTCATTCATGCAGCCCAGGAAACATTGCAGAAGATGGTGTTGGAAGCCTAACTGGAGTGAAAGTAAATGAGATCCACTGTTCTCCCCCATTCACAAATTCAGCCATTTTGCCACAGAAAAGCTTGTCAGACATGATTTACCCTTGGTAAGTCCATGTTAACTGTATCCAGTCATCTTTTCCTCCCTCACAAGCCCAGGAGTAGCTTCATGACTTCCTCATGGATCCAAGTGAGGATGACTAGTCCATAGTTCCCTGCGTTGTCCTTTTGGCCAGTTTGGATGATGCATGCAACATCTGTTTTTCTGCAGTCCTTGCAGGCCTCTCCTAATCACCACATTCTTTTCAAGGAGAAGGTCTTCTGGGGCAGTGGCCAGTTCCTTCAGCACCTTCAGGTGTAGCCCACCTGCTCTCCTGCTATGAATCTCTTTTGTCAGCCCAACATGTGAGTGGGTTCTCATTGTACTGCTTGCTAGTCCTAGCAACCTGGAGCAATTGCAGTACTAGCACAGAGAAGCTGTTACATAGGAAGCTCAGGCTGTAAAGGCACATGCAAACAGATTTGCACTGAGGCAACAGGTGACCAAGGGGACTTTCCACTGTAACATCCAGGGAAACCCAACTAAAGCAAAGACTGCTTCAGCATCTGGCTATTCAAACTAAGAAAGAATCCACTATCAAGGCTTCCCATTGGCATAAATCTGTAGTAGCTCCACATTTTAATGAAAAGATGTTTTCACATGGCCCTGGAAGCGTTCATGGGAAATTCACTGCAGAAATGCACTTCTAAATACAACAAAAACGGTATTTTAGGTGCAGCCTTAGTTACCCAGCATGAACATTGTTCTTGATTGTAGGACTTCCTCTACCACTCTAAGTCCGTGCACTTCACCTCGCCAGGATCCTTTCTGAGACTTGTCAATATAAGCCCTTAGCTTTTCTCAGCAAATTGCTTTGAACTTTTTAACCTCAAAGGTTAAGCCTGCTACTCAGTAAGTATCTTATACTATCTGCCTTTATAAACTAGAACAGGGTTGGTGTCATCCCAGCTATAGACACTCGCTCCATTCCTGGCAGGATTTTTAAGACTGCAGGTTACACCTGTTTATCATCTGGAACAAGAAAAGCAACGTGAATCTCTCTGTAACAGCACTGTGTTTATCTGAGGGCTCAAGCTCAGGATCGCGAGATCCTCAGGAGACCACATTTCAACTTGGTATCCTGATTTGTGGCCTCTAATTGTTTGTTTTGAAAACAGAACTGTCACCAGTGTCCCTTGAAAGCAGAGTTCTGGGCTTTAACTATGTTGTAGCAGTTACTTGATATTGCTGCTAAGATGAGCGTGCGTGTCGGTGTTAATTGAGGTCAGCGTCAGATGTGTTTTATTGGCTTCTGATTGCTACCATTACAGTCATTATTACTACTGCTTACCTTTCCATAACCTTCTTGGTCATCCATTAAGTAGTATATCTGTTAAGTGGGTTTCTTCCCATCATAATAAATAGCAAATGAAAGATAAGAAGGAAGTTGGCTCCTGCTCCCTGAGATTAATGGAAGCGTTGCCATTCCACCAGCATATCAAGCCGACGTGCAAGAAGAGAGATTATAGCATCCCCCTTGGGAAAAAAAAATAGATAGATGAGGCCTATGGACTTCAATCACTTGTAAAGCTTTAAATCAGAATGCAAAAAGAAAAACATATACAAAGCATCCCTGTCAGCACCATCTAGTCTAATGATAGGCACTTACCCCTGTTTTCACTTTGTGAAGACACCCTAGTACCTGGATGCCTGAAAACAGTCACAAGGCACATACATTCACACGTGCATTCGGGTATGGCTGACACCAAGGGAACAGGCTGCCCAGTACCCAAGCGCAGGCCAAGCACACTGGTGTTCATGGGAAGTGTGCGTCTCGTGGTCGTACAGGATCCGACGTGTATGTAGGATAATGTGCGACAGAAATGTAGGGGACCTACCTTATTACAGGGCATTCAGAAACACCTTGAGGTGGTGGAGGAATGGGCTGATGTGAGGTGAGGGGAACCTCGCAAAGTTCTACACAGATCTGCAAAGCACCGCAACGTCCCGTGTCAAGGGAAATTATTATTTCCCCCTGCTTGGCACTGGTGAGGCCAGTGCCTCTGCTAATTATTATTTCCCCCTGCTTGGCACTGTGAGGCCACATCTGGAACATAAGAAGTTTGCAAAAGCGCTAGAACGTTGCTTCTCTTCCCCTGGCAAGCAAGGCTGAGGACCGCACCATAGGTGTAGAGAAGGAGACAACCAGTCTGGGAGACCAACATCCTCCACCTCCAGGATGAAGCAAAGGTAGATGAAGACTCTAATGTGTCTACTTACATTTTATTTATTGGGTTTTGCTTAACTGAAAATATTTGGTTACTTTTTCAGTTGTTTTGTAGTCTCTAAGCCTAAGAACACTGTCTTCTGTCTTCTTTCTCTGCAGTAAGAAACTGTCTTCTTTCTCTGCAGTAAGGAGACTATGGCTGTCATAGCAAGCTGAAACTTGAAGCTCTACAGAGTTGAAACTGGCATTTTGTTTTGACTTTCACTTAAGCATTTGGTGACTTTCTCCAAAGAAACAGGATCTTGTTCTGAATCAGCTGTCAAGGCCCCAGGAGGCCACCCTTCAGGGCAAAGGTGAACTCACCTGCTCTGTGAGCTGAGC
Organism: Tinamus guttatus; assembly: GCF_000705375.1. The sequence continues at coordinate 20,382 of NW_010579882.1, read as the reverse complement.
AGTTTGACCAGCCTCAGGTCCTGCATACAGAATTGGGACAGTGACCTCCCAGGCTCCAGTCCACCCAGTCCCCCACGTTCGGCACTCTTCATTTGGTAAAACTGGCCATTCCTTCTCTTTCTGCTCCTGCCATTTTGCACCCATCCTGATCAACTGCTTTGGCTTCTATTGTTTTCTAAGTCAAGTCCTGCTGTGTTTCTAGTCCTAGCAGAAACATGTCCAGATTAGTATTAGGCACTGCTACCTTCTGGTGCCCTTCATTTCTGAGCAGTTTCTTCTAAACCCATATCAGTTTCCTCTGGGTAATGGCAAGAAGTTCGCGAAGAGTCCAGTGAGGAGTGGCAATGTCAGAAGTTTTGATCCATTTGATCTATCTTTCAAGATTTTAAAAGGAAGTGTAAGAGGAGACAATTTTTTCAAGAAACGAACTTTCTTTTTCAAGGACATGAGTTTAAAGAAGTGCTCAAACATTTGCGTCTCTCCAGCTGTAAGCAAGGCTGCAGTCACCAGTGGCAGAGGCAGGGAAGGAGACCCATGTCTTCTACCTCTGGGATGAAGCGAGGGCAGGTGAAGACAAGCTGGCAGAGCAGCAGGTTTGTTTTTTTCCTGGCTGCTAAACAGGATGACTGGAGGCTAGAAGAGTGCCATAAAAAAGAGACCAGAAGCAGAAGAGGAGTTGAGCTTATCACTTTGGCCAAGATGAGCACCATGGTTGGGGCAATGTCTTCAAAAGGTTCCTCCAGTCTAATGGGCTGGTTGGGAATCTCATATGGTTTTGTGTTTCTGGTCTTTTTCCACATAGCTCTAGTGCTACTGGTGCTCAGAGTTTTCCAGTTGGCCAGTGGGGACGAGTCCCAGGGGCTGCGGAGGTGCCAAGTGACATGTGCTTGGAGGGATGAGGTTTGAACTGTGGCAGTTCAAGGATAATAGCTGCCCGTTTCAGCGTTCCTGTGCTGGCACATGGACAAACTGACTTTACCATCACTGCTTCCATGTTATTAACACTTCTTGTTCAGGAATTGTCACATACTTTTAAAATAAAACATTATATTTATCTAGTTAATAAAAAATACCAGACAGTTTAATATTTTCCCAGAAAAAAAAATGTTTGACTAATAAAAGCTTGTAATTAACTGCAAAAGACAAATGACAATTAGGCATAACTTATGAATGGCACTTTAAACCAATCTGTGGAGAGACCTTGCACAAAGAAAATCATCATTCATCTTTGCACTTCTGCTGATTGAAGTTACTTTAAGGATCATCTTTCAGAAGGAAAACAACCTTGCTGTACAAGCCACTTTGACCAGTGTTTATCCTAGCCAAAGCATGAGGACATAACTTAAGTACGTATAAACACCTAATTTCATGGGGAATTAGACTGTGTTCCAGGGATCAATAAGGCAGTAAGGTACAATGTGCTTCAAGCTGCCACTGAAACTCAGAAAAGCACATGGCCAAAGATTTAGGCAAATATGCAATGTTACCCATCTATTTCTGTAGGTATTTTTTCCACTGTCATGCAAGATTTTATTTGAAATGGCACTCTGGTGATGAACATGCATTTATGGAGGTTTGTGTGAAGCTGTTCACATAAAGGTTTGGAAATGTATCCCCCTGAGTTTGCAGGTGGGAAGGTGGAGGGCAGAGATTTGAAAGAGCAGCATGAGCTTGTGTTGCCTTTGTGACGGATCTAGCGCAAGGGTTATTTCAATGATCGAATGAGACAACTCCTCCACACAAAAATATGCAGCATCTTCAGGGATGTTTGCAGATTGCTGGATTCCTCTGCCTGCAGTACACTAGGAACTGCCTTTGTCTTCAGCACTAAAAAAAAACAGCATTGCAGAAAAGGCTGCGAGAGCGACGTCTTCCTGTTTCCTCAAGGGTCATCTGTGCCCGAAGCCGCCCTGGGAGCCAGAGACCCCTCAAGTGCCCAGCAGAAAACTCAGGCTGCGCTTTCCTCTTGCCTTGAAAAACCTGAGAGGAGGACTTGAGTAGAAACGGAAAGCGGAAGAACATTCAAGTCATACTAGAATGACTTTGCAAAAGGAAATAAATAATTTCAAAAGCTTAATACAGCTGTGACTCTTCTAGAGGAAAAATGCTACATTTTAATGCTTCCCAAGTGGAAGACTGCAAAAGCATTAATAACATCTACATTTATTTTTAGGCAAAAAAAATGTTCTTAAGATATAATTAATAATCATTATTATGTCACAAGGGACCATAGATTTGGAAAGTGTATTTTCTATCAACACATTTTCAGAGTAACAGAAGTTGTTAATGAGAAAAAATCAAAAACCACTTGCACAGGTTTTGCCTCTACTTTTTTTTTTTGGAACATAAAAATGCAGAAAAAAAAAAAGAGAAAAGTATTGGCAAGGCAGTTTGAATGGAGCCTCCTCTGTGTCTGGCCTCTGCAGATGGGTGACTGTTCCTCTCTGCACATTTACCTGCTGCATGTGCAAGTTCTCAGGCGATGCTGACGGCCCCACATTGTAGCAGGTTTGCACTGCATCTATTTGTAGTGCCTATGATCTTCACAGATTACAGATGAAATACTGATTACTGATGAATAAATGGGTTTCCACACCAGAAGATGCTGGGAGTTCAGACAAGGGAATTTAAGAGTTGCTTTGGCAGCTGCAGAGAAGGAGTTGTCACCTTTTCCCTTGGAAGGCTATGCCGAGAGCTCACGGTTACTTCATGAGACAACTGCTTCTTGCACTTGAGCTGCTTGGACATGAAAACCACACACATAAAACCTGTCTCTTATTGGGAGCTCAGAGTGGCAGCCCTGGGCTGCTGTGGCCTTAGCAAGCTCTGCCAGCCAGCGTGCCACACTGCACAGCTACAATGAGAAGTGAAGTAGCTGCAGTTCTTTGAATGCCTGTCCCATAGGCATGTTTTGGATCGGAGTGTAACCATAAATATCTTTATTAAAGAAACTTCTTATTTTGAAGCCCCTGCTTCTTGAGGGGATTCAGCTGGAAATGCCCAGCTCTTCTGAATAACAGTTGTTTTCTTTGGGCATTCATTATCGAGGGGAATATTTATCTTGCTCTCACTCACAGCATCTATCATTTTAATACTAAGATACTTCTCTGCAGGCTTTGAAGTCAGTCTTTCACATCAGAGTCTGTAACTGCTTATTTTTCTAAACCTTTTACAAAGAATTATATATATTAAATATATATATACATATATATACAATTTGTCTGTCTATCCTCTATGTATATCTATGTATAAATGAAAGCAAATTGAAAAAAAATATACATTTTGTTTTTCAGAGAAAATCGATATCAAATCAAGAGCTCGCTAGCTGTGCTTCTCTATGATACAGCATTTGACATGAGAAAAAAACAAGTCAAAAAGATCATCGGGGTTCTTACTTCCAGGAAGTGATCTATTTTTAATATCACCAATGCTTTCCTGTTTTCTTTTCTCCAAGATTTCTCCTGTACCTATGAAATCCAAAGGCTTATTTATTTATTTTTCCCCTTGGACTAGGCCTGAAAACAGGCCTAGCGAAAGAGATGAACATTCGTCCTTTGTTTTAGGAAGGTCTCTGTGCCAGATCAGCTGTTCAGGGTAACACTGATAGCCTTTAGAGTCCCCAAAAGTTGCTCCTGTCCTAGGCGAGAAGTTCCTGCTGCTGGGGAGCTCGTGCATTTCTTGTGTGTCTAGTGTACGTGGGACACGTTCTGAGACAGAGGGTGGCCAGGATATCTACTGATCAGTGATCAGATTATCCACAATATTATTTTTAGCTCAGAAAGTTCAGTGAGATCAGTGATAAACAAGTTCTTCCACACAGCAGCGAGTGGTGTAAACACACCCGAAGTTTGCCGTAGTAAAAATGTTTGTTGTATAGCAAAAACATCCTTTTCAAAATCTTGTCCAGACTACTGCAAGAAGAGTGCACGTGGAGAGCAGAGCCCAGTACGACATGCCACATGTAGAGCTGATCCTTTTCTCACATAAACAGCTGGCTAATGAGTGGGGTCCTGTAGATTGCAAGGAAAACCCAAAGATGGATCTGATTGATGGTCTTTCGTGGATATGTGTATCGACAAGAAAATGAAATTCCTTGTTTTGATTCCACCAGACCTTCAGCAGCTCAGACCGCTCAGATACTAGTCTCAAGGTGTGGCTCGATCATTCCCTGTTTTTAATTTTCAAGATACCTTTCACAGGGAATGGCTGCTAGAATAGTCTCTTAAAGCAGTTTAACTAGTTTTGTTGAAAATCAATTGCCAAAGCACTGTATAAAACATGCTTTAAAATAATTTTCATGTTTAGATTTCCCAGTGTATTAAACTATTCCTGGCCAGGAAGTCAGAAGCCATATGGATTTTTGAGTTCACCTCTCACCCGAGCAGCAAGATGTCTGGTTTTCAGCCCCAGTTTTTGCCATTTTTGCAACAGTTGCAACACTTCCCACCAATTTTAACTGCAGAAGACAGCTCGGTTTTGGAATCCTTCACCTTCCAGACTATCTTGCCTGACTTATCTTCTGACTACAGTGTTTGCTATTCTTATGTACTGTGTTCTTGGTAGCTAAACTCCCACAATTGTTCTTTTGTCATCCAGACTTAGAAATAAAACTGACCTTTATACCCTTGCATATTTCCCCTTCTACTTAATGTCTTCTCCCTTATTCATCCTAGTGAGTGATTTCCATGTGTGATGCTCTGTCCTCTTCAATTTTGTATCTGTTTTTATGACCATTTCTTTATCTTTTAATATACCAGCGTTCAGTGAATGACTGTCCTATTCTAGACAGTTTTGACTGATTTCACTATTTTTACAAACTGAATTTCATTTCAGGATTTGTCATGAGCTGTACCAGAACCACTATTTCTCTGCAAGAAATTGGTCTGGAATTACTAGGCTTACAGTGATCTGCACCCATCTTCCTTTCTAGCACCTGCTTCCTCTTCTGGTGTGTGCTACTACAACAAAAAATTTAAGCAACATGGCAAATTCCACAGCCATTCGGAGTCATTTGGCTTTCATCCACTGACCTTGATCCACAAGCTGAAGTCCAGCTGAATGTCTGTAAATTGGTTCATTGCCAGCTTATCCTGGAAGTCCTTGGTAGCTTTCTTATTGGCTGAGAATACATGACTTACTTCTTTGTGGATCCTCTAGCAGCTTAGGTAGGGTCATTTGGTCCCCTCTGAAGCCCAAGGCCCTATGCCTTCCACTTCACTCTCAGCTGTCTCCAAGATGCACACTGATGATCTGTACATGAGCTGCATAATTCAATTTGTCTTCTAGGAGTCTGCCCTGCAACACTATGAGAGAGGCACCACTCGTACCTGGCCATTGGTGGGTGCTCCATCTCTGTTCATCTCCCAACAGATGACAATGAACAGAGCTTAGCAGCCCTACCAGGCATCGCTTCTCTCAAAAACAGCAGATTTAACATTTTCATTAATAAACTGTCTGATAGGACGGGTGATAGGGCAGAGTGCATCTTCAGCCAATTTGTGGATGATACAAAATAGGGAGGCATGGCTGATACACCAAATGAGCGTGCTGACATTCAGAAGGACTTTGGCAGGCTGGAGAGATGGACCGACAGGAACCTTATAAATGGAGTCAAGTGTACATTCCTGCATCTGAGGAGGAATAATCCCAAGTGCTAGTAAGGTCTGGGGGCTGACCAACTGGAAAGCAGCTTTGCAGAAAAGACCCTGTGGTCCCAGTGGACCTAAGATTAACATTATGCAGCAATGTGTCCTTGAGGCAAAGAATCAAAGAAAGCCAGTAGTATCTGGACTGCCTTAGGAAGAGTGCTGCCAGTGGACTGAGGGAGGTGATCGTTCCCTTCTATCCAGCACCGGTGTGGCCACAAATGGAGTGCTATGGCCACTTCTGAGCTTCCCAGTGCAAGAAAGTCATGGACTTACAGAAAGAGATCCAGTGAAGGGCCATGAGGATGATTAAGGGATGGGAACATCTCTTGTACAAGGAGAGACAAAAGAAATGGGACTGTTTAACCTGGAGACAAATAGACACAAAGGGAAGGAGGGATTTTATCAATCTATATAAAGACACAAGGGGGACAGCAAAGAAGATGGAGCTGGATGCTTCTCAGGGATGCCAAGTGTCAGAATGAGAGGCAATTGATACAAGGTGAAATTCCGTTTAAACATAAGAGGAAAGAAGTTAACTGTGATGGTGGTCTAATGCTGTAATGTGTTGCCCAGAGAAGCTGTTCCATCTCTGTCTTTGGAGATATTCAAAACTTAGCTGGATTCAGCCCTGAGCAGCCTGCTCTGAGCAGGAGAGTGGGACCAGATGAGCTCCAAAAGTCTCTACTCATCTCAAAATTTCTGTGGAGCAATGATTTTTGCAGTACCTGAGGAGGGATGATTCAGTCTCTCCCTTTTCCATGGTTAGAGACATTGGGACACAGTCATAACTCATAAAGCTGATTTGATTTTTACTCTTGTATTCGACTTCTACAACAGCATGTAAAACTGCTGGTTTCCTTTTGAAACTATTTCTTCGGTGTTTCTCAGGTCCTTGTGGGAGCTTATTGGCCCTTGTGGAGGCCAAGCTTGCTAGAATCTTCCCAGTTTCTCATATTCTAAGTCCACAGCAGACAGGCAGCTGTCCTTACTTTTCCAAGAAGGGAACATTATTGGGATTCCCATTTCTCCAAGACTTAATTAATTTAATTTCAGGCCAAATACCTTCCCTGCACCATTTTTATAAAGCCTGTAGATCATGTTGGAAACCCTTTTGTTAAACATGCTGCACTTACTAGGTTTGCTCATCATTTTCCTAAGTCATGAACCTGTTTTAAGGTAAAGACCTCCTCTGTTTGTTCATTCTTGGCTGAAAAGGACCACAAAGTCCTACTGACTTTCCAGTATGTCTTCCAGGAAAAAAAAAAAAAAAAAGGTCAGAGTCCTTGACATTAGCTAGCTGCTAGGGCTAGGGTCCGTCATATAATAAGGTACTATTATAGGTTTGACAAGCACTAGATTTAATAAGACTCTCATATTATAAGCAGTGCTGTATTTCCCAGCCTTCATCTATGCATGTAGCATCTGACAACCTCCAGATAAGTTACGTTTCTGAACAAGATATCCCCAAATCACTAAAAACCCAGAGGTTAAAGAATTTACTCCAAACTGAGATGTACTGTACTGAAGTGTCAGCTGTTAATCTTTAATGCAGATTTCTTCTTTTCACTACTCAGGAACTTTGTAGAGGTAACTGAAAGCTCTAGCAGACTCCAAATTGCTGACCCCAAACTGTAGCGAAAGAGACACTGACTGTGACTATGCAATATCAGGCACTGCACATCTCCAGCATTTTCTAGGGAGTTTCTGTGCCTGATACTCTCTGCAATATGCATTAATTTTTAATTCCTTCACTTTCATTATCTGCAGATAGTGATTTTTCCATTATACTTAAGCCACAGCCAAGAAAAAAAGTGTACAAAACAACAAATGGCCATTGGGCAGGAAATGAATCACTCTGGCTTGGAGTGTGCTAACTACAGATACTGCAAATATACAGAAACACTTTGAAACCTTTCCAAGGACAATGCTCTGTTAAAACTATAACACGCTTTCTGAGGACCTGGACATATTATTATACAGCTCTTTGAAAACAAACACAAGAAACATGAAATACAAAATTTAAAAGAAAGTGGATGTGTTGGGATGGGAACATTGGTTTCAAGTCGACTGATGTCTCTGTCTCAGCATTCTGTAGTCAGATCTCCGTCTTCCTTTCTAGGAAGGACTCTTCAGACTGCTGAAGGAGAGCAAGTTTAACTCTTGCTGGAGAATTGTCTTTTTTTTCATTGGTGCTTCTCCAAAGGATGCTGCAGTAGCCTGATGCCTTTTAAGAGAGAGAGATCTGTTTTGGCAGAGATTGTGCGTCTATCTTTTTTTTTTTTTTTTTTTTTCAAAAAGGAAAAGAAAGGGGTTTCTCCATGTCCTGCCGTAACACCTGGCATTTTTCAGCCCACATCTCTAATCATTGGCCATCACATGGGCAGGTTACATCATGCTTCCGCCTTGAGTGGCTCTACAGGATCCCAGCTGCTCAGAAGGGCTGGGGGGGACGAAGCTTCCCTCAGTAATGCTTCAGTCTCTCCTACTCCCAAATTATAACAGGGCAAAATATTTGGAGTCAAGCTGGGGGTAAAATTCAGTCCTAACTTACCCTAATTTGATCTATTTAAGCAAGAAGAAACAAAAGCGATTCAGGCAGGATTCATTCCTTCCCCAGGTTTGTCATCCTCTCATGAGTGGAGATGATGTTGATTTCATTGTCCTTGTGGGTATGTGCAGAAGATGATCTAAAAATCAAATAAACTATTGGCCTTCTTTTGGAGAACTCTTCCCTGTGATTCCTGTCAGAGCTGCCCAGATCTGGCTTGGATAGTAGGTGACTCAACCAGGGGAAAAAAACAAAGTAAAACATCTGTGGTTCATTTTGAAAACATCATAACAAACAACATAAAGTGTGAAAGTTCATGCAACTTTATTTGAACAGCCCAGGTCAGATCAAGCTTGCTGTGTTTCTTGTCCCGCCAGTGGCAGTCCGGACTCGGTTTGCCCCAGCCGTTTGGCCTTCACTTGAGTCTGCAGCTGGGCTGGCTCTCAAAACCAGAGTTGCTGGAAAGTTTGTCATTTAAAAAAAAAAAAAAAAAAGAGAGAGAGAAAAAAAAGGTACATAACAGCTGTTCCTTAAAAGAGAACTTTAGATGGTTCATCAACAGGTAGAGCCACGCTGCTGCCTCCTCAGCAGCCTTCTCCCTCGGAAGGTAAATTCATTGTAATTAGCTGCAATGCCCTCGCTAATACGTGACCACAGAAATGTCTGTGGGCTCTGGGAACTCTGCTTTACACTGAAAAAAAAACAATAAAAGAAAATCTCTGGGCACCAATAAAGCAGCTTCAATCTGATGAGGCTGATAGGAATAGAAAGGATGGATGTAGGAGCTGTGACTTGAGTCCCATTTTGTAGCCTTTAATGCTGTAGGATGCTGCCCTGCTTATGTGCTCCTGCCTCAGCACTGTACAAAATAATAAATGCAAGGCTGTCAGATGGGACAGCACCTTTCAGGCAGGCACTTTACACTTTTCTTCCACAGCATTAAGAGGCCAGCGCTTGATGCTGTAATGACAAAAGTGCAGCTTCATGGAAGAACTTGAGAAGCAGATGAAAACATTTTGAGAATTGTAAGACTAAATATAATTCCTCGAAATGCAGAAATCTCTCCTAACCTAGGAAGAAGGATAGCCCTGAATGCAAAACTTTTCTCCTGCTTTCTGTAGTAGGGTTTTGCTTCACTCTGATGAAAAACATGATAACCACTTTTATTTAAGAGAAACTCTACCTGGTATAGCAGTCATACAGATTTTAAACCGTATTAAAACAGATTTCTCTCTCTCCATCAGATTTTTAACTAATTTAGATGTCACTCAAGCATATTATTCTTATTACTGGAAAATATTTGCATTAGGACCTTTAATCAGCTTCCAAAAAAAGTAAGTAGGCCATTTTTGTGAGCTGGTGTAATTCCTGTTTACCAAATCTGGACCCTGGATGCATACAGGCAATGCCAGGGAAGCTCCTGAAGATGAGAACACGAGATCTGGCGAGATGCCTCAGGAGACGGGAAGCCAGTGACAGCTCTCAAAATGAGGTGTCAAAGGGAGAGCAATGGAAGAGGAAGGTGACCAGCCGTGGATGGACCTACAGAGATGCAACTTCTTACCAGCAACCAGCAACAGTTACAGAAAGATAAGTGGAAATTGACCCAAAACACCCAAGAAGGTTTATAGTGGCTTCTTGCAATACACTTGGAAAGCAGGGCAGTCTCTGCGTCAAGGAAAACTGAATCCTAGAACAACTTGAGTTTCTTTTTCACTCTTCTCTGATAACCTGCTACTAAGGCTCTTCTGGGCATGGATGCTTTACAACAGAAACTAGGAAGCTCTGGCTTCAGGGGATCTCTGTCTGCCTCTTTGATGTAAACAAAAGCAATTAAAAATACTGAAATTTACAAAAATAATTGTTCCAGATTATTGGACAGGCATTCAATGAACAAGTGTATTTGTGGAGTCAAGCTGTTTGATGTTTACAAATTTGGTACTATAGTCAAACTTGAACTGCAATCTACTCACCTAGTGTTTGGCAGCACGTCAGCCCACAGCTCAGTTAGTTACTCCCATTGCGGGTATCTGGTCCAGCTTGGGGTGATTGCATTGGCAATCCTTATGGAAATATTTAATTCTGCCTGTGCTATATAGATGGAGCCATGAGCTGCAGACCATCAAGGCACTTCAGCTGGGCTGAAACTAAGCAGAATTGGATTATGTGCATAAGTGGATTGTACCCCTGTGCTCCCTAAGACACCAACTTCCAACACCCAACTCCTGTTCCAGGGCCTGAACTAGCCCAGCGAAAGTCCTGATTTCTGGGAAAACTCTCGACCCAGGCACAAGTTGGAGCAAATTACCCAAGAATCCAGGCTTAGCCATCAGCCTTGGGCATGGAGGGAAATCATGAAATGAGTCTTAGAAATAACTTGCTGTAAAAAGCACCAGCAAGTGTAATTCAGTAGTCAATGTTCAGAGTATCTATGGCATGCAGCCAGTGCTTAAAACCCATTTACTCATGCATTTTGCAGTCTTACTTTATATTGCATATATAGTGATGTAACATAAATTTGCACAGCACATGTGTAACCCTCAATAAACTATTTATTGAGCACACACAAACAAAATACATGAGTATAATTAAATGCTTGTTCTAGGAGAGCTGAGCTGTTGTTAATAATTTGCTCATCTCTTCAACCGACAAATCGAAATCATTCTCATCAACATTGTGTCCATGCCTTCGCTTTCCGAGGAGAAAGGAAGCAAGGGCAGCTTTCCTCAGGGCTCCAGAGCCATCTAGTGTCTGCAGGAGACGGTGCCTGCAGATACCATTTATTTCCATTTACTCCCGATTCCTCCTGCCTTTCCCAACTCCATACCCTCTCAAGCTCCTTTTCGCATCATATCCCTTTTGCTCTCTGTGTTACATTCTTTTTTCCTATGCTTTTTCAGTTTTTTGAAATCTTCTTGAGGAAGAGGAGGGGACAGCTCAGAGAGAAGGATGAAGAGGTCCAGCACACCTGGCTGGGGACAGAGTGTAAGATGCAGGTTTACAGAGAGAAACAAACAAACAAAAAAAGACCTAGCAGTAGGTAAATGGTAATATGAGGATAACAGTGATCACTTCCATGTACTGCTTATAAAATAATGCCTAGTTATTCTGCATGTGAGACAAAGCTGTGCCACTTGATAAACTAGCTGGAGAACAGGTTAGGTACTGACAATTTTATTGAGATTCCAACATTTGTTTCAGGAAACAGAAAGGATTACTTAGGTGTCTGAATTGGATATACTAATAAAATGAAGAAGAATGGGTTTGACTCTGTGACATTTGCCTATTGATGATGGGTTTCACCTGTACCTACAGTGCTGGGTATTAGACACATGTGGTCTGCAAAAGGTGGGCAGCAGTGTATGAAACTAGCCCTCAAAGGGGTGCTCTTTACACTGAACTCCAGATAGGGCATATTTCAATAACCCACTCTAGACGTGATGAAGACATAAATGATGTAAACAAGCTGACAGCCAAGAACGAGGACTAGCATAAATACCGAGCTGAAAGAGTCTACAGATGGGAGATATAGAGTTTTCAAGATAGATGAATGTCCCTGGTAGAAAATTCTGCATTTGTCACTGACGTCTCTATTTAGTATCTGGAAATAACAAGTGCAACAGCATTTCAAAAGCAATCTGGCAGAGGGTGGGCACCCTCACATTTCCAAAGACATCATTTGTTTTTAGGCCAATTTCCCAGGGAATGAAGCTTGTGTGATCACACCGTATGTCTTCCACTAATAGCTTTTGAACCCACTGGCCAAACCCAAGGGAAGTCCAGTAAGCCCAACAGTACAGAATTCCTGACCTTTTCTTACTTTCTCCTCCTTCCCAACTGCTCCCTCTGCCTGCAGCAGGGCCCAGGTGCTCCCTGCAGCTTTTGCACACTGGGGAGGATTCCCAAGGATTTCCACCTGCATTTGCCCATGATGTGTAGTACCACAGAATTTTTTTTTTTCCTCAGTGTAACTTGTGCACTAATAGCCATTTCTTTTGGCAGTATTTATGATCTGGGCACCGTTTTTCTCTCCATGATTTATTTTCAAGCTCCAACAGTGATGTAAATAAGATGCTAGCTTTCCCCTCTGCTACTTTATTAAAGGGTGGACTGTCTTTAATATCCTGGATCTGCCTTTACTTTAGAGAGAATAAATAAATGCTTATGCTAACTCCCAAGTAATTAATACTTTTATTCATTGGAGATTCCTTTTTATTTAAAAAAGAGCAACACATTTTAGCCTTATTAGCAATGCATATTAGCAAGGTACTTGCAAAAAGCTTTTAGGACATTTCAGAACCTTGGGAATGGGTGACATTTAAATAACATGGTGTTTTGCATATTTGTCCACAAGAGGCCTCCCTTGGCTAGCCAACAGGCCCAACCTGTCCGCTTCGGTGCCACCCCTTAGGGCACTGGCACCTTTGCTCCTGCCTGCAGCAAGGGCTCAATCAGGCACCAGCTGAGCAGGAGGCCGAGGAGGAATCCTGCCTTTGCAGTGAACAGTTCCTCACCACCCCAGTTTCAAGAAAATCTTTATCCCCCAAGCCTTTATCGTGAGGCAAATGGTTTTCAACAGTAAAAGGGAGGACTTGAGGCATGGACGTGGCACACTGGCAAAAGTCAGGAGTGAGTGATGCTGTCCAAGGTGAAGCCCAGCGGAGTGGCTTAAAGAAGAGCTGAGAAGGATTACTACTGTAAGAACATGAATTAAAACAAAATCTGTGCCAAGCAGCATTAATTAAAGCAAATGCAATTTGCTTAGTGTACTAATGACTCATTTGCAGTGTTAACTCTCAAATCCTCTGCCGTACGAAAGACCTTGCTATTATAAGGGGGTGAGAGTAGCAGTCCAAACTACCCATTTACTTCAGGATTTTCTTTAGAGTCTGTAATTTCCCTGGGTTATTAGGGCATAAAAAGATGAGAAAAAATAAGGGAACTGTTTAACTCAAAGTGTAAATGAATGTAACTCACAGTGACAGTCAACGTTCTGCAAAACAGAATATTTGTACCCATTTGAGAATGGATTTTCTCTGCCTTTGAGAGAGGAGGCTCAAGGTTGTGGCAATATTGCAGTGAAAGGGATCCCATGGGGGTGGCAGTGTGCTGGGGAGCCAGGGCCATGCGCTCTGCAAGCCCTTGCAAGGAGCCTGCTAACCTGCCTTTCAGCAGGGCCAGAGCGAGGGCTGAATGAGGAGCAGGTGAAGCCAATTCCCATTCATGGCCATTCCAAGGACTCTGCTCTGCTGGCTCTCCATTGCCCATGCCCGCAGTAAGATGTTCTTTCAGATGTACCTTCCCTTGGACATCTGTGTGAGGCAGTCTGGTCTCACTACAAATCTCCGTGCTGTGAGTATGATGTTGAGGATATCTATGGAAGAAATCGTGCTGCTAACCAAAACATCCCTACCCACAAATGCTCCAACGCAGTGAGGAAAATGCTCTGGCCATGCAGCACGTGCTCTCTGGGTGCTCGGAGGGTGAAGTCACACGCTTCACTGCAATGAGGACAGAGCTGATCTGCTGCAAAAAATCCACTGCCTTGTCAAAGGAAGGTACTGGCTTAGGGTGGCACCAGCTTCCTTTCAGTAAATCCACACTGTATTTTCTTTATTTGTGTTTTATCCCATGTCTTTAGTTATGGCCTCCTCCCTAGCCTGTGACACCTCATGGGAGGCAAGATCTTCCCCACTTGCAGACTCAGCCAGCCCCCATCATCATCCTCTGACAAAGAGTAGGGTCCTAGAGCAGGAAAAAATTGTGAGCATTCCCCAGAACACCTTTGCTAACAAACATGAACCAATTTATCATCAAAATACTACAGAGCCCATAGTGTGTACTCTCTCTTGGGAGTTTATTTGCTTTCTGCAGAATAGAAGCACTGCTGGCACTGCTGCATGAACTGACTGATGGAGTCATGTACCGCAGGGCCAGGATCGCAACTCGCTCTTTCACATGTGTCCCCTCAGCAGACACTCGTTCCCTTTAGCCTGCACCTGAAGATTGGGTCACGGCCACATGGCACAAGGAAGTCGGATTAGGTCATATGATAAGATTAAAAGCTGCTAGGCTAATTGAAAATTCTTGTTTCCCATGAAAAGGAAACAATGACAGGGCTATGTGGGTTGTAGTCTTTTGTCTTTGCCCTTGTTCTTTGGTGGGCATGGAGTAGATACCAAATGAGAGGATATGGGAGCAGATCTGTGCTCGTTTTTAGTACAAACCTCAGCCTGTTGAAAATGACATCTTTTGTCTTGCAAACAATGTCCCCAGCTGATCCCTGTGAACCAGTGCAATAACACAACCATATGCACTGGGTGCTCATATTTCTTAGCACACCATGATGGTGCCTGAATAAGCACTCAGAGCACTCAGTAAGTTGCCATTTTCCTGAAGCTTTTGAGCTGCAGCAGGGAGATGCACAGAAACTTTATGAGTCGCTTATAAGTGTCCCACAAACCATAACCGATCTTACACATTTTAGAATAGCATCATGGAGGGGAATTCAGCAGCACTGCAAGCTGCCAAAACTGGTCACAGACATGGGACACTGACACTACTTCCTCTACACTGCAAGCTTAAAGGCTTGCTAAGTTTTACACTGCTATCCCCTATTTTTAAGCAGACTTCCCTGCCTGTTAATCAAACCCTGGTAAATACAGCAGACTGGAAGCCCTGATTATAAGATGTTTGGTGTATAACAGGGTAACAAGGGAGAGATGAGTCTTGCCTAATGTCAGGTGCTTCTGAGGCACAGAGCTACTCTCCAGCTTGTTGGCTGGATACCCCTTCTAGCCAACAGAGTCAATCAAATACAGGGAGCAATTAATCTTGCCCTAAAGCAGGTGAGTTGGATGCAGATGGCTACCACTGATGTAGATGTCTAATGATAGGCAAGAGGAACGCGGTCCAGATGATATCTATCCCCTTCTTAGGATCACCACATACAACTGCTACAACAATAATAAAGCTATGACGGTATGGTGCCAAAGCAAAAGCCATTCAGAAAAAAATGGATTTCTCCACTAATCGCTGGCAGCAGTATAAATTAGAGAGCCTGATAATAACAACAAAGCTTCCAGAGCATTTAAACAGAAGGGAAACTAAAGGACTTGCCTGAACATCAAGATTCAATTATTTATTAGCCACTGGGGAAACACGTCTCTCAGCAGCACTCGCGGCGTGCCTTCGCTTCAGAACCAGCACAGGGTGCCCAGCAAGTCATTAGCCTGTCCCCAAAGTGAAGCCCAGCCTGAATTATCACATCTCTCTCGGGAAGCCTGTTTTGGGTTGGGGAATATTCCCCAGGTCCTGGTGCTGTGAACAAGCTGAAGCTGATGCTGAGGGTGGTGGGCAAGAGTAGGACAAGGCACAGGAAGTTGGGATGGAGCAGAGAGGGGGAGCCCCCAAGCAGCCACACTACCCCATAATGGGAAAAGTAACCAGCCTCTCCTCAGTGATATAATTTGCTTGTTCTTAGCTCATCCTTCTTTTCCTTGCACCTTTCCTTCCCACGGCTTGCAGGCACAAGCAGAGATCCTTGTTGCCCCTTCCCAAGAATCCTCTTTCTTTTCCCAGTTTTCTATCTTTGCTGATGATGGGGCCTGCCAGAGCCTCGAGGTGGGAATGCTCTGCCTACTGGGCATGGGCTGAGGACAAGGTTTAACATGGGAAGAGAGCTGAAAATCTTTTCCTAAATATTTGCTGCTTGTGCCCAACTTTAAAGAAAAAAAGTCATATTATTTATAAGTGAACCCAATCAACCACAGACAACAAGTTTGAAATATATGTGTGTGTATATATATATATGTATGTATGCATATATATGTATGTATGTGTGTATATATGTGTGTATATATATTTGTATGTATTCAGAAATGTTCTTCCCCCATTTCCCTCCAGAATTTTTTACATCCTAAAATTGAATAATTTAAGCATTAAATAAGACTGTTTGTTATCGTGGAAACACTATATAATTGCTATTGGCCTGAATGAAGTGCAGATATTTATATTAATACGTATATATAGAGAGATATGATTTGTTTATGCATAGGATCTACATTAGAAAATAAGCCTAAAGCTGTGTTCGGTTCTGCCAGAATTTTAAGAAACAAGTGGTATCCAACAGCCTGTATTAGCATAGTTGTGTCATTGTGCTAAACAATATCAAGAGACCTAATTAAGGGAAATCACCCCATATGGCTGGCAGCACCGCATGATTGTAAACCTAAGCAATTCTTTGATTAACACCTTCTCACAGGTTGCTAATGCCAGATGAATAAATAATGCTACCGCATGCTCCTGGAGCATTGCTCCTTAGCAAGAAGGCTCCCAGAGTGAGATGCTAGAGACAACAGTGCAAAGATTTATAGAAGCCAGGATGTAAATCTCAGAGGAAGTAACAGATTTCTCCAAGCAAAGAAACAGGAAAGACTCCTTCCTTCTTCCTAGTGTGGAAAACAGATAAAGAATCCTGGAAATTCCTGCCAAGTCCCCACGCCGGTTGTGCCACAGACAGTTCGGCCTTTCATCGACTGCAGAGTGACAGCCATTCAGTATCAGCAGAGAATTAACAATTGCTCTTCCTAGGGTTTTTCTCTTTTTAAACTATAAAAATTGCCTTGTGGGAGAGCCTAACTGCTATGTCTGCTCAATCATGCTAACAAGGGCCAAGTGAGAGTATGAAAAACCAGGCAGTAAACATGTTTTGTTTGACTGGGGCTCCTCTCCCACCCTCCCATAGTCATTGGACTATAATTTGGTAATTAAAGACTGTGGGCTAAAGACAGGGAGTCTAGTTGTGGGAGCCCGCTCTGCTCAAGAGCCAGCGAGGCCATCAGGCAAAGAATGGTATGACTTACAGGACCAAGCCACACATCAGAACTGACATATTTCCAGAAAAATCCCTCCATTTTGATGTTTTGGCCCTTTTCCATGCAGGACACTTTTGCTTCATTTCTGTTTGCAGTCAAACTTATTCCTATAAGGCAGAGGAACGCTAAAGGCAAAAAAAAAAAGCTTTTTTTGGTGAGATTAGTTCCCAAAATGCTGACCCTTTGCTGATCTGGTCGGGTTGAAATCCTCTGCTGATGAAATGGGCTACAACAGGAGCAGAAAGGAGACCCCCTATAAACTCCTTCCCCGAGCATCTGCATTTTCAGTGTTCTGAAACTGCCCAAAATCTTTTATTGCTTTTATAGAGTCAGAGAGACTAAGTGCTACAACCAAAGAAAAATTAAAGAGCTAAAAGCAAAGCTTGGAGGAGCTTTATTTGACCAAACACAAATTCCTTAGTTGAACTTTGCCTCAATTTCATATTTGGTTGTTTTTCTATTGCACTTCCAAAACCCTCTCTGCTACATCAAAACGATGCGTAGGTGCCTAGGTCTGGGCTTTGCATTTCCACTCTGTAGTGTAAGTTAGAGGATGTCCTGCAGATCTTGAAGCAGTCACCAGACAAGCCTTGCCCTGAGGCTTTGGCTGGTGGCAGTGCTGTACCCCCACCAGCTGCTTTCTTGCTCTGGACTGAAACGCTCTGACTCAAGTCCCTGTGGAGCCTAAATTCACCATTCACTCCATTCTGCTTGTCTGCAATGCCATGATCCTGCTTAGTAACTACTAAGTCCGTGCACACTGTGAGCTGGGTGTTTGTGGCAGAGACAACACTTGCCAGGTCTCTTTACCTAACGTCTGTATGATGTGCAAACTGGTAGCTCCCTGAAACACAGGGCTTGGGCCAGGAGTTTCTTACTCTCTTTCCAGTGTTTCTTTTTGCAAGTGGATGAAAAATTCCTCTGGAATGTGTTAATTCCCTTGCAGGCTTTGCAAGTGATGGGCAGCAAGACTTGGCAGCCCCTCCTGGCATGCAGGATCCTGCCACGGAGAGGCAGCCTCCGCCAGGAAGACGGAAAGAGGGAAAAAACAGTCAGTGGGAAAGAGGAGCTTTGTAGGAAGCGCTGGTAAGTGACAGTGGGGTCAGCAGAGTGGGGCTATGTGTCCCCTCCTGAGCCGCTCCCCCTGTGCTGCATGGGGCCACCTCTCACCCAAGGGCTCTGCGTGCAAGGTGAAGCTTGCCTAATCCATGAAGACAAAAGAAGAGTTTTCACATGGGAGCAACCCACTGGGAGATTGGAGGTCTCAACAGCCTGGTGTTTTACTCTACCCATGCCAAGCGGGGATTTCTGATCCGCCGTGCACAACATTTGCAGCGAGGATGCTCCCATTTCAGCACGGTGGATGGCTTACAGAAAGCACGAGCAACATTTGCACAGAGGGACTGACCTGGAAAGGTGAAAGTTGTGCTTAAGTTTTGCCCCTCCCTTAAAAAGAACAAATTGAGGACTTGCTGCTGCTTTTCTAGCTGAGGGTACGGACTGCTGTTATTTTATTTTTTTAAGTGGGAACTCTGTGGTATCGACATTCCTGAGGACAAAAGTCCTCAGCCTTCCACCTGCAAGTCAAGGATGTTTTTCTATTAAAATCATAATTGTATCAATGAGGTTTATTCATTGTTTCAAAGTGAGGAGCAACAATTAGCATGCTGATGTTCACTGATTAAGACTTAAAAAAAAAAAGACTAAGGTAAATAAATCAGCTTAAAAATTATCCTTTTCTGCAAACACCAGCTGCACAGGAAAAGGAAGACTGTTAGCCATCTTTCACTGATGTGCTAGGCTGAGCCAGTAGATGCGTTTCAAGTACTCTGTGGCTGCAAGTTAATATATCCTACACTCCACAGGAAAGACCCATGCAGGAAAACAGAAAAGGCAGAACAATGGTGTGAACCGAATGCCCCATCTTATTCCGAAAACATCTGGCCTCTAAACATTTCATTCCTTCATTCGCTTTACTTGGGGCAAAATTCTACCCGAGCACTAGCAGCCTTTCGCGATTAATAACAGAAAAAGCAGATGCTGGTGAGCGGGTCCTCTGCCTTTTATTCGGAAGGAGTGTGCTCCTCAAAACGGGATTTGCTCTGTGGCAGAGAATATATGAAGGGTGACAAGACTCAATACATGGGAGGGTGATCAGAATGTGCAGTGCCATGAAAACCAAGGGGATAACAGGGAGCGGGAATTTGGGGAATACTGTTTCACGGAGCACCTCTGTTCGGCACACTGACGAGGAGGAGGGTTAGCAAGAGAGACCGCAGGAGTGAGAGAAGCACAAGCAGGAATAACAGCAGACTGGAAATCTGTGATGATTTTGGCAGCAGACTTCCTGGAAGGTCAGGATTTTAGCAGGCAAGTTCCCATGATATCCGACAACTTCTGACAAGCTCTGTACCAGGACTCAAATTCAGCGCTGAGGAGTTTGCTGTAAAGGGTTAAGCAGCTAAAGAAACACTGCTTCATTCTACGTAGATAACACAACAAAGCCTGGAAATGCAAATGCGTTCATAAAAACCTTTGAACTTTTTTTTTTTTTTCTCAAAACTGTTACGTTATAGAAGTTTAAGAAAGTCCTCACTGTTTATTGCAGTGTTTATCACTGCAGACGTCAAGAAAGGCTGACAAGTTTATACAAAAAATTCCGGATCTTACATTATCCCAGTTGTTACTTTTCCTTTTCTACTGCTTCATCTCTACAGAAAGAAAAAAAAGGGGGGGATGCAAGTGATGTATTTTGCCACACTTTTTCCTGCAGTGAATTAACCCTTGGCCAGCACCTGCAATGAAGACAACACAAGTGTAGAGAAATTAACTTGACAGCCCATAAACACGAAAGCCTGTTGTTTGCTGGATTCCTTTTTAATAGGCATTAACAAGGCATTTGGGTTAAGCAAGCAAACCGAACCAGCCCTGAAACTACTATTTAATTTCATAGGCCCTTTTACAGAGATTAGCTATCAGTCTGAAAGGCCTGTAAGGCTTCATCTGGTTTTTAATTCAAATTATTTTGAATCCGTAGCAATTTCTTTTCACTCGCAGGAAGCCATAAGCACATCAACATTATTCATTATGGATCCTTCTATTTGCTGACATGTGCCCTGACTTTTAACGGGAGCTCAGAGGCTGGAATGGCATAGACTGGCAGTGACTTACCAAGCATGGCCATGCTTACTCCCAGGTCCTTATTTAACAGAAAACTTTATTCTGTGCAATACAGGAGTACTACAGAAGTTAATAACTGGGTGGGAATAGCAGCCGCTTCTCGCATACTTTATCTGGGGGTAAAAGAGTG
>NW_010579881.1:322169-384854 GCF_000705375.1 Tinamus guttatus | reverse complement strand
TCCCCGCTGCAGGAGAGAGCAGGGGAGGCAGCGCTAGAGCAGAGCTGTGCTGCGCCTTCAGCAGCGACTGACCTGTGCTTGATGCGTTTCTGCAGGGCTACCAAAGCAGCAGGAAACCCTCTAGAAATAGACTCATCTCTCTTGAACTGGAGGTGCCAGGAAGGCTGTTTTTGAAAACTCTCTTTAAAACCAGGTTACAAATGTTCCTGGGCCGCTTCATACTCTCCTCATGCAGGTAACAAGTGCAGGAGGACTACAACCCTCCTTTCCTTCTTTTGCAGCTTGGTGCTGATGACTGGGTATTCTGGAACATAGACCGTGAGATGTTACAATAGCTACACCTTTTATAGCATTTCTACTAGAGTTACTCTCTACAAAAAATCTTAAAAAAAAAAAAAAAAACTCTGTTGGACATCATGGTTGGTCCATGAGGTAGCAATGTGCCCTTGTGGCCAAGAAGGCCAATGGGATCCTGGCCTGCATCAGGAGGAGCTTTTTCAGCAGGTCAAGGGAGGGGATCCTCCCCCTCTACTCAGTTCTGGTGAGGCCACACCTGGAGTACTGGGTGCAGTTCCAGGCTCCCCAGTACAAGAAGAACATTGAGCTTCTAGAGAGGAGTCCAGTGGAGAGTCACGAAGATGATTAAGGGCCTGGAGCATCTATCTTAACAGACTTAAAGACTCTTAAAGACTAAGCAAGCTGGACCTGTTTACTCTAGAGAAGAGACGGCTGAGAGATTTGATGAACATTGTCAAGTACCTGAGGAGTGATTGTAGGGAGGATGGGGCCAGGCTCTTCTCTGGTGGCCGGTGACAGGACAAGGGGTAACAGGTGTAAGTTGAAACACAACTTTAATCTCCGTATGATGAAGAAGTTCTTTCCTGTGAGGGTGACAGAGCACTGGAACAGGCTGCCCAGCGAGGTTGTAGAGTCTCCTTCTCTGGAGATCTTCAAAACCCACCTGGACGCGACCCTCTGCCCCATGCTCTGGGTGTCCCTGCTTGAGCAGGGGTTTGGACTAGCTGATCTCTAGAGGTCCCTTCCAACCTCAACCATTCTGTGATTCTGTGGCTCCAGTTCTGAATAAGCCATCTCCCTTTTTTTCCTTGCAGATATAGAACTGCCACTGCCTGGTACTCTGCAGACCAGTCAGTGCTGGGTAGTATAAATGCAAAATGGAGATTAACAATTTCATGAATGCTCCTCCCTCCCCCCTCTTCTGTGTGATTGGTACTAGAAACCTGGGCCATAAAAATCAGATGCCATGGAGCAGTCTGGACTATAGACTCATGGAAATTACTGTCTGTGGCTCAAAACAGAAGCTTCCTTCTTATTTTTTCTTCTTTTCCCTGAAAGCTATGCTTTTCCTAGAAAAGTCTTCAGGAAAAGGTCAGAATGAAGATTTCTGTTTTCCAGCGCAAGATGACACTAAATTGTTTCCTCCTGACTTCTTACCTAATCTCTCAGATACTACCAATCTCACAAGATCCTGAAATAGTCTGGTGTTTACTGGCATTGTAGAAACACCAATTAAGCAGTTCAGTGCGACAGTAGAGAACAATCGTACTTGTCCCAATAATCTCACGTATGCCCAGGAACCTGTCAGAAGGAGATGAGCTCTGCATCTTGGAGACCACATGGTTCCTTCCCACTTGGGAAGCCAAAATACATACTCAAAGTCTAAGCAGAATTCCACACGTGAAGGTAGTTAGCGAAGCTGGAATGATACTGAACTAGCGACAGCTCAGTGTCCAGAGGGCTTTATGCAATAGCTGGGCCTCAGAAAGACAGAGTGAGAGTCTGAGAATCTGATGTTCCTGAGCAAGTACCTTCATGCTACACTTCTGTGAACCGCTTGATCAGGACCCTTAATATTACCCATAGAGACAGGGGAAGTGGCATCTGACCCAGGGGCCATTCTCAGGTGGATTTAGCATCATTGCTCTGCTCAATGGAGCAAAATAAAACTAATCAAAGCTTGATCCAAAAGAAAGTTAAGCAAACAGCACAAGCCAACTCTTGCTGAGCATTTCCAACACTCATGTGAAATTACAGTGTAGTTGCAGCATATTTTAACTTTGTACAAGCCTTTTAACATAGACTGATGACAAGAGGATGGCCGTATGTTTATATCTTTTTTCTGTGTAGCATAAACAGAAATTTAGCGCTCTCTACAAAATAAGCTTTTTTACAGTATTAGGCTGGACTTATAATAGACCAGCAAACTATTCTACAGTACTGTCTTGTTTCAGAATAAATGACAAAGTTGTGTTTTGTCTCACATTTGAAATGATATTTTGAAGAACCATTGCAACCTAGACCAAATGAGATGGGAGAAAATTTTATGATTACGTGGGTAAGTAGCTATAAATTTATTCTTGTCAAGTCTTTAATAAGAATGAATCTCATCATAACCCGAGTTACCATAAATATTTTGTAAGACCAAGTTCCATTTAAAAATCGGATATATATTTAAGCATATTCAGCACACCAATCCCAATCTGATTTTCTCATTAGAAGGATTCAACTTAGATCAAACTAAATGTATTACCAAGTTTAAAAGAAAAAAAAATGGGGGCAAAGGAAGCTACAGTAACTTCACCACTTCTGTTTTGTTTATCATGTTCTATTTCTGCTGATGGAGTAGAATTTCTTATAGCATTTTAATCTAGACAAACATGATGGCATTTTGAATTCAGATGAGCTACCTTCATCTTAAAATTCCTTGTTCATATAAGGCAAAAAAATAAAAAAGCCAGTGAAGATGGCTCATATGTTATATAACAGTTTATATAATATGCTACTAAATTACTTTAAATTTGAAGCTTAGTAACCTGAAGATTAACCTTTTGAACATAAATTCATGCCTCAGTAAAGCCATGACTCAAGCAATCTCTTATTGTTTTTCCTCTGGTTCATATTTAAATTCCATTCAGATAGAGATTATAAATTAAACAGCAGTCTAGAAAACAATATAGTCTGGATATTTTTAGACTCTTTTTGCCCCAGAAATGTCTCAAAGAGCCAAACGTGGAGGGACAACAGGCCAGCAGCACATCCATAAAACAAACCCAGATTCATACAACTTCGGGATCATTCCTAGAGGAAACGGGCTGTGTTTGCAGGTCCACGACCACCTCTGAAGCCGTTCATCTGAGACAAAAGCAGCTCCCACCTTTCCTTTCTTACCTGATCTTCTGGAGAAATATCCTTTAATTTTCATTAATTAGTTCTGTTTGGTACTGCCAATACCAGAGAAGCAAAATAAGTACATAGGCATATGTACTTATAATTATATATACATAGACATTTTGAATCTTATATATACATAGACATTTTGAATCAAAGTTTTCTTGAACTTCTCTTTCAGAGTACTTGGATTGCATTATAGGCTTTATAATAATGTAATACCATAATATAAAATAACATCAAACAGCAGTAGCAGTGAATAATATTGACAAATCTTCCTCCTACCAAAGCTAGTTAAATACCTTTTCCTTTGTCAGTTACTGTCTGGAAAGTGAGCAAGCTGTTTCCAGTATCTTCTCCCCTCCCCGAACACCCTCCCCCCCCGCCAGATATAGATCTTGTAGCTTTCTATCAGGTTGGTTAAATCTTAAGGAAGTGAAAGGAGAAAACAACGCAGGTGAGGAACCTGTCAACAAAGTCTGGTTTGGCCCTTTAACAGAAGTATCTATCTGGATTATTACTTCCGCAATTTATCTGGAGTTCTTTGGCACATCATTGACTTTAACCTTCCTCCTAGTAGAACATCTGCTTTTCA
Organism: Tinamus guttatus; assembly: GCF_000705375.1. Next base: position 381,070 of record NW_010579881.1, on the reverse strand, counting down.
CTGTATTTATTCCTTGTTTTCAGTGAAAACAAACACCAACTGATTTCAACTCGACCAACACTGAACTGTCACACTAGGAAACAATGATAGGGTTGGCTTCACAGACAGAATGCAAGTAATTTAATGTTTCCAAGTCCAGAACAACATTAGCCCTCTTCCCTCCCTGCCTTTTTAATTTAAAATTTAAAAATTAAAGCAGAGGTGTAGCTATGTCTCCTGTTGTTAAGGCAGGAAAACTTTGAAGAACTCCTATGCTGAATGGATCTAAATGAAATTCCTACTTTTTTTTTCATTTACTCCACAAAGCACCAGGCATCCTTTCATATTTCCGAATTTTACTCTGCAGAGCTTTACTATCAATATTTATCCAATAATGGATCATGCGGTAAATTTAGGACCAGCTAAACAAGACATCAAGCATCAGACAGTAGGCGGAAAGGAAACAGGTGAAAAGTTTCAGGCAAGTCTTTGCCCTTTGCTCCTACAAGCTGGTGAAACAGGAGTTCATCATATAATAGCAGAAGTTGCATATTAGGAAACATTGAATTTGGAAGAAGACATAAAGCGAATGGACATGTCTGTCTTTCCAACCTAAGGCATTCTCTCCAGCACAGGTCACCCGAGAGCACCTCCTGTCACACACACAGCACACCAAGCCTGGGAACCTGAGGCTTCACTTGGTGCAACTGCAAATCAAATTCAATTTTCATAGATGGAATAAAGATCCTTGTGGCATTAGTAAATCAATCTACCCCTGGATAAGGACTTCAAGCAGTTGAATTATTTATAATGGTTTCACTTTTATTTACAGTAAGATCATCTGTACCTACAGATGCAGCAAATACATAAATAAAACTCAGTCTTTCAGATCGGGGATCCTTAGGGCAGAAAAAAAGGAATCTTTAAGTGACTTGTTTTTCATGTAGCTGAAAGGGTCCCATGATGTTCTTTAGCCAAAAGTTATCTCAAATGTTACGCAGAGGAGAACGGATCAAGTTGCCCCAGTGTTGACATGTGGCTAGCCTAGAGTTCAGGGCAGATTCCAATTTAATTATCTCCAAAAATCCAATTACTGAAGCACCTTGTAAGGAAGTACTTGATACAGAAAAAAGTGGTATCAACTTAAGCCCTCTCTATCTTTTAGAAAATCAAATATCCACTTGATGGTTGAATCAACAAAAGCAGCACATGAAGGAAAAAAACACATACATACACAAAGTAAAAAAAAAAAAAATTCTAAAAACACCAGATAGGCTTACCTGGTAATAATTCTAATCAACTACATCCACTTTGACTTCTGCTTATTCAAAGAGAGGGTAACTGATGTCCAGAAATGAGAAATGAGGAAGACAGGACACTCCCTACTGCATCTGACACCAAAAATCTCTCTATCCATTCAGCAAGGTGCTTGACTCTGAAAACATGGCTAAGAGCATGTACTCCTGTTAGGTATTTTAGAAGGAAAAATTGTAAATGCATTAGCACACTACGGCTGGCATGAGAATGGTCACAACTGTCTTGCCCCTGCCAAGGCAGCCCTGGGCAGGAGCCGCCTCCCCAGCAGGACTTGCTGCCGTGCGGCTGCCGCAGGTACCGGGGCTTTCCTTTCCTTCCGAGAGTCAGTCTACCGCGAGCACCTGAACAGCTCCATCGGACACCTTGGGAATTACATCCAACACCACTTCCTGCTTTTGCAGCGAGCTTTTGATACATCAGCACCATGTGGATCAGACCAGACTACTTTTGTCGTCATAAAAATCACGCATTTCAGAGTGCTCTGAACTTTGAAAGTGAAATAATCCATACCAAAGGCTGAGATTCTCAATTCTTCTGTAGAAGCCTCAACCTTCTTCTATTAATCCAAGTACACTAACGTACTCTCAAAGGAGCCACATAAAATGCCTCCATTACACACCTACTGACAAAAGAACCACGAGGAAGTATTACTTTCACTGGATCTGTTACAAATTTCTAGGAAAACATTTGATTACATACAGCAGCATCTCCCTCCTACAGGGCCACATACTAATAACATACTGCTCCAGATTTGAAATGTAACATCCCCTTTCAGCGCAGAAAAAAGGTTTCATTATGCTGATGCTTCTTAATCAAGTAACAGGGACGTGACACATCACTTTCCACCTGCTCTACACCTTGTGACTGCCTGCATTTTGTACCTGTATCCAGTTGCATCACTTAAGAGTTGGAAAAATTCCACCATTAAAAGATGAAGACATCGAGATTAACAGAGAAACACAGAAATACTGATTTTAATTTTCACATTTTTCACTCAAAGACGTCATTACCATTCTCCAAAAGGTCGCCACAGCAAGAACTGTCCCACTTCCCCTATACTTTAGCATGCGATTTTATATGCTTCTGAGTTCTGACATGCTCCTTCATGAACTGAAGGATCAATAGCATCTTGTGTGGCAAACTCCAAAATGCATCAGAAGATTCAGCATGGTCTTTCCAGACCATTTTAAACCCCACCTGGTTGGGTTAACCATTGCCTGGGGTCCACAAACTGATCGCTAGTGTCAGTGCAAAACAGAGCAAGGCCATCAGGCTGCTCCTCACCTTTTTTTCCTTCTTCTTTTCCCTCCCTTTTGACAATTTGCCTGACACTGCCTTCTTTCTGCAGCCACTCACGTGAGTGTTTTATTACATGTTAAAAGACAAGGTATGTATTGAAAGTAGCAATTTTATTTGAGTTAAAATTATTTACAAAAACCCAAAGACATACTTCATGAAACTGGTACAAACTATTTTTCCTGCCGTTGGCTTTTGCTCCAAAGATCACAGCTGAGAAATACTGTATAAAATAAAAATAGGATTGGATTCAGAAAAGTACTCTACTGTTCTAATTTCCAATTGAGAGTATTTACACAAATATTTACAATGGAAAAAAAAGTTACTTTAAAACTTTAATTTGCAAGTTGGCCTCAAGTACCCTTTAATGCAGAGTTATTTGAGAGTTTAACACACAAAAACGCACTGCAGTTCACAGGGTGATTTCTCCCCCCACCCTCAAAAAAAATCTGCTTTTGTCAGTGCTTGACAATTAGTTACATTTAAAAAAAACTGTTAAACACTGAGGTAAAACAATTTCCAATTAACCAGTGTAACAAAGAAAGGTAGTTGTCCCTGCTTTTCCCCTACCATTGCATCACTGTTTATTTTCTCTTGCCATCTCTCCACAGAAAACTACATAATCATTTGGAAATCCCACTATAAATGAAAACCTCTAAAATCAAAAGACTAGGTGGACAAAATATGCAATAATTTCTTTCTAATACAGATCTTTTACATACAGCTCTTCTCTCTCAAATCTTTTTTTTAAACAAAGGGGAACACAACCTGAAAAACTTTTCGAAGTTACACTGGTACACTAAGTTTTAGAAGGTGATGAGAGAAAATGCAAAAAAGTTATGACCAACATAGGATTTTTGCCGCTAATCAGTTACTTCCTTACAGAATTCCCAACAATCTGCATTATCAAAAATAGGAAGACATAGAAGGCAGCCACTGTATGTAAAAAATTTACAGCTGGCACTGATACAAAAGCACGAGTTTGTAACTTTATACATGGAGATAACAAGATCTAAGAGCAAGTTAAGATTTCCTGTTATTTCCCCCTCATTATACATAGAACTAATATTTTTATGGCTTCAAGTTTTACAAATTCAATGGAATAACATGATGCAACTACCTATACAGGTATTTAAAAATATTGATGAAGCAGAGCTCAGAACAGTCTGCAAATATTCAAGACCAGCTTAATAAAAATAATTACCAATTCTGTTGGTCTGAATAATGAGTGCAAGAAAAAAGTGTTAAAAAAATCAGATATTTTCTGGGATTCTTTGTTCCACTTAAGTCTTCAAACACAATGTTTTGCTGTGAACTAGACCTCGGACTGAACAAAATCTTAGCTATATCAGCAATTTAAGGCTTTGTGTTGTATGCATTTATACTCTGTCATACTACAGATGAAATAGAAAGATTATGTCAGCTGGAAACATTAATCCCCATTGGTGTTTTAGCTTCTTTAAAATTCTTCCTCCTAAAACATCCAAATTCTTTGTATTGAGCATTATAAAATACATCTTGAGTGCTTCCTTGAGACAAATTAAAACAACATTTCAACATTTTTGCTTATTAGAAGTGTAAACTACCCTGGGATTGAATAATTTTCTTTTTTTTCTTTTTTTTTTTCCTTTTTTAAACAGGGCACAACTTTTTACAGTAACTCTTTCTTTCACATACCCTCAAATGGCTTTATATGTTTATGGGTCTGCATGCCTCTTGAAACTACAAAGTGTTATGGTCTATCAGTTTACAGTATATGGGCCGTGACAGTTTTAGAACTGAGAAATAGTTCAACAACCTAATTTCAGTCAAAACAGTATAAAAAATAAACTATCCAATCCTCGCCTCTTTGGATTCCAACAAATCTTAAATATAGACAGTAGTTAAAATCACAAAAGTATTTAAAAATTTATATTTTATGATTTTGGAATAATCTAGTAATAAAAAAGCAAGAGCAAATTAAACTCAAATAGGAGCGGTGCTGCTGTCCAGAACTTCTTTATTAGAACATTTGTTTGATACCTCAGTAGCTAAGCTGCCTTTGCACCTGGCTGGCATGAAACAGTGGCTCAACAGTAAACAGCAGTTGCACTAACAGCAGCAAGTTTTTCCCCTTGAAACTTGTCATGAACAAAGCAAGAAAAAAGATAGGGTAAACCCTGCCAAAAATATTTAAATACTGCACTGCATCATAAACAGCATGGTTTCTTTATTTATTTTCCTCAGAACCTCTTCCCCCTCATTTTTGATAGTTGCAGATTGATGTAGTAACTGTCTTTGAGAATATGCTGAATGCATGGTTAAGAGACCAGGTAGCCTTAAAAATCCGAACACGAATGACACAGATGAAAGCTCTTGGGACGTCCTTCCGGGACTCCTTTCATGACTTCGTCCTTTGTCTAAGGGTAGCTCCAGCATTAGAGTGCCTGCAGCGGAAGTTAAGTATCTAGCAGTGTTCCAAGTATTCAATCACCCTAGAGATAGATTTCTGGCCTGTTGTTCCAACAGCGCACTGGAAAATGCAACAGAAAACAGAAGTAACAAAAAAGCATTTGTAATACCTCTTTAAAATGCTTAAGAGCTATGCTCTTTTCAGATTGTTTGGTATTCGGAATTACATTTTCGTAAAAACAATCAGGTTCAGGCAGTAGGTCTGAAATATTTTCCTGAACCATCACGTGCAAATAAAATTAAAGCAGCTTCTGTCCATTTACTACCACAGTAACAGAACTTGGTAATTAAAAGCAGATAATCATCAGCTCTTCTAGGAAAATAGTGGAGAATGTGTTTTCTTTAAATAGACTAAACACCAGAAAACAACTGCAAAAATATCTACACTCTACAATATTTAAAATATGTATTAAAATATATATTACTTACAGTAAGATTCATAAAACTGAGAAATTTTTTGAGCATTTCAGTCATTATGGAGAAGTCCCCTTCAGGTAAGTATTCCCTCACAGTAGTCACATTGATCTGAAAAATAAAACAAGATTGTTTTAATCTGGAAAATACTTTTCCAACACCAAGAACCATCTTGCTCTGTGTGTACGGTACAGGAAGACCTAACACATTCCAAGCACTGAGACTGCCTGTTGCTGCCACCTCTAGGAACCAAGTTTCTTACAAGGTAACCAGGACCCACCCCCCAGGAATCCTCCTGACTTTGAGGGCGCCTCCCTTTGCAACTGTTTAGGATTGAGAACTATCCAACGGAACATTGTTCCAAAGGCTACAATGACACAGATGCAGTCCCTTCAAAGCTACGGACCAGCATGCTGAAGACTTCTGCCTCCACGCTGAGTGCAAACATGGCTGAAGGCAGGTCTGAACCTCGTCATCTGAACATGTTTGAAAGAAGAGTATGTGAAATTTTCAACTGCAGAAGCTCCACATTTTTAAATTTAAACTTCACCTTCCTATTATGATCTCCAATCTGATTCAGTGAGCCTCAATTAATGTGCATATTCGCAATTTCACATCATTCCAATGGAAAAAAATAAAACAGGTTACAATGAAAAGCATAACCTGAACTTGCTCACTGAAACTACAGAAAAATACATCAAGCTTTTATAACCAAACAGGCAAGCCTATTTCCTTTGGGCTTTCCAGGAGTAAGTTCACTGGTGAGCTAAGACTAACTACAGAAAAAGAGAAGGTGCAAGAGGTCAGTTCCACAGTTCTTTTGGTTTCCATATTCACGTTCAGAAGGTTTGTTTTGAAACCTTTCCAGAGAACTATATATACAGAGCAGCATATAGCAAATTACATGGAAATGGATTTATTAGGATTCTAAGCAGTAAATTATTATTTCACTAAAGGTTTTTCTACAGTTAAGAGTAGACTTATTTCCTTACTGGACTTTCTTGGCAGAGACAGCCCAGGAGCAACGCTGTGTATGAGGCCACAATGCAGTCTTCCATGTGCTTCCCAGCATGCTGAAGAGCTGTAAAAAAAAAAAAAAAAAACAAAAGCAAACAAGCTCCACCTGAGTGTACTGACTCCTCAAAGCAGTTTCAAACACCCTGGCATCTTCTACCGTTTTAAATACAATCGGAATCCTGTCATCTGAAACAAGGATTTGCTCAGAGACTTCAGAAATAGAGTCAGCAACTCTGCACTTAACTCAGCAATATTCATCCTGTAACACAAAAATTCTGTCTGTTTTCTTTCACTATAACTTCATTGTGTACTATTATTGTACCTACAAGCTACAAAGAGGAAGGAAATACACAAAAGAGGTGAACAAACAAAAGCTAGGTTGGAGAAAGATAGCACATCTACTATTAAAAGAGTAAAATCTAAGAGAATAATTTAATGAGGGACTTGCATTTCTGACCAGCTCTCCTCTTCAGAGACAAACAACACATTTTTCTCAGAATTACTCAATTTCCCAAAATAAACTACCACAGATGGAGCACACTAAGGTATTAAACAGGTGCCTTATATACAACCAACAGAGTGAGAAATACCAAGAGACAAAAAAAGACAGGGACTGAAGACAGAAGCAGAGTATGTGTAAATATGTCAGAGAGGAGAGAAGAACTAAATGGAGCATGAAACAAGAGCGAGTCACAGGACACTGAAAAATAAAATTGCAGGAAGGTAACCTTCAAGGAAGGATTCATAGGAACATGCAGAGGGCCTAACAGCCATCTATTTCAGAATATTTCCTTCACAGAATGACCCCCCAAAAAACAATTTTTAGAAGGAACTGTGACACAGTATTATTTAAATAATAAAAATAATAAAAAAGAAGGAACTTTTTTTTACTTCTTACACTTCAGCTCTTTACTGCTTCTTTTTATGATCTGTAACAGTTCCACCTGGGAGACTGCTGAGAAAATTTCAGCCTAAGAGATGGCATATAGATGGGAAGTAGAGAATAAGGTGGGAATTTATGCAGAGTTCCTTGATTTTTTCCACAGCTCACCAATCCAGACAACATACCTTTATTAAGATCAAGTTCTTCATCATCATCTTCCTTCTTATCTTTCTCTTCAGTACTATCTGACTTCTCTGTGGAGACCCACTGTATCTCCCCACTTGTCTCTTGCCATTCCCCACTTTTGTCATGCTGTGCAGCAGGAGCTTCTTTAATCAGTTCATCCGTCTGGCTCTCTGCCAGCTGTGCTGCTCGCTCACGCTCAAGGAAAAGCTAATTGAGAAAATTTGTATCATGAACCAAATCCAAATCACACTGAATTATATTTGAAAGTTTAGTTCCCCGTCACAATTGGCCCCTTAATGGAGTTCGAGTCCTCAATACTTTTCTTCACAGTAACATTTTCCACTTTAAGGAACAAATAACAGTTGACCAGAGCACTGATGCTGGCTGTGCTCCATAGACAAGGCCTCCCTCCCTCCCCTTTGTTCAAACACCTGGCACACTCCTCTCAAGCCCCAGAAATGCAAAATGATTTTTCTCATGGACCCAGCTGAAAGTATGAAAAATAGCCATTTTTTTTGTGAAATTGGTTTTTACTCATCTCCTTTTTCTCTTCATGCTAGTTATTATCCCTCCATTTGCTTTCAGTATTTCCCTGTGATATGTAAAAAGCAAAAACTAAGAAGCGTAATTCAATATTACTCATCAAGGATGTGACCTCAGCAGCCATCTCCTATTGTGCACTCGTATCTTGTGAATTAATTCCAGAACGATACAGACACCAGAGTTTAAATACAACTTTGCAGAGCTGTGTACCATTACTGATACTCGGTTTGCTGATTTTTTCTGTGATTGGACATTTATTCTAAATAATTAAATGGAGGTACTGCTGAATGTGTTCATAATTCCCCATTAAAATAGAAAAGCAGGCAACATTAAATCATTCCAATTACTTTCTTTTAGCTTGATTTGGAGCTCATTAGCCAAATTGTAGGTGTATTTATTTATTAGCAAGTTAACCAATATAGTATTTAAGAATTCTGTTTCACATCTGTATTCACAACATCCATACTTTATTCCTCTTATAAAGCACATTGTCTCCGTTTTTAAAAACAGATCTCAAACTCCCATATACACAGTACTTAAAAATTATGGAAGCCAAGTAGGTAAGACAAGCGTAGTTTGCAGTTTTTACAGCTGTTTTGAGCAAAACTAGAAATAAACCATATAGGAACAAGAAAGTTTATAGAGGATGAAAGCAGCCTTTGGATGCCTGTTACAATGATAGCACTGTTTGCACCAGGAGAGCTGCCTCTGTAAAAGCCCAAGTCAGGAGGCAGCCCCTTTCCCCTAAGGGTGCTGTATCACAGTTTCAAAATCCTCAATCAAAAAAAAAAAAATCTTGACCAGAAGTCCTCACTGCTGAGTTCTCCCTTTCTCCTTCCAAGTCTGGTAATGAAAAACGGTAACTACTACGGGAAAAGGAAAAGTGCGTTTCTGATTCAGTTCTTACCTGCACTAGAGCCTGAACAGCATCAATCTGTCCAGTTATCTTTAGGCTCTCGTCTCCTTCCCCCGTACAGAATGAGTCGAAAGAACATGATGTTTCCATATTGACAAGACAGTGCCTGTTTCGAGCACTATATTCTACTAGATTGATCAGGAGACCCAATCCCTGCAAGCATTGAGTCAGAGCAGATTACACACATTAAAAAGAACCATTTAGTGAAAACATCTGTATAGATAAGTATCTGCTATAGATCTCACCTTTTGTACATAACACTCACTAACACACCTTTATCCAAGTCTGATAAACAGAGTGCCCAGGATTTAAGGAAATACATTTTCAAGATTTTTCTGATTCTCAACACAAAAGGCATTGTCAATGATTTTAAAGAGGAGCTCTTATTTACAGGCTAAGCATAGGGCTTTTATATTTAAATGCTCTTTCAAATATCTACCTCTGCAGCACAGAGATCCACCTTACCTGTGCTGAGAAAGCAGATGCATTTGACAAGGCCCATCCCAAACAATAACATCCACTCTGTTCCTAAAATCTGCTCTGCTAATGTAACCAAGATGGTATCTTACCAGCACCCGAATATCAAATCTCTGTTCTTGAGGTAGGAACTTGGGAACCTGAAGCACACAATTCATAGCGGTGCCAATCAGACCTTCTTGTTCGCCTGTTTTCGTACTACCCCATTCTACAAACATAGTTCAAGAGAAGCAGTTTTAGAAGCATTCATTTTTATAATTGTCAACACACTGATGAAACATTTTGGCCTTCAAAGACAATCTGGATCCTCTAGCCAAAGCATATTAACACTTAATACTTGCAGTTACCCATTCCCAAAAACAAATACTCATTAGTGCAATGCAAGCATCTATCACACAACTGCTTTATCGCACTGAACGGGCAAAAACAGGTAGGAAAAGGATTTATCTTATTTGCTACTGCAGCACAGTACAGATTAGTATGTTTGGTCTTACCATTATCGTTTGTTAAGTTGAGCAAGACCCCAATGATGGCCCTCATGCAGTCCTCCACTGCTTTGCCCACATGGTTGGTTACATTCTGGTGAGGCAGGGGTTTATTGTCGGGCAAACAGATGCTGTCCTCAGCACGGTTATAGCGCTGGATTAACTCCTCACAATGCTGCAGGGCTCTGAACACAGAAAATGCACAACAGAATTACCTGGACAACATACAGAGTATGCTACTCTTACTCATATCTCACCATAAGAACTGTCTAAAGAACTTCATACAGCTTTTTACACAGAATGGTCCTTAAAAATAATTTTTAGAACTGAAAATTCATAAATGTAAGTAGCTTCCCAACAGCCCTCTTCTGTGTTCATCTTACCTCAAGTACTGAAGGAGCTGAATCTGCATTCTACAATTTTCAGTGCCAACAGCAGCACTACATGTTATTAGCGCTCAGGCAATTACTGATAATTCACCTAAAATAACTTTCTTATTTCTTCATGAAAAGCAACAGTCATAATTACACTTCTCCCCTAAAAATTGCTGATATAATAGCATTTTCTGGTTTATTTTTGGCATATCAGAGACAGTGTTATGCAAAAAAAGTCCTTCTGTTATAACTTACTTAGCTGAGGAGACTATGAGTTGCGAGTCTTTGTATGCTATCAGATAGCTTTGATTTTCTGGATTATGCACAGTTACCTAGAAAGAGGAAGAAAAAGTAGTATTAAAAAGAGAACTTTCTTCACCTGGAAGAGAGTATTTTTGCCATAACTCTCTGTATTCACTTCCACACTTCTTGGTTATTATCTAGTGCAAGCTCTCTCTTATCACTGTACTAACATTTCCTTGAAGTTTGCCCTTTGTAACGAACCTCACAGTATTGTGACACTGAAGATAAACTCCTATCCCTTGATATAGTAAAAACAGAAATTCTGCAGCAGAATTCTCTTACAGCAGAACCCTGAATCTACAGCCTGGTACTACAGAGTCCTAGATCAGCATGTAAGCATACGCACATAAATATATACAAAATATCATTATATTATATAGTTTTCTTCCATTTTACTTTAAGACTCAGTATCACCTGCATTTCTAAGAGCACATTATACATTCATCCATAAAAAACCCCAAGTTTTTCCTTTGGAGGAAATTCAGAATAAGTTTACAGAAATAAAACAATATTTTCCTAAATTTTTGCATAATTTGGTTTGTTGATTTTTTACTTTCATTCCCAAGTTTCTACAGCTCTTACTACATTATTATCTATTCTCAAGTATGAATTAGTATTTTCTGTCCCTAAATAACACCCAGTTCAAACTGCTGTATAGCAGCTGCATTCTCTACAAGGAACAGTCATCTTCACATACAGACGCAGAAAGGGCCTCTGAAAGTTCTTCCTCTAGTTTTGGAGGAGTAAAGCCTTAGGTACCCTCATTTCACTAAGAACTCAAGCTGGAGCTGCAGCTATTGCCTTCTGGCTCAGGCTTTGCTACCATCATCACTCGTGAAGACTCACTGACCTAAGCGCTGCTCCCCGATGTGCAGGGTACTGCAGCTAGAGCAGGGCAAAGCTTCCTGCTTGTTCAGTGTCACAACACAAAAAAGAGTAATATTGATAAAAATATGAAACTCGGGCATTGTAGACAAACGTGCTCACAACTGCTTTCAGCTAAGCTCCATGAAATGGCCTTATATTTTAATCCTGTTCCAAGTTCTCCTCAGAAAACATGTTCCATCTCAGTATACGCACTCCAAGACCACTGAACAGGTCTGACTTTTGGGAGAATTTGCTCCCTCGGTGCCTAGCAGAGCTGGGGTGTGAAAACATTAATTAATAGGTTCACAAGTTTATTGCTTCTAAACAAACACACTCTTACGTGTTATTACTGAACATACACTGGAAATTCAAACTCATCCTTATAAAGCAACATCCAAAAATAACTTTTAGTGGGAACTTATGAAAAAATATCATTCACCTACTCTTAACAGTAATTAACTTGCAATACTGTACATATATGCAGAACAGAAGAAGAAATTCTCAACCAAAACTCCCTAGGACACTGATAAACATCAGAAATCTAGCACCTACTACATTGTTACACAACTATATTGTATATTTAAAAAGATAACATTGAAGAGGCCTGACTGAAAAACACTTTTTCAGAAATGCAGTTTATCTGCTCATACTCACGCTTTCTAAGACCCGTAAACATCTTTCTGCACCCCACAATGAAGCCACCAATTTCTCTTCGTTTTCATCACTGCTTAGGTGATCCACACATTCTTTAACTATACAGTAAAGAGAAGTTGATTTCTGTCAATAACAAGTCTTCAAAAAGTAAATATACAAACTAGCTAACAAATTTACTTCACACTTCACACAACTGCAATACCACAAAACATTCATGAAAACATCACAAGCAGCATTCTGATAATTAGAAAAATTGGTTTTACAATATTGTGAACGAATTACCTGTCCATCGATCTTATTTTGCCATGACATTCTACAGCCCATGACCACATCACTTAATTGTGTGTGCACATGTCAGCATATTTCACAGAGAGACTCTTTTAGAAAGGGACAGACAAGGATGGTGTGTGCCCTCCCCATACCTTGTAAGCAGGAGGCCATATGGAAGTCAAACAGCTTCAGCTGTTCAAATCTTCCTCTGCCCACTCAACTTACTCAAGTCAGACATTCATCTCAGAAAGGGACCTTTTCCTCTCTGATCCAAAAATAAAACACTGAACAAGGCACACCCAGTAATTATAATATCAATAATAATATTATCACATAATGTCAGCTGAAAAGCTGACTTGATCTGGGTTATCCAGTAAAGAAGCATGCCCTGGCCTAAAAACAACTCTAGAAGACTGCAGAGCAGATTTATGGGCACCACTCCTGGGGAGCGTGTTGCATATACATGATATGTTATATGTAACATGATAGTCTGTAGACTGTCTAAATGTAAGCTGCTTTTAATTTCACATTTCATACAAAGCATGCAACTTGACTATACACGTGCATTTTAAGTGTAAACATTTTTTTAAATTCCACATGCTTAAAATTAAACTTCCAAATATTTCCCAGCATAGAGATATAAATAGTTCGAAAATACATATTTTTTTCCTTTTTTAAGAATAGAGAAAATGGACATTAAAAGCAAGTGACTTTGACTCACATGTCAGATGCAGGCTGCCAAAGTGCCATTTCTTACATACCTTTATCTACAATATGATCAAGACCACCCAGAAGCCGCAGTTCTTCTTTAAACCAGTCCCCAGCTCGCTTGGAGGTGAGCGACAGCAACGTCTCCATCGCCAGATGCCCTGTCTGAAAGAAGGAGATTCTGCAACTAGCGGAGCCATCGCAGGCGGCTGCAGCCCGTGTGCGAGATCGCACAGAGCCAACCCCCACCACCGCCAGCGCGTGCGGAGCACAAGGACCACCAGAGGGAGCCCGTACGGACAGAAAAACGGGCATAGGTTCAAAAAGTGACATGAGAAAGATACTTGGCATTTTCGACTTTTTCCATGAGTTTATTCACGTTTCAGAAAAGCTAAACCGCCTCCTCTCATCTGCTTCTCTGTTATCAACAGAGACAAGCAGAGGAAGGAAGTGGCAAAACTCAGGCAGCGAAAGAAATGAGAAAGGCCGCAGTGACCAAACACTGCTCCTCTGCCTGCCAGACACACCGGCTTTGCAGCTTGCACAGAACACACTTGATGCTAGTGCATGTTTGGGTGGTTGTGTTTTTCTTTTAAACTGGTAAAAGACAACAGTTAAATTGAAGGAAAATACTTATTGAATTTACTTAAAGAACAGCATACCAAAACTTGGCAACACTGACTTAATAAGTTTTCTCTATGCAAATTCAACTTGAATTTGCAAGCTCACATAATCCATGGCCATGTTTTTAACGAAAATCAGGACCACTTCTGAAATGTCAAGACAATATGGCATTGCAAAAGAGAAAAAAGTTCCCTCACCCCCCCTCAACTAAATTATTTACAGTAATTTACCCCTTCACAGAACTGACTAATAAGACCTCTGTAGCACCTGGAAACACATGTTAAACCTAGGCTACTGGCAGCCTTGTAATTTCACAGGTGCTACACAAATAGAACAATGAAATGGAGGACAAGAAAAAGAGAAAGTACCTAAGACTGCACTAAAGCCACCTCAGTACAGCCACTTCTTGCATTATCTTCCTTCCCTGGCACCTCTGATTTGCACAGCTTCAAGGATGGCTGTGCTGATTCTGAGCTGTGCAGTGTTTCCAGAAGAGCAGTTCAGGCCTCAGAACCTCCTGGGAAACAGCAGTCACCAGGCTTGAATCAACTGCCCATGGTGTGCAAAAACCAAGTCAAACTGTGACCCCCAACAGCTTCAGCTCTCTCCTATTGTTATAAAAATGAAACAAGTTTCCAAGGAGAGAAGGAGATCTGAAGGTTAGCACAGATGAAGTGTTGGTTCCTCTTCTCGGCCACACCTCTGCCACAGGCTGCCCCAACAAGCAAGAGCTTTTTCCCACCGCCGTCCTCCCGGGTCACCACAGGGCTGTGGCAGGGGCAGGAACAAGGCAGCACAAACCCTCCGAAGGGTCGTTTCTGCCTGCGGCAGAGGCGGCGAGAACAGAAGCAGCCATCACGCCTGCGCAGCGCCAGCCACCGCTCAGCCCTGTCCGGGGGAGCCCAGCACGCTCCGTTCCAGCGCGCTCCGCTCACCACCACGCACTACACGCAAAAATCAGGGGAAAGAAAAGCATTAACGCGGGAAGAGCAAAGGATCTTTTCAGTGATGGAGAACAGAAGCCAAACAACCAGCGAAGGGCTCTGCAGGAGGAGGGGGACACCTTCACATGGCAGCTTCCCAGCTCTCTGCAGCCTCCCATCCTTCCATTCATTCCTTCAGAATGAGCTTGGAAATACTGTCAAACGGTTATCTGAAACCAGGCACAACCTAATCCAGGTTGACAGATGCTTAAAAGAAACTCTCCTTTAGAGATCTTTCGGGCTACAAAAGACTTTCCTGACTTCCTGAGTATCTTGTTGCTGTCCCTTGAAAGCTCAAAGCTTCCTTTAATATTTAACACGTACTGCTTATTTTTCCTAAATAGGGCAAGGACTTCCAAAAAACCCATAATATTATAGGGTGTTTACACCATCAGCCATGTACAAAAACATTTTTAATAATGCATTTTTTTAAAATGAACTAAAGATCATATCTGACTTTTGAAGAAAGTAATCCACTCTCTTCACAAATTTATAGTGACTAAGGTAAGAACTAACACCATGCCAGAAGCTCAAAATAGAACTCCCTGGGATTTTTTGCATTATGTAGGAGCAAAAAACAGTATAATTTCTTCGCCAACTGACAATAAGATTTGAAGATGCAACAGGTGGGAGATACCTATGCTGCCTGACAGACATGTACCATTTGCTAAATTATTTAGGTTTAAGCATCCTAAATCAGCAAGAAAACTCCAACAAATACAATGAAAATAGAATAATTTTAATTTCTGGGTGTAAAATTTCAATATTTATAGCAGTCTGGAAAACAGAACCTTTCAAGTACCTTTGCAAGTATTGCAAAATGAACCTGAACTAATTTCCAGCTAGAATCACATAAATAACATGATCAGTATTGCTCCTATTTTAAACTGGCCATCACCATTTGATCAGCGTAGAGTCAGAAACTAAGGCGCAACTGTTAAGCACAAGCTGGAATCATTAAAATATCTGTTACGTTCACTGTTCCTCAGGGGAAACATCCAAGTCTGAGAAACACAAAAACCATTTTTGTTCCTGTTTTTCTACCCCAGAAGATCGGCCTTTCCCGCCTGCACACGGTGCCGCAGGGTCCCTGCTTGGTAGAGCTTGCGACAGACCTGCCTAACAGCACCGTTACCTCCGGCTCCCTAAGCCCATTACTGGAAGAGAAGCTAATCCTCTCAGCGAGCTTGCATACATCCTTTGCAGGCTCTATCGTCTCTGCTTCTAGGTATTGAGAGAAAAACAGTCGCCATCTGCGAGGTACTACAGTACTGAACACATTCACAATAAATTTTTGATTTAAGAATTAGAGGTGCCTCAGAACAAAAATCTAAACCTGACAACCTGTAGATAGTACTGCCCCATTACTTCGGGACAGCTTCCCCCCAGAGAGCACCATTTAAGAGCTCCTCTCTCTTTTAGAAATCCTGCCTAAGAAAGCACGAGAACAAAGCTAAGCCTTGTACAACCCCAAGGACAGCAGAGCCCACGGGCACAAAACCAGCTCCAGCCTGGGCATGAGACAGGGCTCGGTGGGACAGGATGGTGGGCAGGCAAGGAAGGAGTTGCTCCCGCCGTTCCGTGCTTCCCAGAGGGAGCTGCCTGGCATTTCAGCATGCAAAGGCCATCCTGGCACAGACAGGCTGGGTGCTACGTGAGCCTTCCTCAGTCCTGGAGCAGCACTGCAGCACGGGCCCTGGCTACATGAAACCCCAGCTACTCACCTAGGGAACACACTCCATCCCCTGCTCACACCCTGAGACTCTATCAGATGCGTTAACAGAGCAAGTGGAGGGCAGGGACATCTACTCCCTATTCATTTGCCTGCAGATTTCAACAACTAGAAAATTAGACACCTAGCTGTTTTAGGAAACAGGCCTAAAACTGAAATGCCAACACAATTTCCTTGTATAGTCATAAACTGATTACCAACAATTAACATTTATGACATCAAGGTCATCTTTCTTCCCCCAAAATTTACCTCCCTGTACTGCTATGCCTGGCTTTCCATACTAACTCAACAACCAATTCCTCAGCTAGACTTCTAAAAATAGTCCCCAGGAGGGAGAGGAGCACGATGGGGAAGAAAAAACACTTTGAACTACCACGTGTATAGTAAATTATTAGATTTTTTCCTCTGTGTGAATTTTAGTCTATTTTAGTCTACATATGTTCAAAAACAGGATGGGTCATTAAATAGGAATAGGAGTATTTCCTGTTAAACTAACAGTGTGGTGCAGCTACCATCATAAAGATGGTACCTTAGAGAACCATTTTTTAAGTACTATCTTTACCTAACTACTTACCTGGAGCAGTAAAACAGTGAACCAGGCAGCTGAAGAACATTATAACTTTATCCTACCCATAGCCTTTTAGAAAATAACTTTTCAACTTTAAAAGCAAAGATACTTGCCGTGCAACCATATCTACATAGAAAGCAGTCAGTGTGATGACTTCTGAGCTGCTAAGATAGAAATTTAAAGTTGATCTTACAGATTCTGATTTATTAAGCGCTCTACCACGCAACAAGACACACACGCTTCCAGACACAGCATGATACCCACCGTGATGTTTTCGAGATCGAGATGCTTGTTGTGAACGGTTTCACAGAGTCTCCGAATTTTTTCTTTTATTTTATTCATGTCTTTTTCATTCAGCAGCTTGGCAGAAGAAGCATCTTGCTCCAATTCCAAAAGCCGAATCATCAGATCTAGACTAGCTCTGTCTAAATCCATGTTCAAACGATCTCTACTCAGGATGTACATCAGAGCTGCTGTACAAAGGGACAAGTTCTTGGGTGGACAGGGAAAAGGGAAAAAAAAATTAACTATTTGTAAACATGTTTGGCAAAAATTTCACAGCTTTTGACGAACAAGATGAATATTTATGGAAGAAAAAACCTGCAAAGCCTGATCTACACTGGCACTTCCATGATTAGTTATTACCATACATAAATAGATTCCATCTAGCAAGTTAGTTAGGCTGTTTTCCCAGACAATACAAATAAGACATGAATCATGTACCACATCTACAAAGCCCTGGTAGAAAAGCAAGGTCTTCTACTTTTACAAGTGACTCAGCATTGCAGACAGACTAAGTGGCAACTCCAGCAGTTAAGGAATTAAGGAAGAGAGATGGCAGGAGAACAAAGTGAAACTGGCTGGGCTAGGAGGCTAGAACGATGAAAACTGTTTGGGAGGAATAAGCTGGTGACAGAAAGCACCAGGAGAGGCGCAGAGATCGCAGGGGTAGTGTTTGCATGTGAAGGGAAAGAATCAGTGCTGCTGAGCCGGTCTGTCAGGCAATAACCTGACATTCCCAGCATAAACACAGTTAATTGCTGGAGGAGTTCTGCTTTTTGGAAGGAACTAGAGAAAAAACAAACCACCTCCCTCCCAAATTAGTCCTTAATGAGCAAATACTGAACTTGGAACATCTTATGGAGCACAGCTGTGCTGCAGGGAGCAGGTACTGGCTAAGGCCCTTCCCATTAGCAGGCATGGAAGACATAAGGAAAAACAGCCCCCCTGCTCCTCCCTGGAAATGACTGGGGGCTCCCACAGAAGAGTCCCCAGGCTGCCTGCGTTTATTCCTGCGTGTGTGAGTTCTTGTACACGCACACAGTAAATTCCACCTGTGGAAGAGCTAATTCCAGGAGGTGAGGACTCCCAGCTCAACAGGAAAGAGTAGATTTTCTGTCTCATCACAGATTACCAATGTGTCTTTGGCTCAGTCAACCACCAAGGCAATCAGTAGCTGCCTCTGGTTATTTTACAAGCAGGTGATAAACACACCTGGCCACACTAGGCACTATCAGCATTCCCAAAGCAGGAACAGGCAGCTGACACACCAAAAGTATGTTAAACTCCTTCCTCTATGAGTCAAGGAAATCCTTGTGGGCAGAGGTAAATAAAGACTGGTTCTGACTAATGACTAAGAGATCTATTTGCAATGCTGAAGGAAGTAAGAGTTGTCTAGTCTACATCTGCTTTCATGAATCCAACCTCAAGCTACAGGTGATCCAAGAACTGGACCTTAGCCATGAGTATCACCTTCCCAGCTCTGTCAGTGTGTTGTAGAGGGGAGGGAAGAGAGAGAAAAAAGTAAAACATAATTTTCTCTAGACAGAAATCAAGGCGCCCTTAACTATGGAGCTGCAATTCATCCTTCCTCAGAGCTCAGAAAAGCATCCCCACTAAACACACACTGCAGCAAGTGCAGGGCAATTACACCCACTCTGCTCCCTGCCTTCCCTTGCTACTTCTATTTATACCCCAACTTGTGGGAACAGATGGTTATTTTGTAGGGTTCGGCATTGCATTTAAATTATCCCATTTTTTTAATTATTCACAAGCTGAAGACACTACAAAACAACATTTCTGTGCTTAATTACTGACAATTATAATGAAAAAATATATTTTTTTTCCAAATAAATAATCTAATGCTCCAAAGCACTTACACTACAGCTGAGGAGACCAAGTCACAAACTGAAATTGCATTTTAAAGACAAATCTGGTAGAAAATTAGGTGGAATAAGTATTTTTCATATAAGAAAGATTAAAATATATTTGGGGGATGTAATTCAGAACGATAAATGGTAATTTTATTTTCTTTGCTGGTAAGAAGAATAGCTTTGTAACTGCAGTTTTATAACCTTATGGAAATAGGAAAGCACCCTACTTTTTCATCCCTTTCCACTGTATCCATCCACCGAACAGTGTATGTTCACATTTGTTTCCATTAGCATTGTCATTGTGCCCGTTCACTCATTTCCAAACTATCTTACAGAAAAAAATAACAAAATACTTGTATAATATTTCTTTTCCTCAGTGAAGCCAAAGTTTTGTTATTTATCTCAAATGGATTCAAAGCCATGCAAGTTGAACCCACTGAAATTACTTTTGAGTTACCTTCCACTGAGATTTATTGATTTTAAACAAGTTAATATTCCCCTAAAACAATTTGTAAAGGAGAGGGTACTATACAAAGACAGAAAGATTATATAAAAGACAGAGGTCACTGTTGTCAAAGCATATCATAGAATCATAGAATCATAGAATGCTTAGGGTTGGAAGGGACCTCTAGAGATCATCTAGTCCAACCCCCCTGCAAACGCAGGGACACCTAAAGCACGTGGCGCAGGACTGCATCCAAGCGGGTTTTGAAGATCTCCAGAGAGGGAGACTCCAAAGCACTTACACTACAGCTGAGGAGACCAAGTCACAAACTGAAATTGCATTTTAAAGACAAATCTGGTAGAAAATTAGGTGGAATAAGTATTTTTCATATAAGAAAGATTAAAATATATTTGGGGGATGTAATTCAGAACGATAAATGGTAATTTTATTTTCTTTGCTGGTAAGAAGAATAGCTTTGTAACTGCAGTTTTATAACCTTATGGAAATAGGAAAGCACCCTACTTTTTCATCCCTTTCCACTGTATCCATCCACCGAACAGTGTATGTTCACATTTGTTTCCATTAGCATTGTCATTGTGCCCGTTCACTCATTTCCAAACTATCTTACAGAAAAAAATAACAAAATACTTGTATAATATTTCTTTTCCTCAGTGAAGCCAAAGTTTTGTTATTTATCTCAAATGGATTCAAAGCCATGCAAGTTGAACCCACTGAAATTACTTTTGAGTTACCTTCCACTGAGATTTATTGATTTTAAACAAGTTAATATTCCACTAAAACAATTTGTAAAGGAGAGGGTACTATATAAAGACAGAAAGATTACATAAAAGACAGAGGTCACGGTTGTCAAAGCATATAATCTTGTGGAACTGGAATATATAGTTTGGTATTTATTAATAGTAATTTTATAGATCAATGATTATATAATATTGTACAATCCACATCAAGAATGCACTGTAAATATATTAGAACATGAACTTTCAAGTTTTTTTCCCTGATAAAAGGGAGCACTTCATCAAATACAATGAAAATAGTGAGTATAATCAATGCTTTTTGTTACTGCAGACTAATAATAGCATGTAATTTCCTTTGAGCTGTATGGTAGTGCTTTTGAAAATGAAGGAATAATGGTAAATGTTAAAAGACAGCCTAAAATATCCTGAGCAGGCTTGTATATTTTTTCCAAGGAGCTGAAGCTGTTTTCTGCAGCTCTCTTGCAACTCAGTGGTGGTAACTGCTCTAAATAGCACAACTGCATGTTGTTTATTTCCAGTATCATTCAGCCCCATTTTGACAGCTCACAAGATAAAGACAACATTGAACCTGGCTCCCATGTACTGGAGCTGGCCACTGCTAACTTACCAAGGAGACAGAAAATAACCTATTGATCTAAAATTAGTTACTTAAAGCTCTCTAGCTCTTTACTACCCACAGTAAGATTTCTGTGGGTTCAAGATTTTCTTCCGCAGTACCTGCAGCTCTGTTAGAGCCACTACACAAAATAAAGAAGCCTAATGGGATATACATGGTTGCTACTCACCCCAAGTAGCATTTTCTGTGTTCAGGTTCTGCAGCAACCCTTTCTTAAGGGACACCCCACAGAGGCAGGGTTTTCAGGCACCAGAATAAAAAATAGTGACTTTCACATGTGAAAGAAGTGTTTAATATTAACTAAGCTTGGTACATGAATTGAGCTTGTAAAGCTGAGATGAAAAGAAAAACCCACACTGTTTCAGTTTTTAACTCTCAGGACGCAGGGTCATTTAAGAACAGAAAAATTTACCTATATTTTTCATTACATATACACTAGACATTTAAAACTGCATTACAGCACTGCTCAAGGAGACGAGCGCAACACATGCAAAATAAACCCACACTGCTAGGGAAAAGGAAATCATTTACATGCAAGCAAGAGAAAAGCACTTAAAGCAATCTTTATTAGAGAATTCCTACTGAAGCAAAATGGAATGATAAAGCAATTAAAGACTAAGGAGGTGGAAGAGCCAAACAGTACAAGTTTACACCATGTATCAGTACCTGGTGGTGCTGGGAGTCATCCAGTGTTTTGAAGACCATGGCTACCATCCCATGCGCTCTCAGATGCATTCGGAAGCTGGGCATGGCGCACTTGGTCGCCAAGCTGATTACACTAGAGAGAGATAATGCTGAATTAGAACAATTAAAACTACGATGTCTACAAAAATGGCACATAAACAAGCCAAAAATGACTGACCACATTCCTCAGGCCCCTACAAGCTTTGCCTACATGTTGCTTTTAAATTTGATATAAACCAACTTCCTAAGTGGTAAACTGAGCAATTTATTCAAAGCTATCTGCATCTACTTACTTATTTTGGCATTGGCTAGAAACAAGGCCTGGAAGGACATACTGAACTTATATTTTCAAATAAAACCAGGAATGATTTGGAATAGCTAAATCCAAAGTCAAAGATTCATGGGTTAAGTATGAAGCAGGTTTAGAGACACGAGAGAATTTATTATGGAACAAGCCAGGATTATGAGCATGAGCTCCTATCACTACCTAACGGTCATTTGACTGAGCAGATCTGCTCATGCCCAACAAAACTTTCACAAGAAAAGAATATTTCACTATTTATTAGTGCATTTATGGTTGAGGAAAACATTACAAATTTCAGGAAAAATCTGAAATTTACTACACTAGCCCCATCAAACTTAAGATTTTGATTATAAAAATTAAAGTTCTTTTCCTAGATTTATTAGCAAATTGCCTGTCATTGCTAGTTGAGCTCCAACATTTAGTCATTTAAAAATATTGCTTTTAAATGTGCAGTAATGCAAAAGTGATAATCCATGAAGTCTTCTATGACAGAGGGATCTTACTATAAAAGGTTGTATGAGATGGTGTCTTAAGCAGCCAGTTCAAGCTTACCTACCAGTCTTAAAAGGTTGTATGAGATGGTGTCTTAAGAGCAAGGGGTCTGTCTCCAATCACAACAGCACCAGTTCAAGCTTACCTACCAGTTTCTGATTCTTTTACATCTACTGCTATCCTTACACATTGCTTTCCTTTGGAAAAAAAAAACTTTTTATTTGTTAACTGAAAGAAAAAAAAATTATGGTGTTTAAGTTACATTCCACATCTTCTACTTAGAAAGTAAAAAAGTCAGTTTAAGATCCTAAGACACTTGCCGTACAAGGAAGTGAGGTGAGCAAGGAAAACAAACCTCAACTGTCACCACCGTATTAATCTCTATAATCTCACACATACAAACAGGGTTACAGATTTCTTGAATTTATACTAAAGCAACAATATCCATTGCTATTTCTTGAAGAACACGGATAATAATTTATCTTTAAATTGGCGCTCTCAGGAACATATAACTCTCATCCACAGTAATCTCTCAAATAAAGTGCCCTCTTCACCTATCTATATGGATTGAAATTCTTCTCTAGTATTTGTAGTTTGCTAAGCAGGCTGAAAATTTACAAGAAGAGAAATTATTACGTGGCTACAGAACATCTTCCTCAGTACTCAAGTCCAGAGAAAGGAAAACAATATTCATAAATATTTATATTTATTTTTAATATTACATGACATATATATTTATATATGCGATATATACTATTTTTTTCAAAGCAGAAATACGATTTTTTAATATTAGTTTAGCAATAATGTGTAGCTCGCAGTAAGTAACATGGCAATGTTACAAGGCATGTTAGAAATGCCTCCAATTAATGTTGGGATCACATTACTGCACTCAATGTTACCTATATTATTTCTCAACAGAAATTAGAGAGCTGTTAGAATTGAGCAAGATCTCAATATTATATTAATTTTAAATCATAATCAGCATGCTTTTTCATCTAGTCCAGATACTATTTTAGAATTGAATTCTGCAGGAGGAAAAAAAAAAAAAAAAAAAAAAAAAAAAATCTTTTCCTCACGTAAGATCACATTATGCAACACTACCAGAAAATATTCTTAAAATTTATCATAAGAAAAACAAGCTCAGAAAACATACCCTTACTGTAAAATTTCCCATTTTGTCTTCCTAATCAGACCACTTACTATTATGCACAGCTTACCATGCTGACAATTCTTTCCAAATTCTGCTCTTCATAGCAGAAATGCCAGATAACTACTAACCATTATGTTAACGTTAGGTCACTTGTTCCATCAATATGCATTTAATTCACTAGCTCCTTGATATCCAAGTTCAGTGTTTTATATTGAGATATCTTACCTAAGGCAACGTGTGTTTAGGGGCTGATTGCTCTTCAATCCACTTAGCAAATACTCAATATCATCTGTGAACTCTTGATTTTCACCAAATTCCACTACATCGTTGAAGTGCTTTACATGCTGAACAACAGTGTATAACTGGAAGAGACAAATATTTTGACCTAGGTAAGTTGCTCTCGGGATCAATTACAGCATTAACAAGTACATTTAAAAATCTATTCAGTTTTGAGTATAAAGAAACATTAAGAAGTCAATGAAGGCCATTCAACTACTTAATAAAAAATTATTTTATTAGGAAAGCTAAACTTCATTTGACACTTCCTTCAGTACTTAGAATTACCGACAATTCTTTATCTTAAAAATTTGTTTAAGAATACTTACTTCTTTGTCTTCTTTCCTACATTTCAATGCAGTTACTATCTCTTGATAGGGCTGAGTAGGTATTGTCACAGTTTTTATCACTTTGGGAGGTGGTGCAGGAGCCTTAAAAACTCCATCATCTTTATGAATTGCCTCCTTTGAAGATAGCCTTACCTATTAATAAGAAAGTGCTACAATGGGCAGATGTTTTGAGCATGTCAACATATACTAAACACATCAGGAAACAGAACAGGTGTGCATTTGTCAAATTCACATTTTGGGACTAGTTGGTTTTGCTCTTACACTACCAATATGTACCTAAGCTGTGTGATAATGTACCTATTCTTAAAAAAAAAAGGTCAGAAACCATATGCATTTGTAATATTAAGCAATTCCGAATAGTCAGAAAAGCTCCAATGAAATTTTGAAAAAGGGGAGAAAAAATATATTTTACACTGATTCTTTAAGTTTTAGAGTAATGAGAACTACCAACTTCAGGGTTTGAAAACAATTATTTGTTTTTACTTACAAACATCTTAAAATATTTTTCCCCTTAACTGGAGCATCCACGCCTGCAGGAGCAGGTGGCTATGCTGAGCCATCGTAAGCACTCTGGTCCTGGTATGAGCAACCAGACAACCCCTGTCTCAGCAGGGCTTGAGCTGCAAAACTCCGTGTCTGCTGCTCTCACGGGTGGCTACAGGCTGCTGCACTGCTCTGTTCGGGTGCAGCTATGAGACACCCACCTCTCCGACTGCGTCCTTGGAAAGGCAGCCTACCAACACAATTCCTTTAGCACTATAAAAACTGCCACTGTGAAAGTTTCAAACAAATAGAAGAGAGTCTTGTAAACTCACGGTATTCTCCACATATTGGCTTTACATATATTTGCATTATGAACGCTTGTGAAACAATCTACGGGCATTTTAATAGGCTCTTTTTAACCATAATAAATCTATTCTGAAATATAAACAGACAGTAAAGAACTTGTTGTTAGGTCTAGAGTAACTATTAAGAAATTTCCTGCCACCTTAGGCAAGTTTTACGCATTTCTCAGGAAAGGCTGAGAGAGCTGGGCCTGTTCAGCCTGGAGAAGAGAAGGCTGAGAGGGCATCTGAGCAGTGTCTATAAGTACCTCAAGGGAGGCAGTGAGGGGATGGTGCTGGCCTCTTCTCACTGGTGGCCGCTGACAGAACTAGAGGAAACAGTCAGAAACTGAAGCACCAAAAGTTCCACAGGAACTTAAGGAAAAATTTCTTAACAGTGAGGGTGCCAAAGCACTGGAACAGGCTGCCCAGAGAGGTTGTGGAGTCTCCTTCTCCACATCTTCAAAACCCGCTTGGACGCAGTCCTGTGCCACGTGCTCTAGGTGACCCTGCGTGTGCAGGGGGGTTGGACTAGATGATCTCTAGAGGTCCCTTCCAACCTCAACGATTCTATGATTCTATGTTCTCCTCAATATACTGCTCTGTATTAACTCAAGGCTAGTTTAAGCTGAAGTGTTAGCCTATCCTTGGGCTGCTTTTTTGGGCCAAAATTCAGTCACAAAGACAAACAAGATAGCACAGGGCTTATTGGAACAAAATATCCAAAGGCCACCATCTAAACATGCAAAGCCCAACAGCAATGGTCATGTACTCACACTCACTCTAAATAACACCATGCACTTGTTGCCTTATACAGAAAATGAGCATTTTCAGAAGCGTCCTCTGAACCACTAGAATTAGCACCGATGTACAGAGAACACAACCCCTACCCCTTGCACGCAGTGTGAGCAGTTTGCACCCTACCGCTTCCCACCATAAACCTCAGACAAGCAGGTCCAGCTCTGCATGCGACACCTACAGAAATTAGGGAAGCAGGGTCACCCGTGCAAGGACTGCAGCTGAACACACGGATCAAGGCTTATTTCTTTTGTTACTCTCAAACTTTGGTCATATACATATAAACTGAGGCTAAAAACTATGCCTGAAAGAAATTCAGGGCTACATCATACCATCAGGAGCAGCTACAAACTCCCCTGACTGGTTTGTTCAGTCAAACCTCTGCCATTTTCCTGAGCATTTTGATAGTTCCAGATACAGAGTGGAAGCTTGATGAAAGCAAATGTCTTGCCCAAACAGTAAAGATCCAGACATTTTCTTAACCTGAAAAGGATGTATTTAAATATTGAACTGTGCCTAATAAAGGTGTGGAGGTCTTTGAAGGGTCTGAACCCACCACGAGCTAAAAAAAACGGAAGGGTGTTATCACACAGTTAGTGCCACATAAATTGACAAAATTTGCCTTCAAGTTTGGTACCAGTGAGAAATAAAAGCTTCAGTTCAAATGCATACGAGTTAAACTAAACAAAGGTTTTAGGGCCTTTATGATTTGATCCAATTTTTAAGGGATAAAGGCTAAAGCATCTGATCTCTCCTCAAATGTTAGCACAAATTGATATTTTAGAATGAGTCATTCATGCTTCCCAGGCAGTGCAGTTAACACTGAAGGAAGCTGACAATGCTGCAAGAATGCAAACAAGCATGAAGCCAGAAGAAGCTAGTTTTGGGACCACGAGATGGGTAGAATTTAAAAAAAAAAAAAATACAAGTAAGCATTAAGTCAGCTGAATTCAGATTTTCTGTTCTCATGCAGGTCAAGTAAGACACTGAAAAAGCAAAATTTACTGCAAAAATACTGCCAACGTACAGTGCACGATCACTGTCAGCTTTTACAAGTGGATAGCCCTGGATTCTGGTTTTAGTACAACTTAAGTAAATAGAATCACCTCAAACCTCTGAACAAGCACTGACTTTAAAACAAACAAAATCAGTTCCCTTCCAGAATACCTCTTGGTAAATTTTGTGTTTTGTTCATGCTTGTGTCTGATACTATCACATTAGCCATTCAAGCTGTATACAGAAAATTGTCTCCTCCCCCTTTTCTCAAGGTCCAAGAAGGCAATCCACAAGGCTTTGCTCCATTACATAAAGGAGAAGCAAACCAGATCTTCACTTTAGAAGTTTTTCCTTTCTGCCTGATATCTCTTAGATTCCCAGGCGTATCAGTGTGATAATTCTAGGGATGATCATAGAGATGAACTGGAGCCTACTGTCAGAAAGCTCAACTTCACTATACAAGGGAAGACATCTGCACTGCTGTGTTTTTAGGTAAGAGCCCACTCTAGACTATTTCCACTGATACAGTTTCCTCACTGTCAACCACACAGTGGCATGTATGATGAAGTGGACTATAATGTGAATTACTGTGACCTTCCCAAATATCAGAAACTTCTGCTGGTTTCAAAAGCATCAGTGAATCATAAAGGAGAAATCTTTATTAAAGTTAATAAAGACACGTTACTTACCGGGACACTAGGTGTTTTCAAAACCGGTGGTGCTGGCAGAGCCTCTGATTCTGGCTGGTTCCAGTGTCTAGCATTATATACAGCTTTTGTTGGAGACTAAAAGATAAAAAATACACAGTACGCTAAGTAAAAACTAAATGAGCTTCACTTTTCCTCTTGTCTCTGCAACAACACAAGTTTTCACTCATATCCTCAGTATAGTACGTATCAGAAAACCTGACAGACTTTGAAGCATCTAATGGATGTAAAGACATACAAATTTATACAAACAGCTCAAGTCCTGATGCGTATGTATTTCAAGAATTTTTCAATATTTTCTCATTAAAATGTATACATTCAAAGAAAAAAGTAAAATCTTTCTATAAAAAATAGACAGCTCGGAAGAAAAAAGTTGTTAGCAAATACTGTGTCAGTAGAAAATACGAATAAAGGTTTGATTCAAAATACAAGATCAACTTAGTTTTCGATGCTTGGAGGGATATAAAATGCTCAAGGGAAACATCTTAATCTGTACTAATAAATTAAGCAGCATCTTTTTCTGCTCAAAGCTGTGTCACAATAAATTGAAGATGAAAAAAATGCTTGACTTTTTTTAAATGAATGCAATAATGTTCTTAGAGAAAGGTAAAACAGATTTCCAGTATCTGAGTTTACCAATGTCACATCAAAATAATTCACAGATTAATATTTCATTTTTCACAATTTTAAAAATATGCCACATACTGTAGAAATTGTATAATATTATCATGCAACTCCTTATGCACAGTTGTATAGACTTTTTTCGTAGGGAAAAATATAAAGATATGGGCTTTAAAATTAATTTTCTGTCAAAATATAATGCATCAAATCCATGAAACCAATACTGGCTTGAAAACAGCACACAAACAGATATACAGCAAATCTTGCAATACTTGAAATCTTGAAATCTCTGGATTTCATACCAGCCTACAAAGCACAACAAAAACCCAGAGCAGTCTGCAAGTCTGGGGCTCCTCATCCACTCGAGTACTGTTAGAGCTGGCTATCTTGCTATACTCTTCCAGCCTTTACAAGAAGAGAAACTCCAGCAGAACTTCGAAGAACATTACTCGCACACCAAACTCTGAGCTATGAGTTTTCAGAGACCAAAACGTCTGTCAAGTTTCAAATCATTTTGTTTTCCAAGTAAAAGAAAAAGTCTCTCCTTTTTCCTCCAACGTGCTTTTCCGCTGCCGTAAGAAATCTACTTTAGTGGATCTTCCTTTATTTATCAATTGTAAAAAAGAAGTGCTCAGGCACTCAGCAGCAGTAACCACACAAAATAGCCACGGCTTTAACAAGTGGAGCTACTTTGCCAAGAAATTATTCCAGACAGTAAGTGTGGAGGGGGTGGCCAGAGCATGTGGCCATAGCAGCAACACAGCAAGGGTGCCCTTACCTAGGAAGGCTAATGCAAATTTTCCTCTCCCTGTCACTTCCACCAGTGAATGATTTCAATGCTTCTTGGTTATTTTTAACTTTAAGTAACGTAAACACTAATTTATACAATTTCCTACAGTCTCACCAGGCAAAACCATTTTTTAAGTTCAGGTGCTGCAGTTCTGACTGGAAATGCCTATCCAAAACTAGACAGTGTTACAGAGATTCTTCTTTGAAAAAGGTTTGGTGCTGACAAAATGCTAAAGAGAGAGAATAATTCTCATCTTCTGCAAATTTCTAAGTAGCATCTTCGTATGCTGAATGTGAATTAGGTTTTGTGATCAACATATGAAAGAACTTAGTAACAAAGATGCATTTTATCACCAGTTTCATAAATACATGTGGTGGGGAAAAAATGAGTATTTGCTGGTTGCTTCCCCAGAATTACTCAGCTGCTCCAGTGCATACTGCAGGTTGGGAAGAGAGCACAAGTACTCTGGTACACAGGACACTAAAAGGCAAAGTCTGCTGTATTAAACCACAAATGTAGAAATTAGGCATGTTTTTAGTATCCATTTCGGTTCAGGGTGAGGCTGGTGGAAAGATGATGCACAGTAACCGTCAATGTCGCCAGGAGCCTCAGCTGCTACCGGTGGGACCAGACAGCAGCACGGGACAGCTGCCCCACGTGCTGCTAACAGGGGATAGTGGCATACTAAGGGGATACTAAGGGCCTCAAATAGCAGTTATGGTCTCGGGGGGTACCCCAGCCCAGCTTGAAGGATTCTACAGCTCACTCCTTACTGCAGCTCCAACACTGTAACAGAAAGCAAGCCCCCTTTTACATGAGAAATCCAGTGATGTTACCAAAAATGCCTGCTTTGAAAAATCAGGAAGCTTTCATGTAAAAGACCTCTTG
The DNA here is from genome assembly GCF_000705375.1 of Tinamus guttatus. Next base: position 351,153 of record NW_010579881.1, on the reverse strand, counting down.
TAACAGAACTTGAACTGCAAATGAACACAGTTGTAACCATTCAAAAATCCAAATGCATATGAATAGGACTTCTATCCACTAACCCCGTAGTACCTTGCACTTTTAGATAAAATTAACTTGACCTCTCAGCAGTTTTGCATTAGATAACCCACACACCAGCCCAGAGTCGCCAGCAGCTGATCCATGACCCCATCTCACTCTCAGTGCCCAAACTAGTGCAAAAAAAAACCCTCTAATACCAGAAGACTCTCATAAATCTTCTCTGAAAAAAGGAATACTGACTTTTAAGTAGCAGCCATGTAAGCAAGTGACTTATTTTGTCATCAAGGTAAGGCCACCTTGCAACTATTCACACAACAGACTTTTCAAGATTTCTGCCTCTCAAGAGGAGATCAGAGCAGATGCAAGTGGAAGCACAACCGTCCCCTGAATCCTCTGCTCTTCAGACAAATAAATTCTGGAATATTCATTAGCTGTAAGAGCTTTTACTAAGTAACAGAGCAGACTATTTCCTTTTTCCATACGTGAGGCTGCACAGAACTGACAGCTGGTGACATAAACAGATGTCTGAAAGGGTGCAAATAACTCAGTGTAGGTGCAAAGGGTGTTATATGTGCAGCACCATGCGTAGTCTTGGTGGTGAGCTGGGATGCAAAAAAAAAACAAAAACAAAAACAAATGAATGCCAGGGATTTTTTTCTTTTTGTATTTTTAAATAAAATGCATGGGGTTGGCAATTTTATAAGATCATCTGCAAGTGGCAGAAACTGTGTGTCATTCTTAACCTCTCATCCCTAAAAGCTTCAGAGCAGACTCCAAGCACTGGCCCCCTACGCACACTGACGCAGCCCTGCTTGCCATTCACAGATGCAAGAACAGCAGAAACCTAAGAACCAGGGACATGACTCATGCTGAAAAACTGGCAAAACAAGAAAGACAGCAGCTATTTGCAGGCAGGAATACTTTTCAAGATAAAGGACAACAAAAAACACTTTTAACAGGCATCTTGATAAATGTATTATTTTGGCAGTGGGGAAGACTCGTAGCCAGATGTTTGTCAAAACTACAAATAAGTTCCCAAAGACTCAAAATAAATCAGAATACTTGATTATTTACCATTAAGGAGTCACAGGCATTAAGAGCACTACTGTCTCCTGAGCGTTTGACTTGGAAGAGGAAAGAAAATATGACAAATACGTTAAGCAACACAGAACTATTCGTAAAGTATTGTTTCTTTTGAAAGGGGAAGGAATGAAAACCCACTCAGGACAAAGAAAAAGATATTTCGTTTCAGAACAGGGAGATGGAATATCAATTCAGCAGAAGGCTGTCTGATAAAAAAAAGTTGATTTGGACTCCAGATAAGATAGCAGTATAAATAAAATCAAGCTAGAACCAAATCATTTATTTAGTGTTCATAATGTGAGCTGCATCTCCCCCATTTGGATCACAGGAGAAGATTAGGCCTAGTAAGTGTCTTCTGAGTGACCAAGGGAAGATTTGCTTTACAGCAAGCAGCCAGCCAGAAGTCAGGGCTGGCAGAGCGCCGGTTCAGAGGGCCTCCTGCATGGCCAGCCTCTTCCTCCCACTGCCTGGGGTGGATGCAGCCCCGCGCCAGGCACGTGAGCCCTTCCAACCACCAAGCACCGCGTTTGAGGCGTTTCTAGGGGCACCCACACCACGGACTAGCACCTGGCAATACCATATTGCTCTACACAGCTGAGCAACAAAGAGGCTGCAGTTTCACAATACTTATGTAAAAGAAGCTAGTCAAATGGGACAGGCCTCCTTTAGTACCTTCTCAACAAATCTCCCTATTAAGGATAGATATAGAATACCTAGTGTTATGTGCTACCAGTATTTGGAAGGGTGACCCAAGGATCCCACAGCAAACATTACTACTGAGCACAGCAAGCAGCAGGCGGTTCAAGCAAGTCCCGCCACGGCAGGCGTCTCTGGAGACTCGCATGTCAGGTGGGTGGCAGAGCCACCGAGCAGTTAACCGCAGAGATGGGCCAAACGGTTCATCCTGTGCACAAACATCCTTGAACTAAACCGTCAAAAGCAGTGACTACTCGGACAGTTCATACAGTCTGAAGCTGTGAGGGTGAAAAAATTGAGATGAAATAGGGGAAAAAAAAAAGTATCCCAAAGAGCAAGTCCAAAAGCCAGGCAACAGCCCACTGCAGGCTGCCCAAAGGAGGTTCTCTCCATTTTCCCCTTCTCCCCCATCAACTCCCCCCTCCTGCCAACATGCAGCACACGAGCATCCTGCAGGGACAAGGGTAAACAAGCACAGGTTGGTATTCAACCAGGTTTCAGGAGTAGCAGCAGCAATCGCAATGGATGGTGGAGGGGAGAGGGGTGGGCGGGTGGGAAAGAACAACTCGCTGAGCTTTTTCTTGCATCAGACTTCTGAAGAATTGCAAAATGTTTTCTGAGAGCTCAAGAAGCCCACAGGGTACAAAACACGATGGGTCAGGCAGCAAAGGGAAACATGAAACTTTAACCTGAAGAAGCATGGCATTGTGATAAAGATGAGATTCATTCTGTAAAAGAAATGGCCAAGGGAGGTCTGTATGTGGCACCAACAGGTGAACTCTGAAGCAGGAGACATGCGGTGCAGTTACCATCTCTGCCTAAGATCTACAGCAAGTCCAGATAAAGGCAGCAGGGTACTAGACACACTAGGCACCATATTGTAACCCCAAAGCTAGAATCAAGAGAAATGCTGCATGTGCCTTCAAGTAACTAGACCAGCGTGCTCCTCTGCAAGCACATGCTTGGCAAGAGGTGTTAAGAGTGAGTGTGTGCGTATGTATGCACACATATGTGTGCAATAAGCACTTTGGATAAGGGAAGCATTTTCCAAATAAATCTCCTAAACTGGAAGATGCTCATGCAGCTATTAAAGGGCATTCCCTAAAGAGGAGCAGAACAGAGCTGATCCAAAGTAAAAACTCCCAGGGTGTGTGTACTGTGGAAGTGGCACCTCAGCAACAACTGCTTTTGCTCTCAGTTTGCTCAGGTTGCCTGCACTTCTATCTAGTGTAAATACAGCCATGGGCTATGAGCTGGCTGAATCAGCCAAGCTCAAACAGCATGGGAGCTTGGAAAGCAATCTTACACGTTTACCTGCATGTAAGTTAAGTCCCCACTGACAAATGAAACTGCAATATTTTGCATTCAGTTTTGCTGTTATTTTAGAGCTGTCAGCATGACTGAAGCCTCATGCAATTGAGCATTTACCCCATGTTCCCTATTTACTAAGGCACTGAATTTGATGGGGAGGGTAAAGAGAGGGGAATGGAAGGATATAATATTCAATCGCCAAGGAATAAGTTCTTGTTTTAGGGCCAGCCTCTGCCTCCTCCGTCCCACTCCACACGCTATCTCTCCCAGGATGAGCGGCACCACAATCCATGACTCTTCCTGACAGCGCTCGGGACAAGGGAGCCGCCTCTCCTGACACTGCAGCAGCAGCTCTGAGCAGCAGCACAGGGAGCACCAGGGAAGGAAGTGGCTTGGGCAGTGCCAAGGTCCTCGCTCTGCAAAACACCTGCTTCACCCCAGGAGCACGGGCAGGAAGGCAAGGACTTTGAGCAGCTCCTGGCACTGGCTTTCCCTCCGAGGCAGCTTCAAGGTTTTATGCTCCGACTCAATAAGCTAAAACTACAGAGGCTGCTTTACTCCTCAAACAAGGTGACGAATCTAAAAACCAGATAGTCCTGGTTACAACCCTGTATAACTTAAGAAAAACTAAGTGGGTTTGGGCTACTTGCATCAATAGTACAAGGGAAAAATAATCCCCAGATAGTAACCAATAGGACTTCTGTACTGTATAAGCTTGCCTACAGAAGAATCTGATTATTTCACTTAACCTTTGCACAATCCTATAAATATCAAACTTGAGCTTAATGAAAACTATTATTATTCTATTAATCAAATGTATTTTTTTCTAAATTAGAGTGTGAACTGCAGTTAAATGTGTGAAATATCAGCTGTTTTACACCATAAAAAAATCTAAAAGCTTTGTTTTAGCCATTCCTCCTTTTTGTTGGGCACATTTCCTAATGTTTCAGCAAATTCAAACATTTAGCACACGGAACCACTCCCAGGCAACCACGGTTAAGGCAAGCAGGCAGTGCTCTGTACTGGCAGTTCTGACTGCGACGCTCTGCTCCTACAGAAGCTCTGGCAGTGACTGACATGGCACCATTTCAGAACTGGGCTTCTCCGATGCTCCCAAAAGCAGCTCAAGCCATTGACAGGAATTAGCCAGAAACAACTGAGGCTGCACCTTTTAGAGAGATTAATCCTCAGTTAAGTTAAATCTCAAACCCAAAACATTTTTAAAAATTTAATATGGGGAAATGCAAATTAATTTGAAAGCAAGCAAAAATAAGTGTTACCTGCAGGATGCCTGATAAAAATCTGCTGTAACATACAAACTAAGTGAGAAAACTACAGATCACAGCAGAATTCAGCTTCTTTCCCTCTCCCACACACCTCATTGCCCTTTTAGCCATATTAGCTAAGTCAAATCCACAGCCATGGGTTCTTACCTCCTCAGTTTTGAAGGACTTGCAAAGACAGGGCACAAATAATTCACTGGGAGTCAAGTACACCTAAATACAGCACTTGTCTCCAGCTGATACCCCTACATTCAGTCCTCTAGCCAGCATGGAGCACACATGGAAAAAACTTCTCTGACAGACCTCATTAGTCATATCCTTAAACCTGCATCCCGACAAATCCTATTAACAGCAGAAGAACCACGTGTAAGCTTTATTTTCAAGGACTGACAACACCGCACAGCGCCTAAAATTTATAACAGGAATTTGGTGACTCAAGATGACCAGATCAAACCAAAGTCATGCAAAAGACGATGAAAATCTTTCTGCAGGTTCAGCACTCTTCGTACACTAGTGATTTCATGTATCCTTCACACGTACCTGCCAACAAACATCCCCTTTGAAAACCTGCATGCATTTCTGTTCCTTACTGGACATGCAGCATAGCAATTATTTGCACAACTTGAACAAAACATGAAGAACTGTGATTACAGAGTTATGATTGAACCAAATTTCCTCTTGGGCTCGGAGTGGACAGCAATCTTTTGGCTACATTACGTCTGCATTCAGCAGTGATGCCACTCACACATTCAACTCTACTGTTGTGCCTGACTATTAGTGTCACTTGATCAGAGAGCTACGTGTAATCCTGCCAACGCCAGCTGTGTTCAGCGAGCATTTCTCAGTTGCAACGTTGACTTAACCAGGTTAAGACGACTTAATCCCTCCTCTTCTGTTCCCTCAACTGAGAGGGGAATCGTTTTTCCAGGCTCCTAGTGAGTCAGATCTGTCTCGTACGAGACATTTCCTTTTTTAAACACACATCAGTTCCTTATTCAGTTCAAGGCAGCCTGTCAAACTGCGGAACAGGGGGAAGGGGAAGCAGGAGGGGCAAAAGGAGAGCAAAGGCAGCTTAAACACATACCTGGCTCTGTGTATTTTTAATTTTTCAGTAAAAACCATGTCTTACGAAACATGCCTTTCCTTTTTAAGCCTAGGGCAACAAGTTCCCAACTTTTTCCAGCTACTGCACTTTATACTAGTGAAGTAACTGTAAAACAGCATGACAATTAGAAACAGTGAAATAAAGTGAAGTGCCCAAGAAAATCCTTCATTCCACACTCAAGTCAGTGGCTCAAGGGAAACACAAGGATATGCAAGTCAGCAGTAATGCAATTTCTCCATTCCTCTTCCTATATAACCCAACACCTACACAGAGAGGAACAAAGCGCACTGCTGTAATGGTCCTCCGCTTCCTGAGATAAGAAAAAATATACAGAAGGTCACAGAACAGACACAGATTTGCTAGAGGTAAGACACCCGAGTTTAGATAGTCAAGATAATCACATCACAAAAAGACAGTAAATGTACCTAAGCTAGCTTTTTTTTTTAATACACATTTAGCTAACCCTTTTTGTAATAGGAATTAAGGGAAGCATACATTTTAACTCAAGTCTGAAGTCATTAAGTAATGGATTAATATTAAGAACAGTTTTAATTTGAGAACTAGTCTCTGAATCAGCAGCAGTCAGTGATGTGTACTCCGCCTCACTTCACTAACCAAAAAATTTACTTTTCATCCTTTCCAGAAAATTTGAAGATATTCGAGACAATAAGTTGCATTCATGTTAATGCAAGCACAAAAAAATACGAAATTAACTTGGTGCAAAGAGCAGGATCTAAGAAATTAATTCCAAAAAAATCATTTTTAAAGCTCATTGATTCTAAGGCAGAGACTAAACAAAATCCTGACAGTACCAACCCAAAACCTTGATCTTCTATGCCCTTTGTGCCCCCATCTGAGAAAATGCAGAAGATGCCTTTGAGTATGTTTACTGGAAAGATTCAACACTTTTCTACTCTGCCCGCTCTGCCCCAGGGCATGCAAGGGCAGTAAATCACTCTTCCCTCTCCCTGAGCAGCCCTAACACAAGGATTAGGGTCCCGGCCCACTTTGCTTCAAGTCAAGACCCTCCCAGCCCTGCAGGTGAGCAGAGCTGAGCACTACCCCATTTATAGCAGGGCCCACATGATTCCCGGGTGGTGGCTGCTGGCCCGCCCTACGCTGCCCTGCTCTGCCCAGGCAGCACTAGGAGCTGCTCACAGACTCCTCTTACCAACAGGGCAAGCTTGGGAACGGAGCCCCAAAACGCTCCACAGCTTAGACACCGCAGCAGCAAAAACAAGTTCTTCCATCTTGCTTATTCTGCCTAACAGCTGAGAATGTGTCAGTTGTGTCAAAGTGCCAGAAGGTGTAGAGGGGCGATTAAGCCATAAGAATCCAGTATAAAAGGTATAGCACTGCCATATAGGGTTCCCATACTTATATGCTCAGGAGCAATGCGCTGAGCCAGTTTAATTAAAATTTTAAGCTGCAACAGCTGCAAACAAACTTTTGCAGATATTACTCATGCATGCTTCACACCCATAATTTAGGAGTTATGCCAATATTTATGTATTTTAAGTACATAATTACATTGCTATAGAACATAGTATTTCCCTGTAACTCAGACTCAGGATAAAGAGATTTAAAATCATCTTTAAAAGCAGCATTAATTCAGGTTGAGACTTTAAATCCCTAATGTATATGCTACTGCAACTTCTGTGCTCAGTATTATCCTTATGAACGAGTCAAAGATTTCAGTGAGACAGACTCCTTACACGAACAGTAGTTTTTAGACTCACTGTTAACAGGCCAAGTTAGCCACAGATGTCCACAATCTTTTACTACTCAAGCATCAGAAGTTTCAAGGACTTGCCTCTACTGTCAGACCATAACAGTCGGTTTGAAAAAGCATCAGTGAAAGCTGTGAGGGAGCGCAGCTGCTGACCACAAACCTTGCGGGGGGCAGAAGCAGCTCGCTGGATGTGCTGCAGCATCACTGTGTCACACGCTGCATCCCGAGAACTACAGAGCTGCTTCTTTTTCAGCTCAGTGAGACACGAAGAGCCAGATTCCTAACACCACCACCCAGCAGTAAAAGAGGATATGCTGGGTGCCGCGAGAAATTAGAAAACAAGGTAAGGCAAATGTGCAAGAATGTCCCCCTCTGCTCAGCTTCGGTGAGGCCACACCTAGAAGCGGTTTCACAGCTCCCATTTTAAATCAGGTGGTTAATAAGAATTTCATTAGAAGAAATGAGATTTAAGAGTTTATAGCCATAGTTTAGAAATATAATTACAGTGTCTCTAACTATAACCAAAACAAGTTTTAAGGTTTGTAGTAGCTCCATGTAATATAGCCATACCATTACAGAACATGCAAGTTTAAATCTGAAATACAGCTACAGTCGTTTTTACTCATGTATCAATTCCATTGCTATAACATCAGTAACGTCATTTAATCCTTCCAGTTTATTCCCAACTGCGAATTTTCTAGACTTGTGTCAGTATTTTAACATATATTTATAATATGATACAGCTGTAAGGTTTTTTGCCTAGTTTTGGGATAAAAATTCAAGATTAAAATAATTTTCATATAAATCCTTAAGTACTTCAAGTTGAAGCACATCAATATTAAAAAGTTTTAAAAAATCCATGATCACAAGAACACCTATAGCTGTTTTATGCTGCTGAAAAATACAGCAAGACAGCCTCAGTCAAATTCACATTCCCCACAGTTCTGTCTCCCAGCCAGCCTGTGACCTGTTCCAGACAGGGAGCAGTAGAAAGCTGCAATTTTAAAATATATATATATTATTTAATCATCTGATAAATTATAAACTTCAAAAACTATTAAAGAGGAAAGAAAAAACACCTTAAAATATCACTTCAAATAAAACTGTACAAAATTAGCTGCCTTAATGAAAATGTAACCATTAGGATGGCTTAGGGAAAAAATGACATAGGAAAAGACTGTTTTCAAAAATACTTACAACTTGAAAACTATTAACACATTCCTCTATATCAAAACACTTCTACTTTAGCATGCTATGTCTTCCAAAGCTTTAGAAACTCAAAGGTAAAATAGAAATGCAACTGTACTTCCCTCATCAGTTTTTCCTTTCTTATTACAGTGGTTCTGGATTGCCACAATGGTTAAGAGAGCAGAATCTTTTCACCAGATAATGGGAACTTATTTCGCAGAGAGCATATTAAAAAAAGACAGGGGCTTCAGAAGCAGGTATCCTGGACAATCAAGTAAAATAATCTTCTGAATAGAAACTACATTGATCCTGCTATTGCAAATCTTCCCCCTTAGTAGCTAAATACAACTTTCTTTGTACATGAATTTTTAAAAACCTCAAAATAGCGAATAATGTATAATAGACACAAAAAAGACACCGTTAAAAGAAATTAAGTTCCATTAGTAATATGAAATGCCAAATTTGCACTTAATACAACACAGTAAGAGGGTGTGGGGTGGGGTCTATGGGTCTAGGCTTTATTTTCTTTCCTAATTTAATCATCTAACTCTTCCACATGCCAGTCAAATGCACCAGTCCTTAACAGAGAATATGAATATTCTTCCAATTGCCAAAGGAAAGCTTCCAACTTCAGTCTTGTACCACAATACATATTTCTTGGAGAATGAAAAAGCAGCACAATACACAGCCTTTAATGATGCTTTAACAACAGTCTAGAAGGAAAAGAATTACCTTTGAGCAATCCCTCCTCTCTGACTCACAGCTGAAAAGTGAAATTCTCAGTAATCACTACAAAGTTTTACACTTGAAGGCCTTACTTTTCCAAAGGTAAAGTGTAATCTGAACAGTAAAATTCAACAGATTCTCAAATGCAGAAATATACTGGGACAAGAGCCCTGCTTGAAAAATCTACCACAGAAGAGTTAACTCAAGTAAGAGCTTTGTCTTGGCCTTTCTAGGCCAAGGGTTATTACTCACCCGCTTTGGTCCACTAAAAATCTTCCTGGTGTTTTCCTTAGATTTGTCACCTTGTTTGTTTGTGGATTTTTTATTGCCTTCAGCCACACTAGATGCATCCTCTGAAAACTCCAGAAGTTCTGTAAAACATAAAATATAAGCACAAAACACAACCATAAGGGAAGTTGTTGAATTGCTGCAGTATTTCTTGCATCTGAAGCTTCCACATCTAGAACTTCTAAAGTTAGATAATAAAGAAATATAATCTTCAAACATAAAATCCTTTTTAAATCCAAAAGTCCTGGAAAGTTCGCTGACTGGATTGTCATAACATGTAGACAATACTAGAACAATATAGACTAATGATTTTGACAACTTTGCTTGCCTATCATATCAATTAGCTCTTATTTCCCCACTCCACATTCTCCAGAATGCCCAGCTTCATGCGCTTGTTTATGGCTTATAGCCACAACTCTTGAGCAAGCAAATTGAACAGTAGATGGGATTCTTCAAAAGTGCAAGAACAAAAACATTAGAAGAAACTTTTCTACTGCAAGTAGAGGACTAAAGAAATTCTCATTTCTCACGAAGGCAGCATGTTTCTATCTGCTGTTGCTCCTGCAAGCAGTGCAAAAACAACTGTCAACCACCGCTCCAGACAAGAGCCAGCAAGAAATGACTGCTGAATAGCCTGTTAATACAGCCAGTGACTCTCTCACCAATGTTTTTACTACTCATTTTTAGAGGGAAACCTTGCTATTCACTGCTCTAATTAAAACTTATCCTATTTTTTTCCCCTTAATCTTGTGTTACATTTGAAGCATCATCTCTTGGAGAATAACTTAACATTTTTTTTTTATCCAGCAAAGACCAAAAGTTACCATAAATTTCTAAAAAGAAATAGAGGCAGGCAGAGAGAAGCACTATTTCATCTTTAAAACTCTTTAAAAAACTCATCTACTCCAAAGACACTGCTGCTATTCTAAACTGCACTGCAAAAACACCAAGTACTGTTTTCTAAGAGCTCATCCACTGAACAGGTCTGGCCAAACTCCTAGGTGAGAAGGCTGAAAAATCAGACTTTCAAGCAGCATTTTCAAGCACACAACACTCACCTTGATTGAGAATGACTGCATAGACTAAGTTGGGGAATATAAGTGTTCTAAAAATAGGGCCTGGATGTCTTAAGTGACAATCCATCTCGGCAGCCCTATCACAACCTCTGGAAACACTTTTAACAAATGCAGTTCCCAAAGTGAAACCCACCACCACCCCCCCAAGTATTGTGGATTAAAAGTTAAATTACAACTCAGCCACAGCAATCATAAACATGCAAATTGCTCTAGAAATGCAGGACATTATTTCACACACTAGATTATCACAATAATTTATGCCTTGCACCAAGACTTGGAGCTGCTATAGTGCTTAATAGCAATTAGTAATGCTCTATATCACCTGAACCATAATTTTACAACCATCTAAGCTCCTGCTTTTGAATCCCCCATGGGATACTGAACTATCCCACACATACTATACAACTTTCGACTCAAAGCAACTTGTATGATAAAAAGTTTCAACTCCTCATCATCTTTTGATGATTTCAGCATATCGAATACCTTTGTAATTAGTTTCATAGATTTGAAATGCTTTTATTTGGGCAATGTTCTCCAGGGCCTTCTAGGGATCCTAAACGCATTATGCAGATATAAGCTACCAGCTTCGCAAACGTAAACTAAGTGGAAAAAACATCTTTTGTTAATATTAATTGAGCCATGAGTAGTTTGGTAAGCAGTGACACTAATGAAGACTACTCCACTGTCTCTCTTGTATTGATTCTGCAATGCCTAAAAAGGCAATAATCATACTGGCCTCTTTCCAGTATGGAAACATATAATGCCTTTTCTCCTCTATCCAACCATCTTCAAGGTATTTAATAATTTTGAGCCTATTAGTCAGAATTGGTTAAAATCAGAAATAAGTTCAAAGATGAACTAGAAGCAGCACTACAGTAAGAGCAGAAGTGTAATTTCTTATGGAAAACAACCTAGTTGTTGTATTTTAGACTTGACAGTAATTCTGCAAAAGATTTTTCAAGCCCACCTGGGACTCTGCCTTTGAGGACTTCAACAGTTCTTGGCTGGCTAAAAGAGCCTATTAAAGTGATTGAGTTTTGTGGAGATTCAAGGAAAGAAATAAAGGAGAGGGAATTAATCTGTTCATCAGAAGCAAACCTAGAGCTAGATATGTCCATACACAAAATCTGTTTATTATCCATTGAGATTGCAGGAACCTCAGTTTGCTCACTGCAAGAAAAATGAGTGCATCACATGTTTAGCTACATATCGCAAGTGACTTACAAAGTAAAATGTTAGGATGTAACACTAACATGACAACAGGAACACAAGAACACAGTCGTTCTTGATTAATGCTTAAAAGATACAGTAAAGACAGATATAAGTCAGATAAAAAAGGAATGCATGTTAAAGGGGATAGATATTTATAGCTTCCTTGAGGGAAATGTTTTAGGGCAATTGTGCCATTCTATTTCTGAGAAGCTATATTAAGACCGGCAAATGTTTAATTTTAGTCAGAGGCTTTTTTAAAAAAATTCTTTTGTGCTCGCCACTTTCTATAATAATTTTACTGTCATTAGCCAAGAAAAAAACCTAATATAGCAAACATCAGCATATACCTAAGCTGTCCCTGTTGAATAGCTGAGAAACTAAATGTTCTGAAACTAGAAGGTTAAAAAACCTTATTGACCACCCAAACCACTAAACAGCATGACAGGGTCTTTAGAAAAAAAGAGAGGCAAATTGACAGCAGTTACTTCCAGAAGCAGAATACGTCTCAAAAATGCAGACTTTTCATCCTAACTAGAGCTCTTTTGGGTTAAAATTTAGGCTTCCTTTTGATTAGCTGCAATTGGCCTTGGACACAGCTCCCCATCAATTAACATAGTCACCTAGTAAAGTCAATCTCCTTTAGCATCAAAAGCCAGCAAGACAAAGAATACAGCTCAGTGAAAGACAGATAAAATAAATAATACCCCATCATCCCCAGACTTACCTTTTCCTATTCTACCACTTCTCCCAGAGAATTCCTGCTCAAATTCATGCCTGCTCTTATCTGGAGTTAACAAGGTACTTGGCACTTCAGCAAAGCACAGGGACATTTCAAAGGGCCTGGGGTTCTTATGCTGCAGATGGGACAGTTTTCTCCCATACTGATAAAACAACATGGGCAATGGTCTCAGCAGAGAGCTCACCAGCTTTGAATTGTGGCAAGCCTATACCACGCCTCCAAATGATCCATCTCCTAGCCACACCTCAATAGATTACTCTATCAGGTAGTTTTTAAGAGGGACGTAAAGTTCACTGAGTTATGTTCCCTGAGCAAGCCTGCTTTCTCATGACTATCTAAACAAGAACACAGGTGCTAGCCCACATCTCATGGAGTTATTTTAAACACAAAGACTTTGAAATCACCCAATCGTCTTATTTGCTGAGCTACTGGCATTAGTTAGATACTGACATTAACTCATACCTCAGGAAAAAGAAAAAAAACAAACCTGAAGGGAGATACCAAGGGAATAAATCCACATGGCCAATGGAACAACAAATTTACTTAGTAGTTTCCAGGGCTAGAAATCAGAGAAGTAATCCAGTACTTAACTTGTCAATTTGGAATGTGTACATTGGCTTTTTATTTGTAAGTCTATCTGTTAGTACTAAAATGTACTCCACAAGATTAAGTTGCAGTAGAATTACCACCTTTCAGCACTTTTTCGTTTTGGAAGAAGCAATATTTCATAAGATGCTCTCATATTTTCTCTGAAATTTAGACCCAACATCTGCATCCTCCCTGGATGCAGAAGTTGCTTTTCCTCTGTATGCAAAAAAGATGCTTCACAACAGTGCCATACATTTTTACTCTAGCTTCAGGTATAGATCCAGAAGCCTGTGTTAAATTCTCAGAAACTCAATAATTCTTCGTTATATTTAACAACTTTAATAGGGACATTCTGAGCTGTCGTTATACTCAAGACTGTAAAATGTCTGAGAAAGAGATAACACCAATATGCCAGAGGCTTACGTATTTTAAAGCCACAGGCTCCCTGTCTTTATAATCCGTATTACATGATTTAGAGAGGGCACAGAGAGTCAGGCAATAAGTCACTACTGGATTTTCAGAAAAAGAATGCAAGTCAAATCTCACCCAGATACAACAGCACAAAACAGGCACCAAGCAAGCAAAGGAGACCAGTTTCTCCTTTTGTTCTGTTAACTCGCAGGGAGCACTGAGAGCCAGCTCTTACCCAAGAGCTACACAACTATAAAGAAGACACTAACAAAAACACAGATTTGCGTCTACCTGTGCCATAGAAATCTCTTGGGAAAGCATTTCACAGTTTACAAACGGCACAGATAAAAACTGTGGATATTTTCAGACTCCAGAGAACAGCAGCTGAAAGGATTATTTGATGGATTAGCATCTCAGCTGCATTAATTGCGTGTAAGGGATTTTTCCCCTTGGAATCAAGGTCTGAACAGACTCAGACCAGTTGGAAAGGAGCACAGGCAGGCACTGCAGAAGCAGCCCTCTAAGACAAACCTATTTTCAAGCATCTTGCCAGAACTAAAAAAAACTGAGAACTATTGCAAGTTTGTTGTTTAGAAATGGAATTTTTCCATATAAACTTGCTATCGACTGCATGCTTTTTAAACTCACAAAACCCATCAGTAAATATATACACCTTTGACTAAAACATCTAATAGACAATTGATTCTTTTTAGGGAAAGCTGCAACTAGAATAGCAGACATGAACGTTCATTCTGGGGAATTCTGTGTCTTGATTACTGTAGCAGAAGCTATCTGCAGGAAAAGCAGCCTTCCAACATTTGCAAGGCATCAGTTTAGCAGTGCCCAGTTGGATCCTCCCTGCTCATCACTGCAATGAAACACTTGCCAAATTCTTAACGTTATAATAGTTTCAGTGAACCGATAAAAACTACTCTGCAGCTTCATGATTCAGAGTGGAAGGTCAAAAGACTCTCTAGAAGCAATTTGAAACGTTCATTCCTACATACATGGCTCTTTAGTATTGAACTTCTTCAAAAAGAAAAAGCTGAAAGAAGATCTTCAAAGCATCTCCTTTCCTCTTTGCTAAGAACACACCTTGACCTCAAATTCATTACATGGAACCCACAGACCATGAATAGACAGCTTAATGTTTCAGAAGCACTCAGAGATCACAACGCTCTCATCAAATACTGTCTAAACAATTATACGTTTAACCTACATAGAAGATGGAAATATCAGCTTTACTGCTGAAAATTGCAAGCAAAAGTGATTCACTGTGCAGAAAGCCAGTCATTGCTTAAACAAAGTATGAGCTGCTTGCGGTGTTTCTAGGACCCCACAGGCCTCTCCCTCCTTTTGCCCAGCATCATCAGCTAAGATGGAACTGGAAAAAGCGCCAGTCTTCTTTAAAAACTTTTTTAAAACAGCACAGAATGAAAACACCTATGTATTTCAAGTCTGTAACATTTAAACAGACATTTCTCTAATACAAGTTGTACAATTTCAACCAAAAATGTCAATACTCAGCTCAGTAATTTTGGACTGTTGGGCAGCTTCTGTGAAAAGATCTTGGCCTCCCAGGGAGAGCTGCTGCACACCCAATATGAGAAAAGGGAAGAATCTTGTTTTCAAAAATAAACCCTGTGGCTTGAGATCATGGGTGATAAAGTATTTTTTCAAGACAACTACAAAACACTACACAGCACCACAGGATAAAGTAGTTAACTTTTAGCTTTCCAAGCCAGCGATATTGACCACTGAAACTGCTAGGCACACTCTTAGGCAAAAGCAAAAAATATATGCAAATAAATATAAAGCATGTATCCTAGAAGAGTTCTGTTTACCTGTATTAGTAGTGAGCTGGCTCTCCTGGGAACAGTTTTCATTGCCTTCAGACGTTGACTGTAGTGAGGAAGATGGTGCAGTTCTACTGCGCTTTTTATTAGCTTTCCTTTCTGCTATCTGCCACTCTTCATCTTCATCCTCACTTTCACTCAAGTCATCAAACCCAAAGTACTTAATTTTGTAATTGGAACTTCCAGAACTTCTAGAGGCACCTTCATCTCCTGCTCCCTCATCTTGATCATCAAACCCAAAAAACTCTAATTTGACATCCTTTTTGGATTTGGTATTGCTTGGCCGAAATCTGGTTGTAGTTTTTGTAGTAGCAATGTCTGCTTTCCTTCTTAAACGTCCAGCTTCTCCCAAATCTGTAGGGGCTGCTGTGGTAAATTCGTCAATTCGTTCCATGGTATCCTGTATGGTGACATTACAAACTGACAAGCACGACGGATGTAGAACTGTGTAGTCTCTAGTCCGTCCGACCGTCCCTCTAAAACTGGTCCCACTACTTAAAGAAACTTTTCTTGCTGGGTTCAGACCATCACTATTTGACTCATTATTTGCTTTGGATAAAGACTGACTAGTGCCATCCATTAGCTTGTCAAAATTTGTTGTCCCTTGTGGTTTTGCTTTGTTGGATCTGCAATATGTCCTACAGTTGCTTGGCCTAGGAATAGTTTGCACAAGTTCTTCACAAATGGCTTCCTTTGGATTTTCAGCATCTTCTTTGTCATACTCCTCGTCCTTGCTCTTCATCTCCGAGAGATGTTCACTGTCAATGTCTAACACATACTCTCCAGTTCTGGCATCTTCAGTTTCATCCTCCCATTCATACAAGTGAGTTCTTAATGGCCCCTTAGTCTGAGATGTTTCTGACGGAGAGTCTGCTGCTTTCCCGATACGGGAGTCCCATGAATCGGGCAAGTCCTTGGCTTCAATGTTGTATCCAGCAACGTCTGTAGTTTCAGTATTGGTTTTGTTACTCTCTTCAGCATTCTCACAGATGAAGTGACTGTTCTTCTCATTATCTTCGTTAAAGTTCTGCATTTTATCTACAAGAAAAGACAAACTTATTACTGAAAATGCAAAGGGGGTGAGGGAGAGAGAAAATAATCAAAAATCCTGACCATCCACCCTTGGAGGCAACAATGCAATATACAAGCAACATAATGCAGGAAATACTGCTCAAATACAGCACACTAAAGGTGACCTTAGTCTCCTCATCTACATTTAGGCACTTTCTCAGTCTTCTAGTTGAAAATTTTTCCTCTAATAAAATCTTCTTACCATCAATAGCAAAAATATGTCATGTTTATGTCGCTTTGAAAACACATTCATCATTACAAGATAACTAAACAGTAAGCCCTCAACATAGCAACTTATGTATCTACACAACCTGCCTAAAAAGGGGAGAAGTCTGCAACAACCCATTCAAAAAAACTAAAGCAGCATTCAAAGTTTCAACCACAGGTGACATGATGATCAGGCAGGAGGGAAGAGTGATTTGACATAATTTTCTAGTTAGAAAAAAAAACAATTTCCTTCCTGTATGCAGGATATGAAAGTCATTTTTTCTTAGTTAAATATGCACTACAAAAAAGAATTCATCTTCTCTATCCATTTACTATTGTTTTGAGGAAGCAACAACAACAAAACCCAAAATCATACACACAAACTCAAGGAACAGCACACGTCCTTGTCCCTGCTCCTGAAAGAACAAGCTAGTGCTGTTCTAGCAAAAATGCACCCTTGTTTAAAATATTAAGCTATTAAAACTGTAAGAGTTGCAAATTAAAGATTAGTAATATAAGTTCTCTAGTGTCCAATTTAGCATTATCCCCAAGAAAGGGCTGAAAGTTATTAATCATTCTATTGCTCTAAGGTTACTTATGGAGCCCCACTTTGAAAGTATTAGTTCTGGGTATTCTCCTAACTGCAGTCATCAAAAAGCTTCCTCACTTCCATCCTTCAAACTAAGCCCAGCCTATGAGGGAGGGCACTGCGAAGACAACCACCTCCTGCAGCACCACAGGCAGCAGCTAGGCCTGGAATTCTCTATTACCAAGAGCCCCATTGTTCACATCTTCGGGTCAAACATGCGTAAGCTTAAGGCCAGAAAGGAATCTTCCCAAGTGAGATCACTTCTCTGCTGAGCTGTGCACAAGCCACTTCCTTGGATCATAGAAATTTCCTAGAAAAGCCCATAGAAATTTTCCAAGCAGCCTTCAGTTGGTCTTGCTTCCCAGAGCAGTTTACAAAAGGCTTCTTTGTCTCCAGGCTGGTTCAATACAGATTCTAGAAGGGCTCACTATGCCCAAGCAGTCAATGTGCTCTGAGCACTGCTAGACTAGGCCTCTCTTGAGAAGCTTTCTACAACTGCAGAGAACTATACCTGATAATCCTCGTCTGCTCTGGTGCTGTTTTTAATTTAGAAATTAATAGGACACCATGAGCATAAACAGGATCTCTGCCTTCCCTGAAGGGAGAAAATTCCTCCATTACACTTGTTTGAATGTCACCAAGAGGTCCCAGCTCAAATCTTGGTTTCATCTGCAGCCTCACTATTTCCCTGCAGTTATCCTTCCCACTGCCCTGTTATTTCATTTGTGGCAAGTTTCTACCAAGCAAAGCTTTCAGCAAACTCTTTTGATTGCAAGTCTGGGCTGCCAGTGAAATAATGAGGTCCCAGCTATGCGATAGGAACTCGCAACAACCACCACCAGGGCAGAAAGGAAATATTCAAGAAATCCCCATCATCAATAACCCATGTCTCCCCAAAGACTCCTCTACCTTGGACCAAAGGCACATTGAATTTTGTAGCCCATGTTCACTCATGGAATGAGTGAACCAAACCCCAGGGTTTAGTTCTAACATCAGAATGCCCTGAGGTCAATGCAGCTTTTTGCAGGACCCTGCTAAGAGCAGCATTTCCATTCTGCAGCCAGCAGCACTCGTATCGAATGCAAAGTAACCCTGCAGCAAGGGCGAGCAGATGGTGCTGCCCAAAGGTACCCCTGCAATGCTCTTCTGAACAGCACAACATGCACACTGGGCTGCAGGCTACATGGATAGCATTTACTCAGCTCATTTCTACGCCCCAGGCTCACCTGCCTGGAGGTAATTAGGGATTCTGATAACAGAGTACATACAGCAGAGGAACTGGAAAGAGCAGAGGACAGAGGGCAGCGGAGGAAGCCAACAAGCAGGCTCAAGCAGAACTTGCCCCCAATCAAACAGGCACTTGGCTGAGATTGCCTATGTGCAAACGCTTCTGAGCACTTCTTAACTCTGCAATAACATGAGTCTTTCAAAAATCTAAACTAACCATTTGCTAGCTATGCTCCTAGTAAACTCAACACACTTAAAATACTCAAACTGTACATCCTAATGGATTGTGTGGAACAAGATTTCATGTTAAAAACTATTAAAAGAGAAAGACTGACTCAGAACACGAATTTCCTGAAAATTATCTTAATGTTTAATGCCTACTACAGGCCTTTAGATGTGTTGTGGAATTTTAAATACCCACCTAGAAATAAAAAAGCTCTCCACAGAATAAATAAAATTAATTTTCCTGAAGAATATTAGTCCTTGCCATCTATAGTATGGCATCTTGATTAATCCTTGTTGCAGCATCAATATGTAATAAGAGAAACTTGGTTATTCCCCATTTTAATTTGGTAACATTAGTGAGAAACAAAGAGGACTCCCCCCAAAAAATTATTTTTTAAATTATCATAAAGTGTGAGATTGTACAATATGTTTTCACCCAAATGTTTAATGCTATTATTCAACTGAGAATTATCAGAGTACTTAGGCACGAAAAGAAACAAATTAAATTCTCAAAATTTACCTTTTGGAACTTCTGCCCTAAAACCTGCCTTATTTTGTAGCCTCGCCTCTACTGTTCCATTACTGAGTCCATGGTTATTTGAATCAAAGTCTATGCAGCATTTCCAATACATACATTGAAAAAATGGACGACTGTCTAAACAATACTTTCCCTTTACTGAACTGCTAGGAAGACGTTTCTGGAATTGGAACAAGTTTCCAATCTCACAGAATTTTGGTGTTTGAAGAAGTTGCATTTTAGAACAGGATGAAATCAAGTATCTTCCTTCAGAAGAAAGAGGCTGCATGTGTATAAGCACATACTACCACAGACAGGTAATTCAGGAACTTGCTTTAATATGAAGAAAAGCTGAACTTTAATGTCGCATTGTCTTCATTTGAATCATCTCTGCACTGAACTGCACTCAAAAGCAGAACAGAAGAAAAATATACCAGCTCTGGAAAACAGACTGAAGATGCCAAATACAACTATTCATGTATGATATATAGCTTATATTACATAGACTGTAAAAAAGATAAAATATTTTATATTATCTATTTTATATATATCTATAAATGATGCATTTTCTCTCATACACACAAGCATCCTTGACAAAAAAAGTTAACAAAAAAATTTAAAGGAACATGCCTCATTGTAATCTACTGCTCAAAGTTTTACACTGTGCTACTACCACACAACAAAAGGCATTATTACACTATAATATGTATATCCACGCACAACGTTTTCAAATTCAAGTAAAAGATTTGAGATCTTTTAATACTTAAAAGCCGTACTATTCAAGGAGCGAGTATATGCTTGTATGCTTCCCTTCAGATCATTTCATCTAAACTAAAATCCCTGCAAAATACTGTTTGTAAACTTAAATGCATTGCAGTCGTCAGTTCTATAGCACTGTGTAGCCACTGAAACCATTTTATGTTTCAGTTCTTTGCCAAGAAGTTAGTTTAAAAGACTTTTTTTAAATTTTGGAATTAAATATTTTATTTAAATAGTTAAGTAATAAGTCCAAACAACCAGTAACTACAATTCATTTTTACTCAAAATGCTGTTTATGTTGTAGCTACACACACTGAAAAAACATCTATAAATTGTACTAGAATTTTTTAGAATGCACTAAAATTGGTCCAATATTTGTAAGACTAAAAGGAAGCAATGAAGGCTCATCCAGGCTTCTGCAACCTATTATGGGGACAAAACACTCACTTATTGCAGCAGTCTCATTTGGTCAAACTGAAGCATCAGTTGAAATCTGTGTTATGACAAGGATGTGCTGCTTCACATCTATTTTCTCCACTGCAGTTTTTCTGTACTTGCTGCAGCAAGGTCAGTCACGTTCCCCTTTGCAGTATGGCTCCAGCTTCACAGTTGTCACCTGGCTGGACTGCCCACTGCTCCAAGCAGTGCCCAGCACAACATTGCTGAGCTGAGCTAGCCATTAATGCCTCCGTGCCAGCGCCCACAGCCTCTTTCTAAGAGAACTACAAAAAAAAGGCACAGGCAATTCAAAGCCATAATACATCTGTATTACTGTATACTCCTATCACACAGCATACATAGAGCCCTTCCAGACTTGAATTTCTCATGTTTCTCTTCACTTATAAAATAATAAAACCAGTTTCTCTGCTCAGCTGACCCTCCTAATATATAATAAATCCATTCCATACCATCTAATTCTGGGATAGGAACAAAGACTATATTTAGAACACTTCCAAAAAATAATCTTAACTGCATCCACTTCACAACTGCTCTTTCTGTATGCCACAGGAAGACTTGTGTTGCTTGACTTGGTATAGTATAGACATTTGTTTTTTTCATGTGCATTTGCTTAGAATTTTGATTTCTGTCTCTGAAAAAAGAATAAACAAGTGTCAGCAAAACATGACATCTTAGTTCTCACTGAAACAGTAATTTAACATAGCATGTGAAATTCCTTTTAAACTGCAATAACTGGCAGCTAAAAATCTCACACTTTCATTTTGGACCTATTAGACACTGGAACTGTAACAAACATCTGGTACTTTAAGAGTCTTTAGTAATAACCTGAGGAATAATGAAAAGTTGTTCATCTCTAACAGGCAAGCAAAACTGCTGGAAAATTTGGCTTTAAAACTGGATTGTTGTAATGTACTCCACAGTAACGTCTGAAGAATACTTTCTTAAATAACATTTTGCCATGCAATTGTTCTCACTTCAGGAAAGATCTAAAATTCTTTTTAAATGCTGATATAGAGAGCACAGAGAAAATGCATGATCAACTATTTATGAACCATTAGATTTGCACAGTTTACAGGGGTCATCTAATTTCTCCCCATTTCAACTCCAATGAGGCTCTTCTGGGTCTTCGATACCAGGTCAAATCTCCCATGCAATTTCGAATCAGCCATACCATTTAACTATATAGTGCTCCACAGCCTTTTCCCCCCACTTTTATTAACCCAATATACCTACTAATGATAAGAATCTTCTGTAGTAATCATGATTTGTTTGCTCTGTGTAAATCTCTAGAACTTAATTACCAGATTATGAGAGAATCAATCTAAATGACCGTCAGGCAAATTAAACATGACAGGTAGGAGAAAAACATCCAAATATAAACACACCTCTTGGTTTATTTTATGTTCTGATTTACGTCAACAAGTCAGAGACATCTTGAAAATTGCTGATGAGTTTGAACAGTGAAATTTCATCCTCCTTCCCACCAAATACATTACAAGGTATTTTGCTCAAAGACCCATGTGCTCAACCGAAGTTCACAAAAGCTAAAGTAATTACTATGATGATTCTCCTGATCAGCTTTCAAAGATGACCATTAGAGGCAAAAAATAAGTTAATGTGCTGCAAGATACTCAAGTTACATGAACCCATGGTTTACGTTCTTCTAGATTCATGAAGTTCAGCAGAATGTAACCAAAATCTCAAAATTCTGCTTCTTTTCCACTAATAAAGACTTTGAACATCAAAGAAATGCATGTGGACTTTGTGCTATGTAGATACACTGGATACAAAGTGAATTTTTTTTTTTAAACTACTTAATATAGGGAGGCACTTTCCAGAAAGATACAGCAACTGCCATGTCATGTATTTAACAAAGCACAGAAATGCTCCAGGGCTACCATGATATAGTAACAGGAGAGCTGCTTATAGCTGTTTCATTTTTAGTATCATACACAAAGGGAGAAGACAGTTCTAGACATTTTCTCATTTTCGAAGACAAAAAAATGAAATTTATTTTCTTTAGAAGAATAACACCCACCTCCTTCAGCTGGACATTCCTGATAGTTTTGACTTTAAGGTGGCTCAGATCTCAACTTTATTCTTTCATTAACTACAGCTGTGACAGCCTGGCTGGAGTGGCTAGCTAGGGCCCCTGGAACAAGGAAGAGCTCACCAAAGAACTAACACGAAGTCTTCCTCCTGGCCATTTAGGAAGGGAAAACAAAATATTGCAAGTTATCTGGAAGTATGCGGGGAGGAGCCAGGAGGAGGCATGTGTGCACAAGGAAAATCACCAAATTTTTGCGACATGGTCCCAGAAGTCTGCAGCACTTCCAGACTAACGCCACTGCTCTTTTGGCATAGACACTTTCACAGATGCTTATGAGAATGTTTCAACAGTTCAAAATATTTTTCCTCCTCATCAGTATCGTTTCTGATAGCATTTAAATAGGTACAGTAATGACACTATACTGGTATGACCTACTGACTGCCCAGCAATACACTTTTAACATTTGGCTACACATTGCAAGCAACAACTACCCCTCCTCCTCACAGTTCATTATAATGGCCTTTACAGCTGCACTAGCTCAGCTTGATCCATACCAACCCGAGGCAGAGCATACAAGCAGTCACTAACTGCTCTGAGAAGCTGCAAAAACAGTTATTCTCAGTTCTTGGAGTAGGGTGGAAGTCTAACAGGTCCTACCTACTTCAAGACAAAATACTGAATTTAGAGATAACATTTTTACCATCAGTTAAAGAAGCCTCAAGAATTAGCAGCTTCCTAATCTGTTCCTTAAGGTAGGACATGTACCAGGATGGAATACTAGAAGCCAAAATGTGAAAATTATCTGTGGAAAACCTAGTACTTATGGCAGAAATGCCATAGCCCAAATCATCATCAACAGAAGAGTGCCCCATCCCAGTCCCAATTTCACAGTTACTTTACCTTACAGGGCTAAGTTTCTTGAGTCTGAAAGCATCAAACTCCTCTATAAAAACTGAATAATCATTTCTGGTGCATCAACACTGTTTCAAGATGAACATTCTATTCTTTTGTTAATAATTCAAAGGTGGAAATTTAATACCTTATTTGCTATGTAACAGTTACTTTGAGCACAGACTCGTGTCTCAGTCTGTGGGAATGTTTTCCCTTAATGCAAATTCCTGCTCATAGCAGTCCCGAACAACCCGGGCTCGTTGCCCCACAATTCAAACCGCTCCCCCACCTCCTCAACTCCAACCTGTTTGACTGGGCAGGAGCCAGTGCATGCAGCACATTAGCAACATGTGCTGGCTAGCCAGCCCGCTGCTGCTTTTTAAAATGGATTAGGAACCAAGGCAGAGCTGCATTTTCCTCTCAGGGCATGCAGAAACTACAAGGAACAGATGAATCAATTCAAATCTGTTTTTCCTCCACCTTTTTTCACAAAACTTGAAATAAGTTTTGACTGAAACAGCCTAACAAACACAAAAGTTACTAGAAGAGTGGAGAGCAGAGGACAAACTATGTAACACTTATCATGCTAAGAAGTCAGACATATGTAAAATATACATCTCTTTCTTCTATTTACACATGGAAGAGTTTTCATTAATAAATGGTAATCCAACTAACGTAAGCTCAGGTTTGTTTCTCTTACTTCTAGCAATTCTAGCACAAGAGGGATGTGGAGCTGCTGGAGAGAGTCCAGCGCAGGGCCACAAGGATGATCAGGGGCCTGGAACATCTGCCCTATGAGGAGAGGCTGAGGGAGCTGGGCCTGTTCAGCCTGGAGAAGAGAAGGCTGAGAGGGGATCTGATCAGTGTATACAATTCTTGACAAATGCTAACCAAACTAGGCTTCAAGTTACACAAAAGACCTATTGCCCTCTCTCTGGATCATGGTGAACAAGAGCCTGGGCACCTTACTTTCTTTGCAACTTACTTCAGAAGCCTCCCTTTTAGCACTAAAGGAACATAATTAAATCATTATACACAAGAAACACACCTACTAGATGTGGTTTCTTTTAGCACTAACCACAAACAGAGCTTACTGAGAACACCTATGTAGGTAAAGTTACTCATAGGCAAGGAAGTCTGGAGAAGAACAAGTAGGCAGCACAGTGGCAACTTCACATTCCTTTTTTCCTCTTCATTCCTCATTCTTCTTCAAATACAGATTCAATCTTACCTAGCTATACACTATACTATCTATACACTACCACATGTAAAATGTGGAAAACTGTTGCTTGTTAGCAGGCATAAACATTAGATAAGCAGCTCAAGAGCTGCATAGTATTACTCAAGATCAGTTTCATGGTTGACAATCAATAAAATAGCTGACATTATAGAACCACCAAATCCATAGCAATGGTTATAGATTTTTAAGCAATTCTGGTTCTTTGTTCTTTGAAAGAAAATGAGTTCTTTTCAAATGCAGCTGGATAGACAGTTTTCTTCTTGACACATGTTAAACTATCTTCTTTTGCAAAAAAAAATAAAATCCATAGAAAATGATATAGTGGTGAGATCCACTTCACTGCCATAACAGAATCATTTTCTGGAAGAAAAGTTTGCTTTTCTTGTTTCCTTTCTGGTATCCAGAATATCAAAATTCTGAGGTAACCTATACAGAAAGCCTAAAGTCATTGTTTAGCAACATCATGTGTGAAATGAGTCCTCTATTCTACTTTTTCATTGCAGTTAGCATAGCTATTCTTGTGAATTTAACTTGTGAGATAGAGAGCACCTTTGCTTTCTCTAAACACCCAGATTACCTGGTAACAATACAGTCTTTCATTTTGGTAATGCAGTTTTCGTCATCTCTAATAAGCCATTATTTTAACTCCATGAACCTAACAGATTAATCTCTATGGAGCTGCATGCAACCTGTGCTGGTATCTGTGAATCCATTAGTCACCGCATGGCCAACAGTTTTTCTCTCATTTATCATAGTATAACTACACATCAGCACTATGTCACACTTCTGGCTAAAAATATGTTTTAGAAAAATAATTACATAATAGAAATTCAGAAGCAAAATACAGACACTTGATTACATGCTGTCCTGGATGTTCCCTTTAATGTGGGTAAATCTAAAATCTTACACATGAATTAAAAGCCTTATGTATAGGTGCTGATACAATGACTTCCCCTCTTCATGTAGAAAACATTCACAGATCTAATCACTTACCTTTATCCCAATTTTCACAGCTGGGGGAAGCTTTTGCCAGTAAAGAACTAGCTGCTTTCCTCTCTTAGCTACTTTAGCTAACAACCATTAGCTATTTTGCCTCAACATTGGTCTCCCATTGTATCTTACGTCACTGCAGATCTCCACAGCATCTTCACACCGACCCACACGTACCTGCCTGCTAAACTCCAATGTTCTGTATTTAGCACAACCGCCTTCCTGGGAAATCTTTTGATTTTTGTTTTATTTATTTAGGGTGCATGTGTGTGGAATTCAGTCCCCAAATTTAATAATTTATTCCATTACTAAAGCCAATTCATCACACATTTAAAATTCAGCTCAAAACTATCTTACATTGCTTGTTATGACCCATATCCAGCCTCTATTAAAAATATCAAAATAAAGCCCTGTATCTTGCCCTAAACAACTCCCTGCTCTTTGATCTTTTTCCTTCTCAGATATGTAATTTTTGTCTAACTTGCACCTATGGCTTTATTAGCCTATCTTCCAAAGAAGAAAACAAACTATCATTCCTCTGATAGTTTTCTATCTGATCTTGATTTAGAAATTCTTTTAAACTACCTCAAAAATTTGTTTTTCTTCTAGCAAGCACAAATCTCCAAGCCCACCATGTGATTTTTTTTAAAAAACTGACTGCATCCCATCTATATCTACCCACATTCATAACAATCTGATTTGTAATACAGCTCTACAGACCTCACTATTTTATAGAAAACTATTTTTGGCCTTACAGCAATTAAACTTTGAAAAATTCTACCCAATACTGTAAGATTATTTCTTGGTCGGAAATAAAAACTAAAATGGTTCTGAGGAGGTGAGAACTCATGCAACAACAAATCTACCTGTGAGAAGAGTTGGTATAAAGTTGGCATAAAGCAAGATGCTTTGACTTCAAGTTGGTGTGAATTCAGGCACTGCTCCTAAATATGTTGAAACTTTGTACTGATTTTTTTTTAAAACACAAAGATTCAGAAATGAAAATATCAACTAATAGCTTGAACTTTAGAAACAATTTATTTTCCATGCATTTCATAACATCTCAGAAGGTTGAATCGGAATTTGTTCCCTGTTTTCTACTTCTCTGCATACCCTGGCCAGTTTAGAGGATAACCGGGGTGTTTTTTCTTTTCTAAAAGCATCAAAAATGGTTGTGATTACAAAGTTATTTCAATTTTTTAAACACAAGAAGCAAAGGAGGAGTCAAAAGTCTGACCTTCCAAAAATTTGTTCATTCTACAAGCCCACAGTGATGGACAGAAAGATTTTTAAAGTCAATTCTTAAAAAGGATGGAGAATTTTGCTTACGTTTGGAAAGGATAAGTTATAGATCACAAAAAAAATGAAGAGTTTCACAAGCTTTATATGTGGATATAAAAACACTTCATTAATAAAACTTCACAATACTCAGAATAATTCAGAAAGTTTTATGATAGATTTAATGATATTTGTGGGAGTTTTTTTTGCAACATATACGGTTGTGTTTCCCTCGCATGAGAAAATTGATCAGAAATCAGGTTCCACCGAACACTGTTTTCTTCTATATTGTTCTTTTAACAAACCAGCCTAAATAATTATATTTAAACTCTATCTTAAACCTTTCAGAATTTTGAATGGTCCCCAAGAAGTAGTAGCAATTTTAAAAGAATATTCAAAGCACTATCCAGTTAATGCCAAAGCAGAACTAAGAAGCATCACAACAGTCTGAATTTGGGCTAACCACACAGCAAGAAAATTCTGTGTACGGCAAGACAGAACATCTCAAAAGGGGGAGACTTAACAGAAACAAGAGAAGGTACCTTGTGTATAACTCCAACTCCCAATATAGCCAACAGTACTGCCACTTAAATAAACCTCTTTTTTACTGAAATCCTACAGGCATAAAAGGCAGACCTGCTATCAGTTTCTTAATGCTTTGAGACAGCTAGAGCACAGCTGCAGTTCTTCTTAATCATGACTGCTGCCAGCTGTCTCCTGGACAGCCAAATCCACAGACCTCATTCAGTTTCTCCCAATATTTGCCCCATTTTTAGGCATAAAATGAACAAAACCAAAGTTCTTCGAGAGGTAAATGAGTTGTACTAAACTCTGTGAAAGAAGACAGATAAGATTACTCAAGTCTAATTACTCTGTCCGTGTCACTCACTGCTAAACACAAACTAGAAGCTCTAAAACAAAATTGAAACCAAGATCCAGGCGAGTCTTTTTGCCAAATTAGATCATGAGGGGTAGCAAACTTGCATCTGAGAAGCTAAAACTTAACTTTAAAGACAGGGCTTCCCCACCCACATAATCAGGGCACAAAGACATTGCAGACATTCACTGGAGCACTATCAGCTGAGCTAGTGAGGAACAGCCCTGATGACATAAATTATCTTCTGTTCAGAGGAACCATTTTCTGCAAGTTGTTCAATTTGCTCAGTACTCTGAGCAACCAGATTCTGGATATTGGCTCAGGAGACAGTTAAGCACAATGATATACCTCATTTCTTCATTGCATAAGCCAATTTATTAAGCATCTGCCATTTTGACCTGCTACTGCTGAATGCACAAGCCCCAAGTGAAAATTGAGCATGTTAAGAACTACCTAGAAGCACAGTATTTCTTAACCACTTATCTTTACTGAATCTCTCAAAACAGTTCATAACTGAGCAGCAGACAAGAGGCAAATGTTTTCCTGCAGTCAAGAGTGAAAGCACTTGCAGCATAAAGCTTCATTTGAATACTTGTACATAATAACAACTGACTGCATATGCAGAGCAACTTTCACAAATAACTCCAAGTGTTAGGCTAAAGCATTTGTGAAACTTGCATTTTATGTGCAATTATCTGTCCTCTGATTCTTAAAATTACTCTAAAGACACTGCCTAAACTCCTCCAACAGCTATAACAGGCAACCACAACACAACAGAAGTGGATACCATTCCCACACTTCTCTTTACTCTGAAGTAATATTCTGGGCTGTCCTATATTCTACTTCACAGCAAACAAAATATTATTTTCAAGAGACAAAGCTCTCAATTCTTCTCAATTAAAACTATTGTTTACCTTAATATCAAGTATTAAGTCATATTATTTTGTATGCCATAAATAGAACGAGGGGTGCACTCAAGAGACTTGAGTGCCTGTCACTTAAGACAGCCCCATGGCCCATCTCCGATGAACTGCATAGAAACATTGGAGTAAAACCTCCAGTGATGACAGTTACACAACTTAGCATGAGGGAAAATCCTCAATTGTATTACAAGGTGACACAACTTAATCAGAAGTACCAAACCTTCGTTCAAACAAACTGAAGATACATTGCCTTGATTTTAACATCTAAAGCAGTTAGCACTGAAGCAAGATACCACCTTTGGAGCAAAATTAGTAGACTAGATTGATGCTCCCACTTTGCTCATA
>NW_010579881.1:281408-316183 GCF_000705375.1 Tinamus guttatus | reverse complement strand
TTCCAGCCCCGCGCCCGCCCCGCGCGCGGCCTCACGGGAGCTGTAGTCCCGTCCCTCCCCCGCCTAGGCCTCTGCCGCGAAAACAGGGATTTTCCCTCCTTTCCCTTCCTCCCCCGGCCCCAACGTCAGTACTTCCAAAAGGCACGCGGGAGCGCGCTTCCCCAGCCAGCCGGGCACCACAGCAGCCACCTGCCTCCCCAGCACCCACACAGGCACTGCCAGCTTCCATGAACATTCCTGTATTAGAGCTACATGGGGAGTTCATTTAAGCCCTAGGAATAAGCACAGAGCTGCGCCCATCTCAGCTCTGTCCCACTGCAGGGTTTCCAAGCTCCAGCTGCAACTCAGGGGTGCAAGAGAGGAAGGGAGAGCACAGCAGCACTTCACAGGCCTGCAGGAGGAAGTGCAGGCCCTGCGCATGCCACGCAGCCAAGCAGCTCTGCTCCGAGCGCACCAAACTTCGGGAATACAGCCAGAGCAAGGGGCCTGACCCAGCAAATTCCCAGGAAACAGCTTCTGAAGGTGCTGGGAAAGAGGAGTTTGGGAGCATAAGCTGTTGCTACTCAGGACACCTAAGCAGCAGCAGCATGGGAGGTTTTGCAGCAGGATGATCGTGCTGGCAAGCAGCAGTTTGCCCCAAAGCCCCAACACACTCCATGTCCCCAGCAGTATTTCCGGCTCTGTGGCATCCCCACGTATAGCAACATAAAGCACCATAGGTGCACCATGCATTAATTTCACACACAACTAACAGAGGGGAAGTTTAACCTAACATACATGCCCACAATCCTACTTTAGGTATCAGCAAGAGGCTGTAAGGCTAATTAAACTTTTACTTATTTGAAAGCTAACAAAATCTCATGTTTAAGAACAGGAGAAATGGGCCAATTATTTTTACAACAACCTTACTCTAGACACTTCTGGAATTTTTAAACCCAGTGACTTACTAAGCTGGCAATAAAATAGAAATAGTGAAGCTTCATGTGTTTATCTGGCTTACCTCAAATATGCAAGCACCAAGACAGAGCAAATATATGGCAAACGCAAGCTACTCTTCACAATACTTAAGTTCTATTTTCCTGAAGAAGAGAATTCAGCAAGCATCTTGCTCCTTTTGTAGAATTCTGTGGATAGTTACCATCTCCCCCTACAAAATGCAAACACACAAAAACAGTCTGTTTTGGCATTTGCCTCCATAAGGAATGTCATGACAGATAGGGAGCCATCTTAAGTCTTCATGCTTCCATCTTCCACAGCTTAACACATGCAGTACTCCCCCCTCACCTCCAAGCTAGCATCATTACTAGCAATAATAAAGTCAGAAATCACTGAAAATAAAAAAAAAATAAAATAAAAACTCCACAGCTCAAATGCCTCAAGACCGCTGATAAAAGTGTAACACAGAAGGATACAGATAAAAGTGTAACACAGAAGGAACAGGCAAGGACAGAACAGTTGTTCGGACATACCACATCCTGACACCTGCCAAACTCTCCCACTTCTGCTTTTCACCTTCTGAGACCCCTGCGGTGGTACCATGCAGGCTTGACAAAACAAAGCCCAAACAAGCATGCACCCTGAGAGGATTCATCCTTCAGCAGACATTGTTTCAACTAAGATTTTCCTCCAAAAGAAAATGGAAGGCACACAGTAGGAAAATGGAAGATCTCCCGCTTAGCAGATATTTAGTGGGAAGATGAAGACAACCATGTCCCTCTAGAAGATGTCACGATGATTTCTCAGCATTTGGCCAAAACTAGCACCTACATCTGTTTACAGTTAGGCTGCCAAACAGATTTTGGTAAGAACCAGAGCAGTAAATATCCTTTCTATCAAGTATCTGAACAGACGACATAGTGCATCCTCCCTGCACTCCTTTCCACACAGAAGCAGCAGCTCAATACTCCCTCACTCCTGTTCCCTACTAAACACTGCCCCAAGGACAAACAACTCACATTCAGACTTCTCCACTCAGGAGCATGAAAGCCACTGAGCCCTCAATCTACTTCTCTGCCTTCTCCCTTCTTCTGTCTCAACCCAGACACTCTGCCTCCCACATTCCCTCCAGTTCCCAGAGATCTTTCCTTTCAGGAAAGAAAGGATGGGGAAGATGATGCCCTGCTGCTCTTGCAGCAGTGACAGCTGCTATGGAGCTTTCATGTCCCAATTAGAGCCACTTAAAATGTTAAACATTTCACCGTGTTTTGCTTTTTCTTTGCAAAATGTCAGGCCTGTTCCTGGCCTTCAGTAGGTGTCACCCAGCATGCCTGGGCAACAGCACAGGGGTTTGCCATTTCCTTCACTGAGGGTGGAATTTTCCCCTTGCTATTTGCATAGCAAAGATGAAAGGAGAGAAAATAGATGCATTAAGTACCTAATTACCATGTTTTAGTCAGCCTCTGTGAAACAGCTCTGAAGACAGCTATTTATACATTAGTATCACTACTAATAGGAAGCAGTGTGGAAGTTCAACAGCAGCCTGGGAGGGGTGGAAAACACTTGCACTGCACTGACAACACCAGCAGCTGATCAGAATGGACTGTAAAGCACAGCTCACAGGAGAAAGGGAGGGATGTGCAGCTCAGTTTGTAAGCAAGTGTGACTTCTGTCAAGAAAGCAGCTTTTCTTGGGAAGGCGCTTCACCTGAGTAGCAATACACTGCTTGTTTCCTGATGCTGAACCCTGAGAAGACAGACCATGAAGGAATTCAAAAAGGGAAGCTTGATATAGTGGTGGATTTTTTTTTTTTTTTATTAAGTACTTGTATCATACCATAGCCTTCCCATCTTGGGAGATGGCCAAGATCCAACATTAAATTTAACAACCGAAAGATTGAACAAGTGCAACAAAAGAGTGGCTACAGGAGTGCAGCAAGGGGCTGTCTGCTGTGATAAAAGAGTTCCCTGGATAAGGGCACTAATGAGACACAGGCAGACAGCAAAGGAGGGCTGTGCTGTTCCACCTCTCCCCAGCCCGCACACCCATCTGTTGCAATCATGCAAGAGGCTGCATCATCTCTGCAATGTAAAAAACCTCTGGAAATACTAGTTCTACTCAACAAGCCAACAGCACTCACCCACAGCTAAATTCTCCCTGTTTGTTCTTGGCCATTTTTTTCCCTAGGTGATCAGCCTGCAAATCTACTGGAAAAACCTGTGGTAAGATACTAGTGGGAAAAGCACAGAGTAGCTGTGACCTTGTTATAATTTGTCAAGATCAGAACTTTATCATGCTGTGGAGTTTCTTCGCCACCTATGCAGAATAAACTGCCAGTGCCTTCTCCCACAAAGATTTTACAAAGGTGTTTCAGGGGAAAGTTTTTTTTTTTTTAAAAAAAAGCTCCTTTGCAGTGAGGATACAGTGATCTTTTGATCTTTCAAGGCAAAAGAAAGTTAGGCTCTTTGGTAAAGTGTGCATAGTTTTGCTCTGGAATAAAAGGGGGCTGAGTCTCTCGAACACCTGAGATCTGCTGCAGATCTGAGGACTGAACTCTCCCTGAGCTCACTTGGAGAGCTTGTTGATGTGTGTTACTGTTGATTGCTGAACCTCTATCTGCCTTCGCAATGGCAGCCCTTAATGCAGGCTACCAAAATTCACTGACAAAATGTCTGCTGGGGAGCAAAAAAAAACATAACAAACTACTGATGTTTTAAATCTTCTTGCTGATAAAGACTTTTTTGGGTGGGACTCTCACTGTCCTGTTCTAGTCCTCCTCCAGCAGAAGGGAACCAGTCATCTGTTAGTTATTTTCCTAATTTTCTTCCCTTAACAGTTGAAAAAGTGCATATATACGACCCAAGCTAATGCATTCTATTCCTTTGCCCTCTTTATGTTTATCAAGTTTGTGTGGCTCTTCATATACAGATCCTATAATCACTCAGTCGCCGTCAAGTTGTTTACAGGATTTGTTTTATATTTTCCAAGCACTCATTTCTACATTTTAGAAAGAATAGATCTTAGCCAGTAACCGCACACTTCTACAGCAGTTACAGAACATCAAACCATAGAAAAGTCAGGCCGAACAGCTACCCCACTGCACAGAGAGCAGTATCTGTGTCCTTTGAGGGTTATATGTGATACCAAGAACAGCAACAAGCTGCAACTAAAAAAGCAAATCCATGCACAGCTGAAATCTTGCAGCACTATGGAGGACTGGTTTCCCTGATGTTTCTCTGGGCCATATGGCAGAATTAAGGTACTAACAAAACAGGCTGATAAAATGAAAATTAAAAAATTGCATCAGGATTTTCTCACAAAGAGGTAGGAGGTAGCAAAATACCAGCTAAAAGCTTCATTAATTCCCTGCTAGAGCATGGCCCTTAACAAGCCCTTTACTCCAACCACAATGCAGTGCCATCAAGGCAGCTGCACAGGCTTCCACCGGTTGTATAAGCTCCATGCGCTCAGCAGGGCACACTGGGCACAGCAGCACTGCGCTCTGTGCAATGGCCAAAGATCACCCTGTGCGCGCAGCCGAGACACACGCTCACCGCGGCTGGGTGCTATTGCAGAACCCTATTTGTAGAAGATAGCAAATGCTAAAAAACAACCTGCATATTGATTAGGTCTTTAGACATATCAAGCTATGACTCATTACTAGATCAAGACATTCAAGAACTACAGAACAGTATATTTACCATCCAGAAGTAGGTTATTATCCTAATATATTGGCCAGCAATAACCTCCTCAGCTCTATGTTTTCTAGTTGATTGTTAATCTTAATATTCTGAGTGCTACAGAACATACAAAACAAGTTCTACACACAGTCATTTCTTTGTAAACATTTGAAAGAAACTGGGAGAATGTACTGATACAGTCGCTTAGCCTTAAAGTCAGTCATCTTTAAATCAAAATGCCTCTCTGGAGGTCTTCATAAAGAATAAGCCATTTACAATGCCTCTTGAAGTGAGAAAAATCTAACTTTTTTATTCCTGTCTTTTGATGTACAGTATCTAATAGTTGGAACATTTAATAGCCATAGGGGTCATCTGATGCCTTTTTTGTGCCTTCCAGACAGCAAATACCTGACAACTTATTACAAACAAAATATCTTTGCTGATCTGGCAATCATAGGGCAGCGAAGGACCACATTTAATCCAAATAAGAGGAAAAAAAAAATCACTTCATGCTCTCCAGCTCAGCCCTAAGCAATCTCATTCAGCACTGTACTCCATTTCTAAAAATACAGTCTAGCACATGAGATCCAGATCTTCAGAGCATCAGCTCTGTAACAGTATTCCTGCATAAAACTAATGACATGGGCAATTATCTAGATTACTTCTGAGGTCTCCTGCTATTTGTATTTATTGGAATTTACTTCAAGACTGGAGAAAAACTAACACTGACACCAGAATAAGAGCATGGTGCTGATTTCCAGCTGTAGGTAGGCACAGACCTCTACAGTGGATCTTCTGTGTAACTTTCAGTGCAGGTGCTGAGGAATTCGAAAATTTGGGTCTTCTTGCCTGGATTTGCCCTGTCCTCCCCCACCAGGGGGACAGGCCTTGCCTAACTAGCTTCATCTTTGCATCAGCTCATCACTTTGGTCAACAGCAGCTTGGACCAGAGTCTGGCATCCTGCAGGGGGAAAAGGACAGATCAACAGGCTTTCCCAATCCACTGGATTATCCATCAGCAATTACCAGTAACTGAGATGGGGGGAAAAAAAAACACACTTGAGAAAACATTGGTTTCAGTTCTTTGTTGTTTTTACTGGAGACATATCAATATGAGTAAATACCAAGTGCCACTCTCAAATAAAGCTTTGATTAAGTGGAAAACAAGATTTTCGAGTTAGAACAGGTCTCTGCTGGACTCCAGTGACACCTACTGGTAAGTACCGAGGTTACCAAGCAGTTCCTGGAAACACAGCCACATTAACACACCCACCCACCCCAACTAACAGCGTTTCCAGCAGCTCAAGCCAACACACACATGCAGGTTGGTACTGTGGTTGATGATTGACTTGAACCTTCAAAATGGGATTCTGATCGCTAACTACTGCACTCCATACTGCCATCCCTCTGAGGATATCATTAAGTCAGACTGTGCTACTAGTAGCCAGAAATGGGAAGAGCCCCCAGATTTTTGGCTTACTCAAGTAGCCTGGGCCATTTCTCCATTTCTTTAACCAATTAACATAGTAAACATTCTTTAACATAGAAAAAAGTGCATTTAATACATTTTCTCTTGCTCTCAATTGCATCTGTTTGGGCATAATTCCAAAAGTCTACCTCTCATCTGCAATAGCTCCCTGGGCTGCAATGACTTTGGCCTCTGACAGGTGCCTGCTCTGAGTATTGCTGAACTGTTTTGTTGCACAAGGCCTAGCCTTACAGTTCACAGAAACATTTCTCAACACGGAATTTCTGCCAGCTCTTACGAAAGACTGAATGCCAATGTTTCCACTAAAAGACAGTTGGGATTAGTTTTTCCCAGCTTCTGTTTTGTGCCTTTCTCTTCTGTTAGGTAATACAAGGCTCAACTTTCTCATGCTGTTACTGTGAAATTCCATGATGAGGTCTAGAAAGCTCCCAAAGATCTTATTTAAGAAGTGAGAGAGAACACATTTGCCAACCTTTCCCATCTCCAGGGACAGAATTCAAATAAGTTTTTTTTCCCAATAGCCTTTGAGCAAAGAATAAAATGACTATCTCTTCATAATAAAACAGAAACATCTAGCGTTTCCAGTTTTATGCTTTTCTGATCAGATAATGCAAACTAGCCTATTTTCTTCTCAAGGTCTTTAAACATTTTGTTTAGAACACGGAAATACTGCACAAACATGCCTTCATGGACACAGGAGCTGGAACATACACTATGAACTGAGCAAGCAAGAGTCATGTCAACACCATGCAGCACATTACAGCCAGCATGTTCTGATAGTAGAAGGAGAGACTACAAGAGCCATTGCAGATTGTGGGCATGAGTGCTTAAGGAAACTCATAGTTGAGGGCTTTGTTCTGAAGCTGAGAAGAACATAACATGTGCCAGGTTTTCAAAGCAGCCTTGCCAGCCAACTAGCAATAAATTCTCCTTTGATAGAGGTCTATTCTACCTACACTCTACGAAGACACTTTGCCTTTACTGCCTCTGGCAGGCTTAGAACCACCTGTTTTGCCTTCCCAAGCCTACCAAGACTTTCAAACATTGCTGAACAAGGCCAAATGCCCCAGATTTTTCAGTTTGCTTCCCTCGATGCAGATCCTTCCCCCAAAGGAACTGAAACTTCCTAGGCTAAAGTGGTAACATCTCCCAGTCTCCAGAGCAAACTTTCCCACAAAAGCAAAACTGCTGCTTGGAGGGGCATGTGGAAAACACAGCACTCACCATATGGCAGCACAAATCCATACAGCTTCTGAAGACACCAACACAGGTACCTCAGACCAAAAGTCCCTTTTGTACCACTGTTTAAAAATTGCTCCTGACCAAGAGAACACAGATGAAGCAGATTTGCACAGGCAAGAATATCTTTCTAGGTTATACAGAGAGCAGAGCCAGATGTAGGCAGACAGTTCTGCAGTAAAACATTTGCCCATTAGATTCTGATGCCAGTAGCAATAATAATAAAAGCTTCTAGATCATGAAAAGAATAATTTCTAAAGAAAATGGACATTTTCACACATCAACATTTACAAACCTGTCGAGTGAGAGCTTAATTTTGGCTTTATAAACCTGTGGAACTGGCATACATAGTTACCATGAAAATATACTGAAAAACAGTAGTATGTTGCAGCTTGAAGATCTAGTAAAGAAAACATGCTTTGCTCTTCAACTCGCATGCACAGACTTCTGCACAGCAGAGCCATGAGGAGGGCTGCAGAAATCAAACACATTCTGCAGCTCTTCAGATGTCACTCCCTGATTTCCTGCATTCAGGCCTGAGGTAAACTCTTCTCAAGTGCAGAGTGTCAGTCACACTGCTACAAAGTTGTCATGGTGACAAACCAACAGGAGGGACATACAAAGAACAAGCCTATAAAAAAACAGATCTTATAAATTTGTAACTTGACTAAACATTCACAAAATGGAATATAATTACCATACCAGGAAATAATCTTCTAAATCAGATGCTAATTAATCCCCATGTGGAGGCAAAATATTTAAGCTGAGGATAATCCATTCATTCCTTTGCCAAGGATAAAGGAGAAGCTTTTCCGGGTGACTGAGGGAAGCCCCAGTCACCTGTTTGAGGTTTCCATTTCAAACAAATAATTTATTATTCTTCACTATTTGAAAAAAGCCAAACCAAAAACCATCTTCTGTGCAAACAGATGCAGTGCTGTCTTCCTGGAGCAGCAGGCACAGAGAGAGATTTGTCATCGCAGCTGCAGAATACAGTCAACAGCCCACCCCATTCCAGGGCTGCTACTCAGTACTGGCTGAGCAGTGACAAAGGAAAAAGATCAGTTTCATAGGGGTTTTGCTGCTCCAGCAAGACATGAGCAGCATCATATAAAGACACTGGAATCGTGTGTGGATTGCAGTGATGCAAATGCACCTAAGTATACTGGGAAGAAAAAAGGCCCATGTTGAAGACCCAGTCAGTGCAACTATTAGGAATACTCTTAGTCACTTTGGGGCACTCTCACTCCAACAGCCTTCACCCTGGCTGAGCTGGAACCACTCAGAGCTTCAGGTGCAACTACTGCAGTGCACAGAAGCCCTACATCCCGGGGAGCACAGATCTGAGACATCACCCTGTCCCCCAGCACTTGCCTATGGCCCACACAGAGGTCTCAGTATCTCCTTCTGCCTCTGATAACACCACAGATCAAACAGCTGGGCTACAAACCAATGCATTGGCATTTTGCAATAGGGTCTGCCTGCAGACTCAGCTGGAATAGAAAGAGCAGCTGTGACTGCACATACAGAAACATTCCACCATGAGCACAAGCAGGCAGAAGAACAGGTTGCCCAAAGAAACTGCATAGTTTGCAGTTTTGGAGGTTTTCAAGGCCACTCTGAGCACTCAGCTCAGAGCTGACCCTTCTTTGAGCAGGAGGTTGGACAAGAGACCTCCTGAGGTCTGTCCTTGACTGTTCTGCAATGCCATAAGCAGCTCTGTGTGGAGGCAAGTGCCAAGTGATGCCCATTTCTCTTGAAAACAGCATATACACATATGCTGTTAACAGCATATACACACAGCACAGGAACTACACAGTAATGTTATCTTTAGCTCTCCATACTAATAGATGCCTAAATTAGAGCCCACAGGATACCTCGCTTTCTGTAAAACCAACATTGTGTAGGTTAGGATGACTGTAGCATGTGAATAGAAAATACAGGTCCTAGCACTCAGCTGAATATTCAGATCAATAGCAAAGTGTGCTGTGAGACACCTCATCTTTACAGCACCTCCAGACTGGGAAGAAGATTGTTAGCAGGTTAGAGGTGCCTGCACTGCTTTTGTTCTGCCACTAGCTAACAATAGCAGACCCTGGTCTGTATTTTAATGGTCTTGAAAACTAAGCTTGGTAAAAAGCAGTTCATTTAATAGATAGCAGGAGGAACATATTCAGGATTACCCATGCTGATACACGAACACTGTGATCTAGATAAAAGCAGAGCCATGGCAGAGCTGAGAAAGCAAGCTTTTGCAGTGGCATCTGTCATAATCCAGTGATTAGAGCTTTGCAGCACTCTTGCTTTAAAGGATGCTCAGCAACCACAAGAACATCCATGCTGAATGAAGCTCAGCTCTTGTTGATTTGCACTGCTTGCCTGTCTTTCACACTAAACTCCAGGAATCTGGTCAGTGTTGTTTTCTAGGGCACAGGAAAGTTTGCAGTGTTGAACATACCTCCCAATATCCTTGATCCAGAGAGAATTACCTTTAGAGGGATAATGAAATCAAATGATTAAGGAAACTATTTCCTTGATCACAAATACAGTTTTCTCCATTTATAACTAAAGACATTTTTCCACAGTACCCACTCTGCCCCTGTACCACAGGCAGGGACCTGTGGTCTGAGCAGGCCTATTCAGGCTAGCTCTGCACCAGCAGAACATAGCAGGAACCAGGTTTGCCCTGTGGCCTTGTGCCTGATGGCCAGTGTGGGTAGATGACAGTGAACCCATGACTCCAGGCTCATGCCCACCTGCAGGAGATGGACTTGAGAAGGCCAAAGTTAAGCACCAAAATTCTGCTCCCTCTCTGCTCAGACACATTACAGTCAACATTCACTGTTCTGCTCGCTAAGGTATGAGTCAGGGGACCCCAGCACACTTCTTCCTAGGAAACAGGAACTGAATAATCAGATCTTTTCACTGACAAGGCAAAGAGCCAAGAGCCAGCCTGCAAGGGAACAGATTTACTCAACAAGACATTAAGGAGAACAGCTCTACACTTCTCATCACAACTACCTGCTTGTTTGCACACTTGGTTCTTTAGTTAGGGTGGCAGCTAACAACCTTACAGGAGCACATCAGAAGTTACACTTCAAACCTGCTTAGAGGATGCTCAGCTCATTCAGTTCCATTTTGAAATGTTGTTTTTATATCCAGCCTAAGATTATTCTGAAGATTATTCATTATCATCTATTAACACATTACCATAACAATGCTTGCACCACATGAGACCAAAGGTCCAGCTAATCCAGTATCATGCCTTCTGTCTAGGAAATAGCTCAAAAGCAGGGCAAGCACACAATAATCAAACACCAGGCTCTGCACCTCCCTGCAGCATTTGGCTGGCTGTGCTCAAGGACAGCTCTGAGTCTGTGCTGCAACACTGGGTCAGACTTTGTGAGTTCTGAGAAGCTCATCCAGCTACCACTGCTTTGCTCAGGAGCTGCATTTGAGTTCAGGGCCTCACATTCGGCCCTTGCCAGAGCGCTTTAGGTGGGCATGGCCTGGGCTCTGCTGATCATGACTCAGCTTCCTCATTTACCAGGTCCCTCTATGACCTGCCTCCTCACTATGGACTTGTAGTGACTGGGGCTATCCAGGTTACCCTGCGCTCTTCTTGCAGAGTGAGGCCACCACCTCACTGCCCCCTCAGATGGAAGCTGCCCTTCCCCTGCAGAGCAGCCCCTGCTTGCTGGGCTCTTTTGGACAAAACAGGAACTAGATTCTGCCAGGGACTCACTATCTCAGCAAGCTGAGCTTAGGCAAGCTGCTAAGTCCTTGCTGAATGCAAAACCCCCTCCACATTCCACAGAAAGCTTCCAGGGCAAGTTCACACACATTCTAGGTGCAGGATGACTAAACATACACAAGTTAGAAACCCTGCCACATGCCTCCAGCACCTTATACTACAAGACAGATTTTCAGTAATCAGCAGGGAACAAGAGTTAGCAGTGAAGGCAATGATATTCACACAGAGCAATTCACCATCAGGCAACTGTCTCTGCATGAATTAGTGTTTTCCTTAATTATGTGTCATAGGAAATCCCAAGATTCACAGCTGGCCCTGTCAGTTAGTATTAACTACAGACTTAGAAAATGCTGTAAAAAGAATAGGAATTGCATCAAGCCCATGCAGCAGTAACAGCCTTTACAAATAACACAAATGCAGCTGGACTAGGGACTGCTGGATTCACACCACTGCTCCACCTCTGCTGTGGGGTTTGTGGACACTCCCCATGCAACACAATTCAACATATAATACGGTATTCTGTTAACTGACAGCTCTTGTGCAGAACAGAAGCACTACCAAGGATGGTAAAGCAAGTAGAAGTAGCAAGTCTAGAGAAATATGTGACAACCAGGCACCAATGCTCACCACTTAATACCTAACACTTTCTCCAAGGAGATACAATCACAAAAAGGATGTAGTCCTACAGAGAACTACATAAAGCAGACTGTCAACTCACCCACTGCATGGAAAAACAGCTTCATGCTGTTCCTGCCTACTTTTCTACACTTCAGATGTTGCTACCCAATAGCCAGTCACTTGGCACAAGAAACATAGCACTGAGCCTCAGCCCGTAGGCACCCCGAGCTCTGTGCCCAGGATGGGAGAGCCCTTCAAGGCACCAGTGACCTCCCTGGGGAGGGAGTGTTGCCACACGAGGCACCGAGACTCCTCAGCCCGCACGGAAACACGCACCTGCAGTTATCTGCGCACGGTCAGGAGCAGAAAGCACAGACAGTACCAGACACAGCAACTCCCGGCAGGGTGTGCAGGCTCCCCAACCAGCCAAGCACAGCATCTTCACAAAGCAGCAGCTACCAAGGAGAGGTCATCCCCCCAGCATCTCTGCACACAACAGCTACAGCCTCAAGCTCAGGGGGACTCCAGCCAACAGAGCAGGCGCCCTTCTCCAGTCTCTCAGGAGAAGGCAGGATGCAGCCTCTCATCATCATCACTTCACTCCACCTAACATGCTCCCCAGGCATTTCACACCCACATTCATCACCTTTCCACAGTCCTTCCCTTTACCTACTTCTTCCAGCTTGCCTCTCAATATGTTTAAGAGGAAAAAGAATCCCTCTAGAGGGGATAGCACAAAACCAGTTTCCTCATCACTGTATTTAGTTCTCATCCAACTAGATCTACTGGCTTGCCAGAGAAATGAAAACAGTCTAAGCTTCTCTGAAACACTGAAATCAGTTCTTTTTCTTGAAGGGGAAAAAGCACAAGCAAATCAACAAACTAGATTAAGGTTTCTGCTCCTTCCTTACAGACAAATCCTCCACAAGAAAAGACTATCCCAGTGCACAGTATTTCTTGGCTTAAATTAAGACAGTAATTCACATCACACATCTTCCTACTAAGGCCCCTCAGAAAGGTCTGACATTTAAGTGTTACTTGATAACTTTTATACAATACATTTGTGTTAAACAATAATTTATTTCTGCTTTTTACAGACAGGAAGATCCCACAAATATTTTTCTTTCGGGAAAGAATCAGGCTTCAAAAGAAAGCAAAGTCATCTTCCTACTAAGGCCCCTCAGAAAGGCCTGACATTTAAGTGTTAGTTCTCTTCTAAGTAATTGTATCTATGGTAATTATCTTATAAAGTACGATGTGGTGTATTTTGTCATGGTAAATCCAAGTGTCTCAATTATATTGCTTATTCCCAACCTTCTTAATTCTATAGTTCCTGACTTGGAAAGTGATGAAGTAGCTCCGGACCTGATAAAGTATAATAGCTTCAAACATTAGTGGAAATTGCTTCAATGGCTCCATTTCTCAGGCCAGTGTGCACAAGATTTCTTCTTTAAACAGGCCTTGATATGCCAGAAGATTGTAAATCCATTTTATGTGCCTGTGCTTATATAACATGCTATGTACATTTAATATTTACTTGATAGCTTGCAACACATCAGTAATTAACAGGGAGCATCTAAGATATGAATATATCTAGAGGTATTTCTACACTGGGTAAAAAAATCCAACTTAATTCCCAAATTATGATCCCTTAATGGATATTTTCCTGTTCGCTCCTTTTTATTTCTCCTTCCTATCCTCTTCCTTGGATGAAGACTCAACACAGTAAAGCACAGACTGATGCTTTGTCCCAGAAAAACAAGAACCTCACACACCAGTACACAAAAGCCTCCTCCCCACCAGCGCAGGGTGGCCACCCATGGCACCGCTTTGGCCATTATACCCACACTGCCTCAGCACAAGGACATGGAGCCCGCATTGCCTCCAGTCTTGCCCAGCATTTCCACACACCCCTTCCTAGCTTTGCGCTGCCCACACACAGTCTGTGCAGCCCCTCCAGCTCCAGAGCCCCACACAGACATATGGCCCTGAAAGCTGAGGCACAGCAGGGCAAGCAAGCAGAAGAGTTTCCCCCATAGAGATGACAGAGCAAAGCTTTCCAAGCCAGGTGGGACCAGCCACTTGCAAACTGCAGTACTGCCTCCCTAACAGCAGCACCAAGGGCTGTTGCTACCCAGAGGTGCAGAAAGGCTCCAAGGAAAACAGCAGTACAAACACAACACCCAGAGCAAGGACTCTCTGGGGTAGCATCAGCCTAACACACAAAGGAGGACTGGTGATTTATGTTGAACAATTTCTTATGTCCAGGGCTCTTAAATTACTTGCGATGTAAGGAGTACACAGCGCACTTGGAAAGGAACAGCTCCTTGCGGGAGGGGGGGGGAGACAAAAGTGAATTCACATCCCAACCCCTCTGTAAGGGCAAGAGAGGCTGCAAGGG
The DNA here is from genome assembly GCF_000705375.1 of Tinamus guttatus. Next base: position 302,066 of record NW_010579881.1, on the reverse strand, counting down.
GCAATAAGGCTGTGGGAACAGCAGCAATTCCCCTCAGTGTTAACACTACTCAGGACAAATCATTTCCACGCCTACAGGTACACTTTCATGATCAAGATCCATTTGCATACTCTTACAGTCCCCCCCTGCCATCTGCTTATTACAGCCTCCACTAGAAAGCACCTGGGCTTGCCTGTGCTATATATATATTTATATATCTCTCAGAGGTCTCATGCCATGGTTAGATACAAATACTAGCTCAGAGGAAAAAAAGAGAAAAATAAGCAAAAAAATAAGCAAATAAGTATCAAAATGTAGTAAGGTATTCACTACCTTGACATGTAACTAGATTGATATTGAGAAATATTTATGACCTGACAGCAAACTAGTCAACATATCAGCACTGAGCTGCTTATTTCTTTGTCAGTTTTATTCTTCTAGGTTTTTTTTTGCACACAACTAAGGCAATGGAAAAACACACAACTAAGTTTTTACATTAGTTTCACATCACTCCAACCTTGGTTTCAGAAAGGTTTTACACTACAGAAGTGAGAAAAACATTTTCCTATGTAATGGCAGGAACACCCATACACTGATGTGAAAGAAAGCTTGATACAAGTCCTGTGCTGAAAACAGATTCCTTCTATCTTCTAAGTTTCCCTAAAAGAGGGCAAAAAGGGGATAAAATTTAATGTTCCTTGTCCATTAGCATGTCTAGTAGTCAGGTCAGGTTGAAAAAACACTGAATATGTTCTATAACCGCATCTACAATTATTATCATTAGGATCTCTGTCAATGTTGTTAATAAGACTTCCACATGCTGAAAACAACATCTGGTCTGTTTTACATAATTATATCACTGAGGTAATTCCTGTGCCATTCTCATCTGAGCAGGCTGCATGTCCTGCCCCAAGGAGCCCAGGACTTCGGGGTCACAAGGCAGCACTACCTGGCAACTGCGGGCCAGTAGCTGCTCCATGCATTTCTTCCTCCCAGAAAACTCACATCCAGAAACCTGTGTTTTGTTACTGAAATTGCATCCTCTCTAACAACACCCATGAGACAGAGCTGGTTCATTTCTGCCTTTCTCTTTCTAAAAATATTGCCTGTTCTGTGCAAGCAAGGACACGCACAGGTCTTCCGGATTCAGGCTAAGTCCTCCTGGGTCATCTTACACAGCCACTTGCTCTATCCATACCTCATTTTTGAAACACAAAACAAAAACATTACTTCTGCCTTCCTACTACCTTTTACCTCTTCTGTATCATTTGGGGTGGGAAAAAAATCACTTCTCCAGTGCTCCCAGAACACAAAACTAGCGGGTTTTGCTTTCAGTTACACCCTCTCACTAAGAGTCTTTCTGGCTGTGGAAAATGCTGCACTGAAAAGGCGGCTGCTGCTGCTTTCCTTTCCCTGGTAGCTTGCCTTACAAGAACAACAACTAGCTTGGCAGGGCTCCCCCATGAAGCACAACAGGATCTTATTGCTACAACAGAAGCAGTCACTACTGAGTTAGGAATTGGGGCCCATGATGCTTCATAATAAGCTTTGGCCTTTTCACATGCATTCTGCCTGTCTTGTCTTGACAAGAAACACAATTACATAGCAAACCAGCACCATATAGATTGCCCTGCTGCTATTTTACTACTCGGGCCTGACAGCAGGGGCTGCAATACCAAACACTCGAATTTGTTATGTCTACCAAATGAAGTGGAAGTCTTCACAAAAACAATTACACTGTATTTGTTTTCAGAAGTAGTAAAGAAAGCCACCCAAACTACCCTCTATCTCTTGTACAACAGGAAGAAAAATTGTTTCTAGCTTGATAGACCTACCTAAATAAAACAGGACTGAGCTGTAGCTATGCCATCCTTCATGCTCAGTCTCCATCAGATTTCTGCATTCATTTTCACTGTGCTCTTCATTTCCTGAACTGTCTCACTGAAAAGTTGCATATTTGCTCCTGGCAGCCCCAGGGAGGAGCACCTGGGGATGGGGAAGGAAGAACCCTACCTTTAAAAAGCAGTATTAGGAATTATACCTTCCAGAAGCTGTATTATGAGTAACCATTGCACAAAATAAATTGCAGCCAGCACCTGAGGGGCAATAAAAAACGACAATTACAGGAATTTCTGTGAGCTGTGCTGCATCAGCAATAGAAGCATTAAGAAAAACATTTACAGTGAACACCACTAAAACAATTGAAAATGCTTCAAACTCAGTTGCAAGCAATACCATTTCAATGATTAAGTGTTCTTGTGTCAGCAAGAGCAACTTTACCCAAAGAGACAGTGCTGGAAATGGTATCAGAATTGCCACAAGCCCCATCCTACAGTACCTGAACAAAGAAAGCAGAGCAGACCCAGAAACAGTAGCCAAGTTAAGCCAAGCATTAAGATTATGATGCAGGTTGCCAGTGTTGAAACACAGGAATGTAAACTAGGAGGTCAATCCACAAGGCATATACCATGAATTATTGCAATAGTCCACAGGGATGAAAGGCAGACATTAAAAACCTAAGCCAGGGAAAAACCTTACAGCTCATTAACCAAACAAGAGGGTCCCAGATGAGCTGAAAAGCAGCCCTCCGACAACATCTCTCTCTCTCTCAAAAAAAAAAATAGCCTAGTCTGAGGGCTGGGCTTAAGTAGAGCTCCTGGCCTATGGGTGCAGGGCAGTGATAGTGGCTCCAGGTGAGGCTGATAAGGGTCATTAAGGCCTATTAGTCACTCAGGGCCCTGATACATTTAACTCATTTACCTTAATTAAAAATGTGTCACAGCCTTTCAGAGGATCCACAGGTTCACAAGCGCTGTATCTGTGCAAACCAAAGATATTTTGGAAGAATTGTACTGTATCAAATAGACATCTCAGGGCTGCATAGATCCCACTGCTTTACAATTGAGTTTTCAAATGATTATTGGCCCAGGTGGCAATGACCATGACTTGTGCTCGCCCAACATGGGATCACGTTCCTCTCAGTACTGTGACAGCTCAGAACGTTTGCTCTGCCCATGCTCCCTTGCAGTCATCCAATTCCCTGCCTGGGAAATGGCAGGCACCCCACAGGACGTTCCTTGGATCAGTGTAGCCAGTGCTCTTTTCCTCCAACTGCTATTTTAAGAAATATCCCAAAGTGCCTTGTCCAACATACTAGCCATACGCTCTCCCCAGGTCAGGGATCTTCAGAACGTCTCAGACACGGGGATATCCAAGAGCATGTGACTTTTGAGAATCCTGACTTCTCTCACTATTTACTATTTATTTATTTATTTATTATAGTTTTATTTTTAGTGCCTATTCTATATACTATGCAGAAAAAAAAAAACAGCTGTAGTAAAAGAAGCCACAGAACATTAGTGTGGTGTTGTGCTCAGGGTGGTTAGCACTGCAGAAAAGCACTGCTCAGCAGATGTAATTAGGGTAGAAGAAGGTCTGTACTCATGTTTCGGTTCTGCTTCCAGGATCCAAACTAGCATCACTGCGTGGGGCTCTTTGGGCAGTAATGGCAGACTGTTTTCTCCCAGATTCAGAGTACTCCTGCTCTGTTGATAAACTGAATGGAAAGATGAACAGCTTCATGCCTATTTGACCTGACAGCTTGTTAAAGTCTGGCTTATAAGGAGCAAAAGAGAAGTTGAAAACCACTTAAATATCACTCACTTCCAGAGCTCAAAGAGAAACTGTGGTGACCTTAAGCGCAACAGGGAGAATAGTTAGGAACATAACTAAAGTATGTGTGACTAGACTATAATTTTGAAAGAGCAAAAAACTCTGTGGTAAAAAAAGGTAAAAGGCTACTATAGGTATGATCATGTGAGCCACTCTCAGTGGAAGCAGGAGTGCTTTCCAAGTGTCAGTGACCCGAGTGACTGACAGTCCTTAATGGCCCTGACCAGCCTCAGCTGCCCTTGGACTCAGGAGCTCTATTTAAGTTCAAGTCCAGGCACAGGGTTTTTTTTTTTTCTCTCTCTTTGTTAGGAGTTTATTGTGCTCTTCTAGCTTTGTCTTGTTTGTTTAGGCTTATTATTGTAGGTTGGTTGCTTAAGGTGATTTTTGATTCATCTTATAAGTGTTGGGCTATATCTGACATTGTTTCTTCTTACCACAAGAGACTGTGATTTGAATTCCTAGCTTGGCTTTATCATGGTGGGCTGGAGTGAGGAGCTGGAGCCTTGGCTGCACCTGCTGCTCCCTCTGAGTCCGTCTCAGGTACTGTAGGCTAGAGCCCTGTCAGCTCTGTTGCTGTGCCAGCCTTCCTGTCCATGGGGGCACCAAGAGTCTTCTCTGTTTCCTGGCATGGAGTCTCTGTTCCAGCTTAGTTTGTCTGCTGAAACTATCAGCTTGAGTTTTCCTTCCTCTCTTATGCTTTTATATGAAATGTATTAGTCCTAAAATACTTAGCTATTACAGCTATGTTAATAAAACTTCTCTGGATGATCTAAAAAGTCATTACATAGAAAAGTAAAGACTTGTATGATTGAGGGTGCTTGTCTCTATTTCTGGGTTTTCTTGAAGATTCACTGAGATGGCTCTAGCCAACTTTTTTACACTGGTAACTGCATATTAATTTAGACAATACAGTTGATTCTTTTAATCATGTGGTAGAAAAATGAGTCCATCTGTCCTTACACACAGTTAAACTTTAATCTGTGTAAGAAATTACTGTTGGAAACTGCACTTGATTCTTGTATGAACCTCAAATTGCTCTCAAAGCTTACTGTATGTATGAAAGGCTATACAGTAATACTGTAAGCAATTTTTCTTTCTTAAGTGATGAATTAAAAACCAACTTCATCCACCCTTCTTATTTGTAATATCCCCAGTATCTGGAATGGTCATTGGAGACTCTGAAAGACAGAAAAAGCCTTAGCTGAGCTAACCACTACCCTATAAAAGCAGCACTTCCAAGCCCCAAGAGTTTGGATAAAGGCAGAAATTATTCTTTTTAATTCTGTCTTAAATGATGGATATTGAACAAGAACCACCAAAGCAATGTTTGTGTTACCCTGTGTTGGTTCATTAAATTTAAAATTGCAACAAATAAAATGGAGAAATATTGCTACTACCTGATTTAAAGTGAGATCCCCTATAACAAAGCCCTGTTCAGAGCAGGTGGTTTATGTTCAGGCTCAAGTTTTGATAATATGTATGGGGAGCTTTCTCTTGTTCTAAGGCTGGTCTTGTGAGTGCCAGGATCCTTGACAAACATTTGGCCCTTTGCTAATTGAAGTTTATGGTCAAAATGGGACAATGCTGTAATATGTTGAGATAGAGAGAAACAACCATCTGGGACTCTTGATGGTTACTGAGGACTGGAGAAATGATAATCTGCAAGATGGCCCTAAATAAAGGTATGTCAGTAACTTGCTTGTGACTCCCAGGTGAGAAAGTTTAGAGGCTGAGTGCTTATGATATGGTTCTCCTGGTTAGTAACTCCCATTTCAGACTTCTCTTGCCATGGTTCTCCATATCAGAATTGTCAGTTTATTCAGCTTTTTTCTAATAACTAAGAAATGGTTCTGGTATTTTCTTTCTCTTACTATAACCAAACTGATAGTTGGGCTAGGAAAAGCATGCGATCATTTGCTACTGTGTGAGAATAGCTAAAACATTCCTGAGTTATCTAGAGGTAGATGCTTTGGAGAAGTAACAAAACTAGTATGTGTCCCGTTATTGATAATGAAGAAATAGGAAGCTGCAGAGGATAAGGTACAGAATAAGAGAATGATGAATGGATGGGAAGACCGGAAAAGACTTCCTGGGGTCTTTTGATTAAAAGATTTTTTTGCTGTGCTGCATTAAAGAATTTTTCAGTTGCAGCTATCATTTTGCTGACAAAAACAGGAAAGTACTTCCTACAAGGTAACAAGTGGCTATCCTGTTGCAAAATGTGATAGAAATAAGACACTGCAGTTTTGCTCTGATAAAATAGATTATAACAATATTGCGCCTTGTTCTTGCTTTGGTTTAAAAAATAACTATGCAAATGAAACAGTATTCAAAGAAATCAGATTTTGCCCTTTTTTCACACGCATACACACACAGTCCCTTCCTTATATCACTGACACTAAAGCAGCTAATTGCTTATGAAACAGATAGGGCTCAGCCATAGGCAACTGTTACAGTTTCCTGCCTTATCTCAGGGAGCAGTTAATCTTGCTGTGATTGCTTTTGCTTGAACAATGGAGTCCAATGAATAACACAAACCCATTTAATTGCTTGGTGCTCAACAGACTGTAAAATAGACTGTGCAGTATGTTCACTGCCATCACAACTTGAACATAATGCCTTTTCTTAAGAGCTAGATGAAAGAAAATACCTGCATTCTCCTTAAACAGAGCTATGCTGGTTTAAAAATGATTTGCAAATAACCTGTTGGAAATCTATTTAATTAAAGCTGTCTTTATGAAATGGCTTCTCTTTTGCTGTAGCCTTTTAGGACTGGACCTCTTAAATTACTAGTCACCTTCAGAGCAGGCACATGCCATTGCAAATGATTGTAATTAAACTAATACATTATAATGCAGAAACATGCAGTTATATGCCTTTGTGGGGAAAATTTGGTTTTATTCTGTCATTCCTAACAAATGTCATGCCCTGCAGTGTAGGCTTCCTTTGTGAGCTGATAAAATGTCCCCAGGTTTGTGCTAAACACTATAGTGGAAGCTTCTCAATGGGCTTGGTACAAAGTTGGTGTGCTTGCTAGCCTGCTGGGCATGCAAAAGGAGTCCCAAACCCACAATCACAGTAGGTCTGTGACAGATGCAAAACTCTGAACTATTCCAATCAGGAACTGTTAGACTCCCAGAGATTACTCTTCTGCAGATGAAGTCCACTTCCCTTAAATTAAAAAAAAAATGTTTTTGTGCTTTGGTAATTTCTTATATAGACAAGTATTTTTCTATTCTTCTATAGCCAAGTGAAAGGGTGATTGCCAAGCAGAGTGAGAAACAACAGGAATAAATGAAAAAGGGATAATAATGGGTGGGAGTGGGAAGAATTGAAGGGGGAAAGGAATGCAAACCCAAGTGGGAGAAGCATGGTCTGAAGAAGGGGAAGGTAAACTCCCATAATGCATTATTTATCATGGTACAATAAGGAAAGCACAAGTCAAATGGTTTTGAACTCTCAGCCTTTCATTGTTTGCTGTTTAGAAAAATAATTCAGCATATGATTTGAGGGAATCTCCCAGTGTTAATGCCCATAACTGTATTATCCATGGACTGTTTTCTTTCCTTGGGATTTAAGCCCCGAGGGTGATGTCTTTTGAGCTGGTATTATGTAAGCTGTTTTGGTTCATATATGAACTCTTGGAAGAACACAGTTCTTCCCCCCTGCCCCACATCTACCATTATGGGGTTTAATGCACGTTCAGGGGTGGTTGGAGCCCTTATGACCAAATGTACCTCATAGTTTCTGAACTCACCAAGGAATGCTTTAGTCCACTTGAGTAGACTAGAGCTGGACCTCCAGGTCGAGTACTGTAAATTTATTCCTTAAGCCTGGATAAATCACCAGCATCTGTGTTAGTCTTAAGTTTCTTAAAATCTCCATCAGTTGCAGAAGAAACCACACAGGCATATAAATCATTGCCTAGGCCTTTGAAATAAAAGATAAAAAAAGAAGCTCAGGTAGTTGTGACAGAAAAATACTAAAATTGTAAAAGTACCTGGTTTCACATGTCTGGGAGAGTTTTGTTTCTCTTCTCCACCAGATCTTGCCACCTGATCAGTCATTGCTTTTCTGCAAAGGAGGCTTGGGACTGAGCATTCCCTGTGCAGCAGAGAAGAATGATTCTCAGGAGGCAGCAGACTGTTTAACAAGGCTCTTCTGGTAACACCTGTGAAGGAATAAGAGCAATTTAAATCTAAACTACAACTCAGTAGTATCTTGCTTTTGATAATCCAGTCAATGTGAAGGTGTACCTTGAACTTAAACAGTAACCTACTGCTGCATATTATACTATGAATTAATGCTTTTTTCCTTGGACACTCAGTATTTTTGTTTCATGAAATAATATTGATAGTTCATTGCCAAACAGTAAGAGAAGCGGTAGATCAAGGTATCTTTTATGATTTCTGTCAATGTTAACCTTTATGTCTTGAGCATCTCTGTATAGCAATGCTTAGCTATGAAACCCTGGAAGATTCATTGTAGTCTTTGTGCTTCTTTTCTCATGGCTCCCTCCTGGCAGTTGGGATTTAGTGACCCACTGCCAGAGGTGTCTGAAGCTCTCTGAGAACAGAACCTGGAGCTACATCAGTAGCTACACAGAGGATTGTCCTGTGAGGTGGATGGATGTAGCCCCTGCATGGAGTCCTGTCTCTTTTCCCCTTGTTAACTATCATCTCCCCTGCTTCTGGACCTTGGTTGAGATCCTAAAAGAGAGAAGCATCTCAGCACCCAACTCCTGCATAAATGTCAGCCTTTGAGAGACAGTTGGCTATTACTCTTCTATCTCTAGGTGCACGCACGCTTTTCAGGCTGCACTGTTAGGGCTGCAGGCTCCAGGGCAATGTGTTACAAAGCATATGCTTAAAAAAAAAAAACATTTTAGTTATCAGACATCTTAGAATCTTAGAATGTCACAAGGATTCTTTCTTCTAATGTTGTCTACTTTCTTTCATATCCTAAACTAAGAAAGCAGTGATAATCTGACAACCCTTTTCTTTCAACAGATACACTGAATTCATATGAACATGATTGTGCAAGTAATATTAATCTAGCAAACTTGGTCCTAAGTAAAGACACAAATATACCTGAGCCACAGCATTTTTAGCCACCAACTTATCAGTAAACCTAAGAGAAAGATCCTTTTATTGTTCTCCTCCCACCACCTGCAAAGATAATGCAATTTGAAATACTATTTCTGTTTTGTTCTCCTGTTCACATTGATTTTTTTCTCCTTTGTCAAGCTGAAGAAATCTACAATGTGCCTGAATATGAGAATGTAGTTTCCTTCAAACTTAGTTTGTTCTCTTGCATGAAAGGAGGGAGCATTGCCATAAATAACAAGCGGCACCTCAGACAAATCCTAATGTCACAGGCTGGAGTGCAGTGCTTTCTTGAAGAGCTATGACCAGCTGCACCTTTCCATGCTGTTCAGTGCACCCCAGAGCCTCTGGCCTTTGTGAAGTTCAAGTATGAAACTGTCCTCTGCACCTCCTGCCATACACTGAAACTCAGCAGTCTGTTGTACCAGGCCATTTTGTCCCTCCCGAACATCTACGCTGCTTATCACCCATGTTCTCCCTGCAATGTGGGACCGGATCGGCAGGGCCAGAGGTGCTTTCCAGCTGACCTGAGACAGGTATTGAAGGATGAGTCACTTGATGGAGGTGTTTTAAGAGGGTGTGCAGCTAGTTCAGAAGATGGCTAAGGATATTTAAGATGAATATCACCTTTTTTGAGGTCTGCACTATCTCTTAATAAAAATAAATTACCTTATTTCCTGTCAACTGTGTAGCTTGCTTCCTTGTCTTTATAGTTTTTCTTTTTTGCACAGATAGAGAACTGTTACAGGAGCACTAAGACATGGATTCTTTTGGCCTGAGAACTTTCTAGAATTTCCTACAGGGATGATGCAGAGCATCAGACATTAGCATTTGTGGTGGTCCTAGCTGCAAGCTTCCTCTTCCACCAAGTAAGATGGATAAAAAGAAAATATGAAAAAGCCTGATAACAGCAAAGTAAATACTTATAATGTTAAGCAAATATTTATTATTAGTAGCTTGCAAACAATCTTAAAACCAAATAATATTACTTGGCAGCCAAAACTTTCTTATGCTGGTCTGTTATGTCAAAAGGATATCAATTATTTATGTACAGAAGACTCAGATTTCTAAAGGCTGATAATGAGAGAAAAGTAAAATAGGATAGAGGCGGGGGGAAAGCAAAAGAACATTCAAATCTGACCACCACTACTACTTCATACCTGGAGAAAGGGTATTCTGTCCTGTTCTGGGTAATATATATTACTTCTCCCACTGCTTCTGCTTAATACAAGCGCAGCTGCAAAGCTTGTATTGCTCCTGTATATCCTGTTAAATTCATACTCGGAACATTACCATTTTCCCAAGAAAAGATACTTTACCTGGAGCCCATTTCAGTTCCAACACGGTACATTTATTTGAAATTCAGTAAAGGGAAAATGAATAATTCCCATAGCAGCTGACAAGTAGTGTTCTTTATTCCCTTTTGTTGAGAAAGTACAGATGAAATGTCAGCTTTCCTGTACCTGCTTTTTGCACTAACAACTTGTTAGTATGTTTAGGAAAAGCTGCAAACTGTTCAAGCCTCTGGCAATACATGATAAACAGCTGTTGTAAACAAAAATATCATTGGGAGACTTCTAGATAACTCAACCTAGCCCAAGAGAAGATTTTTGCCTTAAGCCTCCTCTATAGAAAAGGTTCCAAGCAGCTGGGGAGACAGAGAAAGAGATACAGACTGTTCCTCTGTGCAACAGAGGAAACACTAGGAGGGAGGTTCATTTCCTTCCATCCCAGGCAACCAAGACAGGCATCGATGTCTATTGATTCCAGCACCCCTTACGAAGGGGCTCACAGCAGAGAGCAAGTTAATGGATGATCAATATGGAACTGCTCTAGCTACTCAGGTTCAGCCTTCCTCAAAATATTGTTAATTTGTAAACCAGTGCTATTTTATTACTAATTTTTGCCTGTTGTGTGCCAGTGACCTAAGATTATAATAACCTCAGAACAGTTTATGTATTTCTCCTGTGACTAATGACATGCCTCTACACTGCCAAATGCAGGCATAAGGATGGGGTCTGTTTCTTTGGCCAAAGCAGAAAGCTATGGGTAAGCTGAACCTGAGGGATGATCTTTGTTCCACTCCATTGCCACAAGATAAAAGAAATTATTTTGTAAACAGTCATTACGGAGCAATTGTTTTGAAGAAAACTTAATAATATTACTATAGTAAAAGTTTTCATCTCTGCCAATGTTACTGTTCATCTTCCCGCTAATGATATTTTGAATTGAAAAGCAGTCTTATTATAGCGATAATTTTTCTAGACTAAACATAGTCATAGCATCATATAATAAAATTTTGTTTCAATTCCACAATACATAGACATAAAAGCCCAAATACTAACACACAAATAATTTGATGAAGCCTAATTTAAATACAATTTGAGATTGTATTATTTAGTAGAGAAATTGAATTAATCTGTTTTATTTCTTTTTGCATAATCTCGCCAGTCATTTTTCACTTTATGCTGTGATTCACAGATTCATGGAAAAGTTGTGGTTGGAAGGGACCTTTGGACATCCTTCCCCGTCCTCCCCAACTCTGAATTTCTTGTTACTTTAATTAAGGCAGATTTCTGTCTCCTGGGTATTGCACAGGATTCGCTAGTTGTGCAGCAAGGAGTGAGAAAACTCACAAAAGGCCCATCAATACTTGATTTAGATCTCCAAAAGATAGTGAGAGGCTCTGCTGCACAGGTACTGGAAGAGGATTCTTTGGAAATCTCCCTGTATTTTACGCTCTTCTTTCGGTCACTGTCAAAGAGGGGATGTTGGGAGATGGACCTTTGGACTCACGCAGCATTGGTCATTTTGGCATTCGTACTTTCTCAGAGATGTTTCTTAAATATTGTCATCTTTCTCTAATGCAATGCAACCAGTGATTTAAAAAAATCCCTCATCACATCTCCTGCTCAAGATTTCCAAAAACATGGAAAGATTCTAAACCTGAATTTTAGAATCTACACAAATGGCCAGATGGTAAATACATATCAAGGATGACAGTGCAGCAGTAAGCACTCTGCACCCTAAAAAAAAGTGTTTATTTACTGATATACAGAATTAGGAGGCATAAGCAGGCACGTAAGCTGTCATGGCCCTGAGTGCACTTACAGGGCTTAATTGCCCTGATCAGCCCCACCCGGGACCCTTGCCCACATCCTGCCCATGGAGCAAGGGCCTACACTTAAATTTGGGCCCCGAGGCTCTTTGGGAGATTCGTTATAGCTGTGCTTGGGGGTTTTGGTGATTTGGCTCTAGCTGCTATCACCGCTACTGTGGCCTTGATTCTTTGGTTTTACACTTATGGTTTGTCCTCAGACCTCCTTTATTGCTGTGAGCTTCCCTGGAGACCTGGACTCTCACAGATCCTGGCTACTCTCCCTGGGCTTGCTCAGGCATTAATTTTAAACTCTTTTAAACTTTTCCTTTCTCAGTTTTTGTTATTTCACTTTAGTGCAATATTTATCTCAGAGGAGTCTGTCTTGGCCTCTTGCGCCTCTTGGAAACTGTCTGGTGGAGAATCTTCCTTGAGCAGTTTGTACCTGCTCTGCAGTGGCCTTCTGCTAGGGAGTTAAGACACTTGAGCTGCAGGAGCTGGGTTAGATGCCTTGTACTGTCTGAGAGGATTCACAGTTGAGCACAAAACAGCTTAATCCTGTAGTACAGCTAGGTCTGGAGCTTGTTGCACTCTTAGCCCGTTTTGTGGGATACATGTCTTGGTGCAATGCAAAATTGGAGTCTTAATAGGTATAATGTTCCTTACAGGTGAAATAGGTTTATTAGGTGTCTAACTTCAAAATGCTGCTGTGACTTTTTTTTTTTTTAACAGATCCATGTATGAATAATATTGACTTTTTGTTTTAAGACTAGAGCACAGATTTTTAGAAATTAGAAGCCTTTTACATAGTTGTCGCTGTCTGATGGTAGTTAGTTTGGATTGCTGCTAAAGGGTATTTATTCAAAATGCAAAATAAATATTCCTGCTCTCCTTTTAAAAGAAAATCAATAAAGCAACTCCACCATAAGTCTGCAAATCTAATGCTTCGTTACTAAGTAACGCAAAATGGGGCGGGTGGGGGAACAGTTCTAGTAATCAAAAGGGAAAAATGTCTTTAAATCTGTTCTTGGAGGTTTTCCGCAGTTTTTAGTTCCATTACTGAAACTTCCTTAGAAAACAGTTCAGCCTAGAGAACAGTTTCTCATCTTACAAGGAATACAAACAGTGGCATCAAGAAACAAGCAAGTTTTGTCTGAAACTGATGCCCCTTCTCAGGGTATCTGCTATTTTATCAGGGGTGGGGGAGTTCAGGCATTTCCTCTATTCCGAAGTTTCAGTTTGCACAAGAAGAAAGCAGTTTATAGCGGTGTTCAGAAGAGCTCAATTCCTTTGGGCAATCAAATCCAAAAGCTCAGTTCCTACTTGCAGATACACTCTGTAATGTCAGGCAACTTGAGTTGGATAGAAATAATAGAGTACCCACTTTTTCAGACTACAACCATGAATTTCAGAAATTTTCTGTTAAAATACTTAAGCAGAAGTGGTGTGTGATGGTTGTCTGCTGTGCTGTAAACCTATCACTCACCTTGGCTTTCATAATTTGCAGTGCCCTCCTCAAGTCCCAAGAGCAAATGCCAGCTCTGTGGAACAGGAACAGTCATAAATCTGCATGAAGCAAAGTGAAAAACAGCACTCTGGCCTCCTGGGGATCTGTGCCAGTGCTCCTTGTTTTGTTTCTGAAATTATTTATTCAGAAGGTTTTGCTATTTAAACTTGGAAGAAGAACTTCAGACAAAAACCTGCATTCATCTTAACCTTGGCTTCATGTTGCAACCACACTGAACTACTTTTGGACTTAACAAATGTACTCTGCTTTACTTTTTTGGTGATAAGGAAATTTATGACACTACCCAAGAACAGCAGCCCAGTATATTACTGTTTGCATTACCCTCCTGCCTAGAAACCCTAGCCAAGCCAAAGCATCATATCGGTACAAAATCAAGTCTCCACTCCAAAGAGTTCATAATGAAAGTACATGGAGGCAAGAAATGAAGATGTAGTATCAGGGAAGGAGGAGGGAACAAAGTAGTACAAGTCAGCTCTGCCCAAACAGCCAGCTCTGTGCCTACTGCTTGTCCCTTGTCCTGAGCCTCTGGCTGCTGCTGCCACCAGCACGACAAAGCAATGAAGACAACTACATGTACATGAGAAAACCCGTTCAGTGAATGATGCAGACGACAATTTGAAGGGATGTGAGACCCAGTTACCCAGTAGTGCCTGAAAAGGTGATAGGTAAGCTGGAGACATGTAACCCAACCAAGAGCCTTGAGAGTGAAGACAGGCAATGTGTATTTCTTCTAACAGAAGATAAGGGACATGCAGAGATGTCCCAGCTGAAGCAAAGAGCTAGGAGAGGACTGGGTTGAGGCAGAAAGCTCAATGCAGGCTGCTACTGGCTGCACTGTTAACAGTAGTTTGGGGAGCTGTGCTGGCTTGCATCCTTTCTGCATCCTCCTGGTAACCTGCCCTTCAAGAGGGAAAAAATGTGTCAGAGCAACTGAAACAAGTTAATAAGGATCCAGATGAGGCATTGAGAGGAGGTGCTAATAGAGGCCATAATCCAGGGAGTTGCACAGCAGAATTTCTGTGCTTTTAGAGGCCTCATTTGAACACTGGAGAAACCGGAGCCAAGGTGATGACAGACTGGATAATACTCCTATAAGGACTTATTTTAAAAAATAAGCATTATACTGCTTGATATAGAGACACTCTGATTACAGGGCTGCAGTGGATTTTATTCTCACTTAAGCATTGCTCCTGTTGGTTTTGGAATCTGAGTGCAAAGCTTCAAGCTGCTGCAGGGAGAAACTCTTCTCAAACCCTCTGCTCTGAGCAGTCCTGGAAGAACCCTGTCCTGTTCCGGCAGCGGCTGCTGCCAGCTACGCTGGGCTGGGTGCTCTTCCCTGAAACCCCCTCTTACAAACTCTGCTCTGCTCTTATCCTTTGGTATTTTTAACTTGCATGCTCTTCAGGCTATTTCTGGAAACACGTTGTGCTGTGTGTTTCTGCATAAGCAAATCTTTTGTAACACCTGCTCCCAGCCAAGACAAGACAGAGCTTGGAGACAGCAGCCTGTGAGCCAGCCCACTGCAAGCTGAGCCACTTGCGTATGTGCCTGATTGCTTGTGGGCAGGAGAATAGCAAGGGAAGCCGCCTTTAGGGTTTGTATCAAATCCTTTCATGATGGATGAAAAGACTGCTCTTATTGCAATGATACAGCAACCTCTCCATTGTTTTTAAATGTTCTTTTCCTATCTATGGTTGGCACTTATCTGCATCAGCACTATTAGCTTTTACTGTATGTGCGGGCAGGGCTGGCAAGGTGAGAACTTGTATTTGGCAGCTCAATTTTTTTTTTTGAGTTTGGTAAACTGGGTTCCTTGGGGAATGGTAGGCTTTGCACAGAAGCTAAGAGGAGATGGGATGAGATGAGTGAATCTTATAGGCCAGCT
This sequence comes from Tinamus guttatus, assembly GCF_000705375.1. The sequence goes on along the minus strand of NW_010579881.1, from coordinate 286,800 downwards.
CATAGGTTAACAAGCTCTTTTAGAGGCACTGCAAAAGAAACTTGGGTGGACTGGAGAGTTCCGTATGAGGCTACCTTGAAAGTCTTCAGACTCTGAAGAAGAACAAGATGGGTTGAAGTGGGGATAACTTGTCAAGTTATCTGGCACTAAAGCTGTAAACCACTAGCATAAGCTGGAAACTAAGTTTCCTGGGGAAACTAAGGCAGAGTAGCTAACTGGATTGAGTCTTTCTGTACTGGCACCCTAATGTTAAATTCATACTGCTGAGAAGAACTGACAGTTTCTTAGGAAAAGAGATGTGTTTTTTCTTTCTTTTTTTTTTTTTTTGGTGCACCTTAGAAATCCTTGTCTTTGGATTGGCACTTGTAAAGTATCTCCCTGGGTCTCAATCTTGCCACTCTTCTCTTTCTGTGGGCCTGAACAGCAATGAAGAGTTTGCACTTGCTGTCTGTGCCCTGCTTTGTGCTCTTCTCATTCATCACAGATCTTGTTGAAATTGTTGATTTGATTTACTGTTCTGTATTTTGTCTGGGTTTTTGGGCGGTCTCAAGAGCAGACTCCCATTAAGTGCCCATAAAGGGCTGTAGAGAACTTTGTAGACAATTTAACAATTGTCTTTAAAAGGATATTCTTGCCTCTGTGTCCCTGGTCAAGCTACTCCAGGCATGACCAACTAATTTTTATCTCTATGACTAATACAGTACAAAAGATGTGCTATACAAGTCTCTTCCAATTTTATTATTTGGGACAGCGGAATTCGAGTACATTGTCTGGAAACATCTAGGATGTGAAAGAATTCCCACCTCACACATTCTAGCTGGTAAGAGGCAAAAAGAACACAGAGCATGGAAAATGTTTTTTTGGTATAAAATGAATCTTCAGTTTTCACCTGTGTATCTATATACTGGTACAATAGTAGGTCTCTGAAAACTTTTGAGAGATCTGTTTCCAGTGTTATAGCCTCTGATGAGTGATACACCAAACCAGATATCTGGGGCTAACAACCCCTCTGCATGATGGCCTTCTATGGATGCAGGTTTGATAGTGCAGTATGTTAGCCAGCTCCTGAGGATAAAGAGAAGGGCCTCTTAAAATCAAGAACAAACCCTACTCTTTGTTAAAGGGCAGCCTTTTCTGGAATTAGAAACAGAGACTTTTGAAGAAATGAAGATGTCTGCCAGTCTCATAAAGCAAAAGGAATTTGTTATTCCTCTAACAGTATGGTCTCAGTTTCCATTAGTACAATTAAATTGAGGCTAGCATTGTCCTCAAAATCCTTTACAAGGGAATGACTATCACCTTTCCCATCATAGCATGGAAAAGATCAAATAATAAGTAAACCACATAAACATCCAACTTGTGTTCTGTGCTTTCCTGGTTTGTGGTAACTCAGATCACCAAACTGGATCTGCCCTTAAAGAAGAGTAGAGAGTTGCTCATCTTTGCTACTACCAAGTAGTCTACTTCTCTCTCTTTGCCCTTGCCAGAGGTGAGGAGAGTTTAAGGGAGCCCAAGACTTATCCACAAAAGATCATGGGAAAAGTCATGTCTAGCCTGACCATCACCCTGATCTTGTTACTCTCCCGGCCCTTTTGCAACAGCCACTTGTTGCTTATCTGGGAAGCAGATTACTTGTTCTTTCAGCGTCCTCTGTGCCTCTGGAGATGAGCTAAAACCTAATCCCACACAGCTTCCAGAGCAGGAAAGGCAACAGTTCACTTGCATTCATAGCTGAAAACTCCTGTGCTGCTCTGGACATTAATTCAACATCAGTTTTACCCATGGATTATTTTTCCTTTGTCCTATTAGGTGATTTTCTCAGCTTCCTGGAGGGATCCCAGAGTTCCAGATTTTTGTGCTATTTCCTGTAGCTTATAAAAAGCTAGGAATAGAAGCTAAATATCTGTAGGAAGAGGTGAACTTTCGAGTTACAGCTGTAAAACTGGGAAGGATGTCCTCTCCATATCCCATAGTTTTCATTTTTTGTAGACATTATAAGACCAAACAAAAGGCTCTCTTATTATAAATTTCTAGAAATTTTGAGAGTTTTCTTGGAAAATTATACTACTTCAGGAGATAAATGATATCAGTGTAGGTAGACACTGTCAAATAGAGTAAATCCATGAAGATTAAGCAAAAGAGATGTTTATAACAACTTCGGAAGTTACTCCTTGCCATGGGCAAACCTTAGTCCTGGGGTCTTATTTTGAGAAATTACTTCACTTGCAGTTGCAAGTGCTTAGCATTCACACAGATAGGCCCTGGGGCAAGGAGGGGCACCAAATCAGTAGCCCACTTGTGAGCAGCAGCTGCCTCTCTTTGGAGGAGACTTTTTTTTTTCCTTTATACTATATATTCTTTTATAATATCATCTCAGGAATTGCTAAACTAATCAAATTTATCTGCCTGGAAAGGCATGTACAGCAAAGCCTAATCTAATGAAGAAGCCAAATAGTTTCTATAATGTGTGATCTACTTTGGAAAGGATTATACTTGCCACATGATTTGCTTATTCTGCCAAACATGTTATTGGATCTCCCAGAAATGCCAAAGAAGTGAATGTTTCCAGGCTACCTGGAAATGAAAATGTTTCAGCGCACTGACTTCTCATACTGATGAGAGGAAATAAGAAGGGGAAAAAAAAGCAATCTGTGACCCAGAGAAAACAAAAACTTAATGCATAAGCTGTGTATAAACAGATTAAGCCACTGCTCAGAATACATGCAGCCAACTCACAACACATTTAAAGGTGGTGGGGGGGACCAAGGTACTTAAGGAAGGAAAATTTCTGATCTAATATTTATGCCTGTCATCAAAGATGTCTTGAAATCTATGTATCATCAGCTTGATAATAGTACGATGTAATCTCTACGGATATAAAGTTCACATGAATAGGAGATCTCCCACTCTTTCTCTTTATTTCAGCCATTAAAACAATTCCTACTCTACTCCTTCAACAAGTTTTATCTGAAGAGACTGAAGGCCTCTGCCATGTTAATGCTGTGGCTTTCTATGAAGGTAGAATACATCTTTAATGTAGTAAAATGCAGTGTTATCTTCCCAAAGGGTCTTATTCCTCGAGATGTCCAACATGCTCAAGTGCTGCCTTAGTGTTCAGTGAGTGGAGTGTTTCATGCTCACTGCAGCACCCAAAGCAGCTGCAAGTGTCCCCGGGGACAGATTTGGAGTTTGCAACCCTGTCTTCAGAACTTTGTACCACGAACTCACATCCATTATTGCCCTGATACTTAGGTGGGTGATGTCGCACATGGAGGCAAGGGGAAGAGAATGATGACAGAACCACAGTGTGACTGAGTTCGAATCCAATCTCCTGCTTAGCAATGCTTAGCAATAAGGAAAATACTACAGGCTGCTTATAACTGTTTCTCACAAGTCACAGTTTGAGAGCCTGAAGAGTTTTAGAAGTCTCTCCTGTAGCTTGTGTTCAGTGGCTTGGTGATATGTGGCTTGCACTACCTTCCTCAAGTGGCTCAAATGAGGAAAGGGAATTTGTGAGGAAAGGGAATATGTAGCGCTACAGGCAAGTGCCTTTAATACAGAGGCACGGATCACAGACCCATGGCATGTCTCCTGTTTGTGTAAAGAAAGGCCTTTTCCCCCTTAATTTAAGGTCAGCTACTGCAAGCACTAGTTCATGGAAAGGTATGTGAGAAGGAAAAGCTGAGCAGAGCCAAGGGAACGCAGTTTCTGTTAGAATCTTCTCACGAGGGTTTCGGGAAACACTTCCCACTGTCTATTTTTATCGCCAGCTGTAATGAAGCTAATAGCTCGCACGGGGTCATTTGGCTGGAAGGCCTAAACGCTGTGGTGTTCAGACTGTGGTGTCTGCTAGAACAGTTTTTCCACCCTACGTGCCTAATTCTCTACAGCAGTTCAATTAAACTTCACTTTACCACAGTAATGGACCTTCATCAGGGAATACAGCAATTCATCCTCCTTTCCAGAGAGCAATGTACAGGAGGAGTTAGGTGAATAAGAATCTGCTCCTGTCTCTTGCTAAACGCTATTGAAAAAGAAAATGGACAACTCTTGAAATAAGCCGTTATTTGCTGTTCTCTGCTTAAGGTATTTGTGTTTTGTTTTGCTTTTTCCTTTTACTGAAGGACGGAAAAAGAGGGATGACAGTGGGTTTTAGTCCATTTTTTCCCCTTTATTTTAATGAAGTGTGCAACTGCCACGCATGACCTAAATTCTGCAAGACAGAAGTGCATACGAGCACACTGTTGATTCTATTTCGGTTCAGGCAATTTCAGCAGAACTGTACAGAAACATCTTCTTTAAATACTGAGCACAAACTAACAACTACCATTAAAATGAACATCAAGAATTAATATTTGAGATGGCCAGTGACATGATTATTTACCTTCTTGCCTTTCATACAGGGATAATGTGGTGATAGCATTAGAATTCAGGCTTGCATCTGTCAAATGCAAAAAAAAACCACAATAATTTTAAGTGAGCATCAGTCTTGTAATGTCATTAAACTGCAGCCTGAATCTGGATTGAACAAGGGTCCAACTGGGCATGTGCAGACCCTGCAGGCTCTTATATTTAAATGGAAGCTGCTGCTGTTGCCCTTTGCTAAGCTGGAGATGGAGAGACACAATGTGAGGCTCCAGTGAGAACAGCACTGGATCGCACAGGGTTCCGGGCAAGGCGATCTAGCCATCTGCTTAACACACACACACACAAAAGGGAAACTGAGCTGCTTTAAGTTCAGAGCTCCTCTGCTGTTGTTACTGCTCAGCCCTCACAAGAATAGCCAGCCCATTCAAAGAGAGATTTCTTGTGCTTCTGAGGAGCACCCCTGCACCAAAACGTGGAGTCCCGCGGTACGTGGAATGACTTGGAAGCCAAAGCCAACAAATGTGTGGACCTGCCTCTCAGAGCCCCAACAGTAAGTGTTTTCTGTGACTGAAACCTCTAGCAAATAAATGCTGCCAAAGCTGGCGTTTACAGAACTTGAATGTTTAAAGTGCATGCATACATTTAATGCTACAATGCAATAATGAACTACATAAAACACGTAAATGCTTTCTTTTTATTCTTTACCTGCTGCAGAAAAGAATTGTAGAAACAGTGTTTGTCAGCAATGTTACATGGGCAGAAGAGAGACAGGAATGTTAAATATCAAAGTGCACTGAGTATTTTGGAAACTATCAGAACAGCGTGTGCTTGTATGTTAAACAGCTTCTTAGCAGTTCAAACATAATGCACTCTGTGATTATTTAGGATGGGAAGTCCCTGTCATTTCTCTAACTGTCTATAAAAGCAGTGATGTGTTCATGTAAATGTTAAAAGAGTCGTTATTTGCAGTCATGGAAGAGAGCTTTTTCAGAAGCTTTTTTTTTTTTCTCCTCTCCAGGTAAGT
>NW_010579881.1:250621-280398 GCF_000705375.1 Tinamus guttatus | reverse complement strand
GAAAACGAGCCACATGGCTGAAGTCACAGTGGGGCTGCCAAAGCTTGTGATGCTTTTGGCTTGAACCAGTCCTTCTGCAAAAACAGTGACTGCTCTTTGAAACCCAGGTGAATCCCTACGATATAATACAGCAGTCTCTATCAGTCTCTATTTCCCTTTTCTTGTCTTTTTAACCTCAATTAAGATACATATCCATCTAGTATCCAGTTACAAGTAACTGAAAAGTATTCTTGTCCTAGTCTTTTTTTGTTACTCTTCACTGTCACATAGCCAACCAGAAGCAGTTCTGAAACATTTTAAAATCCTGAAACAATCTCATGAAGATTTATAATTTCCTTATAAGGCAAGGTTTAATTTATACCTTAAGCTCTTGCCAATGGGATAATGTGAGGGGTGGGCTATACAGTACATAGTACATAGATATTTACAAGCTCCCGTCATCATCACTCTCAGAGTTCACCATGTGAAATCTGCAGAAGATAACTAAATGGTAAGATTTTTTTTCTCTCGATCTGAAAAGGAGCAGACTGTCTTTTCTCAGTAATAGTTGTACTGTATGTTTTAGATGTTAATGTAAACATTATTATCATGTAACGAGGTGGAGAACTAGAACTCCCAAAGAGGATTTCCTTTCTACTAGAACTTATTTAAAAGTGAGCTCGTTTCGTTTTATTTTTTTTTTACAAGTGATTTGGAAATAAATTTAAAAAAATCTCTTTAGGAAAAAGGTATGTAAGAAACACATTCTCAAGATAGAATAGATGCATGTCAAGGATTCCTGGGTTATATATATGGCCTAGACTTATTCTAACCTGGACAAATATTTCTGTAATAAGTGATTTTTATCCAAACCTGCAAGACCAATTTACTTGCTAACTTCAGGGCCCTGTCCAGGGTTCTCTGGGGCTGAAAGACACTTAGCCCTTCTCTGCTGTCACCTTGCCTTGGCACAGCTGTACAGACATGAGCACACGAAGGAAGCAGAGCAGCAGCTACATGCACTCACCTCACTAGCAAGAATTTCTCTCCTACCTGCGAAAAAGCAGCGTAAGTTTGTAAGTCTCAGGGAAGTTGACCAGATAACTAAAAACATGCTTAGTTCTGTTAAGCTCTTCTTCTATAAGCAATAAATACTTATTCCTTGCAGAAGAAATCTTTGTTCTTTGACACTATGGTGCTATCCTCCAGTCTGGCATCCATTCCAGTTTAACCCACGTTATATTTCACTTAGTAGAAGCAAGCCTATCTTGCTTGGTCCAAACCTCCTCAAAACTATGAGTATTTGAAGAAGGCAGACTATGAACTAAATTCTTCTTATTTCCTTCCTTTTCTGGTGTTTCCCCAGGACACACTTAAACCTACTGGAAGGACTAATGTGCTAATGTGGAACAGCCTCCCTAACTTGTCAATGACTCGGGCAAAAAAAAAAGAAAAAAAAAAAAAGACCCCACAAAAAACAAAGTAGGATTTAGAAAAGGATTACATGTGTATTTGGATAATAAAAATATCCTCCATTAAGATTATCATTTCAAAGGGATAATAAATCTATTTTAGGGTTCCAACGAACTCCTAAGACTCTGTTGAAAAGGAAATTCCTGGGCAGCTGCTCATTACGCTGGTTTTGCAGCTCTGAAGAAAAGCCCGTCCCAGTGAAGGGCAGACAGGGGTTCCCCCAGCTCGTCTGCATCGTGTGGCACCTCCTGAGCTCTGTAACAAAACACAGCTACCCAGCAGATTTGGTCACACTATGGAGTAAATAACTAAAAAATCAGAAGGATTTGTCTATCAGGGATTAAAACTGCAAATTATTTTATGGTCCTCTACTGGATGCTGTGGTGAAAATCTCAGGCTTACAGAAGTCCACACTAAAAGGGGTATCTATTCTTCTTTGTTAGACCTTTTCTCTTCCCATCTGTTTTCATTATTTATGCCCTATAACTGCTCCAATATTATCGCTTGTTTTCAACACTTGACTTTTCTGTTGACCCTGAACTTTTTCCTGAAGAAGTACCTTTACTCTTCTACTGTCCCTTCAGTAACCTTTACTGCCATTGTGCTTTCTCTATTTGTATTTATCTTTCTAATTCTTTTGTTCTCAGTCTTACACAAATATAAATCCAACTACATCAATTTTTAATGTGTTCTTGGTAGCCAGAACAAGCTCCTTTAGTTCCTTCATTACTTTGATCCAGTTCTCTTTAAAGGGATAGCTAAAAGATACTCCAAAAACATTAGAAATCTCCATTCTGGTAATAATCATGATTAACTCTCTGTAAAGCAGCAGTTAAAAAAAAATCCTCCAGCCACAAGGACATAAAACATGCAAACAAAAAAATCAACTGATGTAATTTCTTTAAACCATTTTATCTCAGGCTGTCGCTACCCTTCTATGGGATTTTAGGTTGTAGTACTGGCAGCCAGTTAAGGAGAACAGTTTCTACTTAGTCAAAATGCCACTGCTGTTTAGGACATCTGGCCAACTTAAACTTGCTGAAGGAACCTGAACAACAAATTTCATGACTCAGCCATTCAGTTGGCATATCAGCCTTCATGCAATAACAACACTTTGCTCCAATTATAACAACTACCACAGTTCCATTTTCCCTAAGGTTGGACTCTCTGTCTGGCATTTCATCCCTGCTAATGCAGAAGCCAAGGAGGCATTGCTGTTGAGGATGGCTGCAGGCCCATCCCCACGACAGAAGTAGCAGACTATTCTAGAATCCCAAACTTTCCTGGGGTCCACTCATTCTGGCACATTGGTTTTAAATACTGTCTCTTAACTTTACTTCAATCTTACGGATTTACTCAGAATCAGTGTCTGCCTCTGTTGTCCGAAAATATCCATGACCTTTGTTAACTGGGCTGTTATCAACGGCACTTCTGAGTTTCACCTTAGCAGCTAGTGACAGATGGTGAGATGAAGCTATCAATACAACTGTAGCCTAATGGGAAAACTTCAAATCTTTCTTCATTTCCTACCAGCAACCTTCCTTCTCACAGGAATGGGTGCAGATGATAGCTATAGCACAATCTGCCGATACTGGTGATGGGAAAGCATAGAGCCGTCTTCACAGCGTGAAGGCATAGACCTTGACACGGGCATTCTCCTTGTCCTGGATCCTAGGCCACGAGTCAGGCTCACAGTATTCCCAGTGAACAGGCTGCAAAGGATCCATGGTACCTGCTGGGCTTTGCTCAGCCCTGGCGCAATTGTGGCAGCTCAGTGCATGGAGTGCCACATCAGCAGCCTGTGGGTTTGTCCAATGAGCAATAGTCGTGGCTGTTCCTGAGCGACTGCCGCCCTGAGGAGACGGTCAAGCTAGGAAAAGAGGTGAGATTTGGCTGGTCAGGTGAGCAAGGATGGGGTTTGGTGTTTCTCACGACATTAGCTGCTTGGAGCTCGTGCCAGGACATGTGTCAGACGGCAACAGTTACGCACAGGTGAGTGTCTAATTCTCCTTGCCTTACTTTATATTAACAGGCAGCAGAATGGTGACAGTTCACACTGCTGTTCCTGTGCCCCCTTTCATTCCTGTCAGGCCATCCTGGGTGTAACCTTTTTGTTTGCTTTACAACTAAGTTAGCAGCACTTGACTTAAAAAGTCTTTGTTGCTTCTTGCTAAAAGAAAAGTTATAAAACTATTATTATTTAAACTGTTATTATAATCAGAACAGTCTGCTGAATTTTGCTACAGCTCATTAGTAAGACACAAATATTTTCAACACGAACTTCACAGAGAGAAAAATGTCTGCTCAGAACTTGCATGTAAACCTGACACTAACTGTTTCATAAAAGTTTCTGTGTTTTAGTTTTTCTAATCTTTAATTCAGTTTTTAAGACATGCTTAATGTTGCCAGCCTTGTGGTAGCTAAGTCTTGAGGGTAGCTAACAATTCAGTTATTCAGTGCAAGAAACAAAACAGCCATACTACTAACAAATTAAATACATGTCTATCCATAGAAAATCATTTCTATTTCATGTGAGCAGTGTACTAGTGACGTGAGAAGACTACAGAAATCACAAGTATAGAAATTTTCATGAAATGAAAATTGCAGAAAATTTACTTGCTGTCAAAGACTGAATTACTTGAGGTCAGATGCAACAGAAAGGATCCCTCTGTCTCTTGCTCTTCCATATTCTGTTTCTCTTCACTGAAAATAGATTGCTTTTCTTCACTGAATGGCTAAGCAACGGTAAACATCTAAAATACCCTGGCCTTTGCACTGCTGATGGCATATTTATTCTCAGAAGATGATGAACAATAAATGTAATTTGAAAGCAATTTGCTTATTCTGACCTTTTTTGTTTGCTGTTTTTTGCCGTTCTTGTCCCTTCCTCTTCCAGAGAAGAAGTATGTGCCAGCTTTCTTGGCCACGTCTGACGCATCGCTGTGAATTCTTCCTCACTCTGTAGAAGATGACCGCACAGGACGTGCCCCAGGCCTTTCCGACAGTGGATGTCCCAGACCATGCCCATTACACAATTGGAGGCGTCATTCTTGCCGTGGGAATCACTGGGACTCTGGGCAATTTCTTGGTCATCTACACTTTCTGCAGGTAGCTCTTCCTTTGGACACTGTTTCAGTACTCATGTGTTTTGCTCCTGCCTCTTCTACATGAATCTTCTACATTATTTTCCATCTCACATTTCCTTCATCCTATCACTTCTTTGCTCTGTCCCTCTCTGTCCTTGTAACTTCCATCACATTTACTAGCTCTTTGCTTAGCTGTTAACCAAAGCCACATCCAAACTATTCTGTCCAAAAGAAATCTGCTGTCTGACCACAAGGTGATATTTGTACCGTTCCTATTCACTCATTTAGTTTTTGTTCTGTTGCACGGGGGCAGAAATCACTGACAGGATGTCTAGGCCAGAGAGGACCTGCTTTTTGATTGGTCTTCAGTCTCTATAGTAATAAATCCAAATAATCACAGTTCTACGATATTTTTTACAGTTTCAGCTTAAATTACTGCAAAGTGGACCAAACTAATCTCGGTCCAGAGACTGTATTTTATCTGGTGAATTAAACAGTAGATTTTGAAGGGTGAGATAGTGGCAAGTTTTTCCAGGCGATCTCCCATTTTCTGCTAGGGTTGTATCAGAAAACAGCATGCACCCCCTGAGCACGTAGCAACGGTGGGGTGGGAGCGAGTCAGCTCTCAGGGCAGAAGGGGTGAGGGCACACGGGCCACCCGCGCATGAGAGGGACAAAGTCCATGAGTTAATTCAGTTCTCCAGCTGTTCCCAAGCTGGGAATCCAGTCTCAACAGCAGCAGTTTAGTGGAGGGCAGAGGAGAAATGGTCTGGTTTGGTTTGAGGATGTTATGAGGACAAGAAGAGATACCCATTGCAAAGCCAATAGTGCACCAAAAGTGCCTTTAATATTGGCAAAACTCTCAGAGACAGTCAGCTCCTAAAACAGAATTATGTTCAGTCGCTCTGTAGACTAACTAACAAATATATCCACCCCCTTAGGCATCTATTACTTCTACCTCCTTGCGCCTAAATTGACACTAAAGGATAACAGATCTAGTGACTGATTATGCTTCAGTGCAAAGAACCCACCATTTATTTGAAGATTTTCCAATTGCATGTCAGGATGAAAATTTGAGAAAGGCACTAAAAAACTACACTGAGCCCCAGAGTGAGGAGCTCTTAGGTGAGCTTCTATGTTATGTATGCCCTTTTAAGCACATGTGTACTGCACCACTGTGAATAATACAGGCAGGCAGGATACACTATTGCTCTTTTCAGAGTCCAGCAAAATGAGTGCTGTGGGGAAGAATTAATATAAAACAAAATGCTTGATGTGTTACACAGTGAGTTTGTTTAATCCCGCTATTTGGAAGTTACTGCTGATCTTGTCAGCAGTGGAAAAGTCCCCTTCCCTCCCCCTCAGCTCAGCATGACCCAGATCCAGCAAATCCATCGAGTACATCAACTTTAATTTCCTGTTAGTCATGGACATGCAGTGCACTGGGTCAGGATATTTTAGGAACAATGTGGTCTATCCCCCTCACTGAGCTGGTTATCAAAACAACCCTCTAAAACACACAGGAATATAAGTGTATAAAACTGAGCCTTGCTTGTGCTACCTCTGCAGGGAAATGGTTATGCTGGTTATGCAGCCTGCCTTGATATCTGCGGGGCTGCCAGGGCTTGCGGAAAACAGTAACAACATAATTAAGTTCAGCAACATTCATTCTCATCCTTCCTTCCTAGGAGTAGGAGCCTTCAAACACCAGCCAACATATTTATCGTGAATCTGGCTATCAGTGACTTTCTGATGTCCATAACACAGTCTCCAATTTTTTTTACCAATTGCCTCCACAAACGCTGGATTTTTGGTGAGAAAGGTCTGTATACACCATTTCTAAGAAACTGCTGAATATATTCTTATGCTAACAGTAGTTAATCCATATTCCCTAGTCCTCAGGTACTTCATTTTTGCAGCCTTGATAGCTTTCTTTGAACTATTTTTGTGTGGGAACAACAAATACATTCCCACCAAGGAGAGGAAAATTATATTTATGAGATAAAAAGGAGACACTGGCAATGTGGCTAGCCCCTTATTGCCAGCATTCTTTTCCAGAAATCTCACAATTTAGTTGCTGGCAGAATTTTATAGCAAAGGATTTTAATAGCTGTCCTAGGTAACTTGCTCGGGGAATTTCACCAGAAAGCCTTGCAAAAGTGAGTTTTCAAAACAAAATATTAACTGAACATTTTCTCTGCATTCAGCAAATCTTCTTGTCAGGGACAAGATTTATAGAATGATTTATAGAATATATCTGGCCACTGCTATAAAACAACAGTGACTAGAATATCTGACCAAAAGCTTCATCAGCAACTAGAAGTAAACCCTGTTCCCTGCCCCAAACCACATACAATGTAAATTGTAAATGAATGAATGTATTGTAGTCTGAATATTTACTCCAGTTATGGTGACATTTAGATACAAATAACTTCACGGTATCAAAATAGACATAGTTAAGCAAAATAGATTTTTCTAGGGGAACTGTTGTAGAACTGTAGTTAAACCATGCGACCACAGGCAATGGGACTGATTAAATGTTCCTGCCAAAAACATTAGAAGGCAGTGAGTGAAAATATCTAAAGCATTACAGTCTCCAGAAATATGAGCAAGTAAAATCTTTAAAGTTTATCTCTACTGATTGTGTAGTTAGCAAGATAAGCAGTAGCTTTGAAATAGAGTTACAACTGCTGGAAAACTATATCTCCAACACTTCAAGAATTCCACAAAACACTAGTCAATAGGGAGCCCAGACTTGAATTCTCTCAGAAATGGTTTCTTAATTAGCATGGGTTTATTAATTTCACTGCTACATCTGTCATCTTCATTGAAAGGCTGTGAACTGTATGCCTTCTGCGGAGCTCTTTTTGGCATTACATCAATGATCACTTTGACGGTGATTGCCCTGGACAGATATTTTGTCATCACAAAACCCCTGGCCTCTATCGGAGTGATGTCTAAGAAGAAGGCACTACTAATCCTGGTAGGAGTCTGGCTGTACTCCTTGGCTTGGAGCCTCCCACCCTTCTTTGGATGGAGTAAGTGAAACAGCATAAAAGTTTATTTGCCTCCTTGCACAGGGAAATGACAAATTAAAGACTGGTCTGTTACAGATGTAGGAGACGGGTGAATTACCGGCTTGCATGTTAGGCTTGAAGAAATGAATTCGGGGAAGATGGCTAGATATGTATCAAAACCAAGCATCTGGAATCACAGGAAAAGAAAAACAGTGTGTATATCCTGGCAAATTACATGATGCTGGTACTTTTCCCTGAACTCATTATTTATTATCATAAGAACAGCAGATAAAAATCAAGGCCAAAGTTTATAACAAATGGGCTTATATATTATCCCATACCTACTTTTATTGATTCAAATTGAACAATATAAAGGTGAAGTTAATAAATTTGTATTTTTTCTGATGACTTTCTCCTCCCTAAAGGTGCTGTGTAAGAGAGTGATGGCAATCTGAATCTCTTTATTCATATAAAAGAGGAATACAGTCTGAGTGTTTTGTGCAAGTACATCTTCAGTGTGTCTTGACTGTATTCTAGAAGGGCAAATTGCACTAGGAGTTGGTCACATCATCCAGACAGCTACTGGTGTCTTCACTAAGGCTTCCTTTAAGGATGGCATTTAGTAATAACTAGGTAACTAATTTGCTTTTGTAAACATAAATTTTATGCATGGAAACTGGAGCACATATAGAGCATCTTGATCCTCACTGCTTAAAACACAGAGTTTCTGTTATTCTTTCTCCATTTCAATCTGCCTCAGTACCATTAATTTGTTTTCTTTGTCACCAGTTTTCAGAAACTAAGTCAGTTAGATCTGCCCATCGTGTTCTCTAATTTCAAAATAGAATGAGTGTGAGCTCAACCGAGGTGGGACAATTTTGCACTTTCCCAAAGGATGTTGCAACAAACTCAGCTGCTGAGTGGAATTTCAGTAGATTTTTCTGTTACTGTTTTGTTATTGTAGTTCTGGCTCCCCTAAAACACGCTTAGCAGGCAATTTGTGGTACCTGGAGAAGCAGCTTTCGGTTTAATTAGGAGATTTAAGAAGAGAATTGTGGCATATAGTTTTGGATGCTCAGATCTTAACATGAAAATGCAGAATAATTACTTGAAGGGTATTAAGTTTATCTTATAATTAGACTCTAATAGTATCTGCAGTACTCACATAATTAAATATATATGGGAACATCTGGTACAGTATTTTTAAGAGTTATAGGAAATATCAGAACATACAGAAAATAACAGAAAATATCATTGTAAAGAGTGAAAATTAAAATACACAAAGGTAAAACACATTGCTGTTGACAATTTCCTTACTTAAGTTTCACACAGTTTCTCTAATGAAATTATATTTCAGGTAGAATCTTATGTATGTGTGATATTTCTTTTACAAGTACTTTATTTCACGACAAAATTAATTTGATCTACACAATAAAACTCTCTTCTTTGCACAATAAATTTCCCTTATCTGCAGAACTTAAAAATAGGTAGCTACTGCAATCAGTTTCATTTCACTCCTGGGGAAGACAGCAATTTGAGAGGAAATGGAAATACGTGAAAACAACACGGGTCTCATCGAAGACACAGTGGAGCTCTGGAGGTGCCTTTTGTCTACGTTGAGCTTTGTATCATTTTTCAGAACTGAAACAGGATGATTCAGTTAAATGTAACAGGGTAAGAGAATAAGAGAAAATAAAAAGAGGTGGTTTAAAAGAAGAGTTGGATATCCTTTTAAACTCTCTCCTCAAAGAGAATAGAACTAAGGCCTTCATTATTCTGAATATCTTTAAGTTCTGCCCTCAGAATCATTAACAAGCAGCACTCATGGTCTAACCCTTCTCCTGTCTGTCTGCCTAGGTGCGTATGTTCCCGAGGGCCTGCTGACCTCCTGTTCCTGGGATTACATAACCTTCACCCCATCAGTCCGTGCCTATACAATGCTGCTTTTCTGCTTTGTCTTTTTCATTCCTTTGATTGCTATCATATACAGCTATATATTTATCTTTGAGGCTATCAAGAAAGCCAACAAGTAAGTAGCCAACAGCCTGGGTTTTCATTCCTTAGTTCAAGCAACTGCTTATTTAAAAAAAAAAAAAAAAAAAACAGGAATTCTCTCAGTAATCAATATATCAAGCAGTATGATCCTTTAAAGGATTATTCAGAGTTCTGAATTTAAGCCACAGCCACTCAGTGTATTCACTAGTGATTCAAAATGGTACAAGTAGTAGCCGGGGAATCTAGAGGATGAGGAAGGGTTATGTAAACTAACCCAACTCTCAAAAAAATAGCAAAGAAACACAGCGTATCAACAACTATTCCACAAGAAAATGGATGGGATTGAACTGCCAATTCCATGTTTGGCAAAGAGCTTATGAAGGCAAAAAATTTAATCGCAGGCTCTGAAACAAAAACTACTAGTGTAAAAACCAAGGCCAGTGACTGCCACAGCATCTGTGATCTATGTCACGGACTTCATCATATCTCGTCACATATCAAGAAATTACACAGTGAGAGTAATGAACCCAAAATCTGACCCAGAAAAGCAAAGGCTTCTGCAACGATATTTACTTTTTTATCATGTGGTGAGCTTGAATACCTGATTTATCTGGAAAAACTTTTGGTACAGGACTATTTTCTCCACTGAGGCAAGTAGGAATGTTGCCATTAATGAGTGCAACAAAGGCACATTTTAATTGCAAGGAATTGGTCACATACAGCTAACATAAATTTAAAAAATATGACTTTTAGCATAAACTAATGCAAGTATAATTGTTTCCCTGTTTTATGAAGTTATTTGATCAACTCTATCTGTCTTTTGACTGTAATATGTTTATTTCTCCTAGGTCTGTTCAGACACTTGGATGCAAACATGGAAATAGGGAGTTCCAAAAACAGTATCAGAGGATGAAAACTGAGTGGAGGATGGCCAAAATTGCCCTGGTTGTCATCTTGCTTTACGTCATTTCCTGGTCACCATACTCTGTTGTTGCTCTGGTAGCTTTTGCTGGGTAATTATAAATGTATCAAGAAAGAAATATTCAGTGAAAGCACAAAGTCTGACAGGGATGGTATCATGGATAAAAGGCAACTGTGACCTGTCAACCTGAAGTGCATTCAAACCATACACATATTCAGGAGAAACATTTAACAAATGAGGCACCCACTGACTATGATCTTTTCCTTAGCTAGACTTGTCAAACAAACAAAAAAAGAAAAAGAAATATCAGGAAGATTATACTGGCAGCATAAGAAACTGTGTTGATAAGTTCTGAAGGCAAATTCTCTATGCAAGGGTATTTGAACAGCCTGAACTTTATTTAGTATTGCAATAAGCAATGTATCCATCTCTATATATGTGTGTCGCAGTAACACAGGAGCCTAGCATCTGAAACCCAAGGACACTTAATTTTAGTTCTGGTTCAGGCCAGAGAAAAAAATAAAGTCTGAATAAGGAAACGGATTTATTCATATTACAGTTTTCTCTTTCCTGATAATGCTGCATTCTGCATATGCTTTAAATTCTATTTTGAGGAAATGGATGGAACCTGAATCAAGTTACCCTGATTCAGCAGGTTCATCTGCTGAGTTTGGAAGAGATACTCTGCTAAATGTGTGTTCCTTTACTGCAGGCTAACTGGCCCATCTTTTTTTACAGCTAGGGTAAACAACAAGGGCGTTATCAGCATCTTGAGTCCTAGTAGAGAAGCACATCAGAGCCTGAGAGAAGCACAAAGAAGATCATTTTTCTCAGAAATGCAATTAGGCTGGGTCTGATTTTTGCGGGTCAAGTAATGTAAAATTTGCCCACTTGCTGTTTTGGTTCAGAATCTCCTCTTTTACTTTCTTTGGAACAGCAATAAAACTTTGGTATTTAACTGTGCACAGACTACCTAGAATTCACTACCAGAAGTTTAAATATAATGTATTTGCATTAATCTAGGTATTCCCACATCCTCACACCCTACATGAACTCCATACCAGCTGTGATTGCCAAAGCTTCTGCCATCCACAACCCCATCATTTATGCCATCGGTCACCCCAAATACAGGTAAGTTTACTCTTATTAGCTCTTAGCTAAGTTTAATACAGTGGAGATCAACAGACACTATCTGAACTCTGCTTCACTGGGAAGACAGTCTCTCCCTCCCCAAGAAAACTTCTCAGTGTCATATAAATGTCAGTAAAGTTTGTACTTGGAACAAACTATTGTGCAGATGGGAGCTGGAAAATGCTCATCTGTCCTTACTGATCACTTGATAAAAGATAGACACCTTCTCCATCTCAAAGCAAAGCACCATGTTCTTTTTTTAATTTCTCCATGGGAGATGACATTTGTTAGTGTTCCAAATAGCAGTTTGTTAAACGAATGAGGCCTGTGCGAGATGCAGTTCAGGAAAAGAATCCAATTCTTCCCTACTCTGTGTTTTCACCACTTTTCTTCAAGTTTCCATATTTCATTTAGTATTTCTTCTGAGTTGTTACAACAAGGGCAGATGCAGGATGTGGGATCTCAAAGCAAAGCCACACAGAATGTTGCCTCATCCTTTACAAAGACGCACTGGGGAACTGGGCAGAAAACAGGCAAATGTAAGTGGAGAAGGCTGGAAGGGAGAGAAAAAGAGTTTCCTTGCACTGCATATGATGAAATGAATACTGTAACATTACTGTATATTTTGTACAACTGTAAAGATACCAAACAGACTGATGTGCAAGAGCAAGCTAGGACAGCTGCTTAGGGGAAGATTAAAATAATTCATTATGTGGTACTTCCGCAAGGTTTCATTTGAGGGGACAGAATTTTATATTTGCACTTACTAAGCTGAAAGCAG
The DNA here is from genome assembly GCF_000705375.1 of Tinamus guttatus. The sequence continues at coordinate 268,014 of NW_010579881.1, read as the reverse complement.
ATAAAAATCATTTTAATAGCCTCCTTATATTAGAAGAGTTATATTTTGATGTCCTTATCTCTGCAAAGCAATAAATTTAAATTCCACAGAACACTCTGAATAGGTGATCTTTCAAGGTAATTGCACGTGAGATGCCCTTTATCTGGAAAACTCTTTATTGCACCAGTAACTTTTCAGTGTGTTCAGCATTCTTCCCCCTTTCTCAATTAACACGTTGCTTATGGTGACTCGATTTTTACGCTAATGAAGAAAACCTGACTGGTTCTACTTCTCCTGCATTAGAACAGCCATTGCAACACACGTTCCCTGCCTTGGATCCCTGCTGAGAGTTTCTCCTGAAGGCTGCCAGTCCTTCAGCAGGTATCCATCCTCCAGACGATCCACCATCACCAGCCAGACTTCAGAGACGAGCCGGCCTCAGAAAGGAAAAAGGCGACTATCTTCCATTTCAGACAACGAATCTGTAAGGAAGACACTTTCCATACATGCATTTTTAACTACAGAGTAACTGATTTTCACATGGAGTCCTTCAAAGTGGTAGCTGATTTTGATAAAATGCATTATGATTATACTGCTCATTACAAGAGCTCCAGAGGGAACAAGCGATATATAAGAAGGCTGAGGTATAAAAGCAGAATGTATGTCCTTCTATTCTTGGCGTTTTATGGTTTTGAAGGAAGAATGGAAAGAAAGAATAGCAGAAATTTAGGAAACTGAGGAAGTCAGAGTATCCTTCAAAACCTGACTGTATTTCTAGGATGTTGCTTGTCTGACCACAGGTTTAAGTCTGGACTAGAGAAGAAGAAGAAACTGTGAACAAAATAGTTCTTTAGTTAGAAGCAGATTGTAAGGAAACAGCTAATGCCTTCTGGAGGTGATGTGGGCTGTACATGAAAAAAATATTAATCATCATATTCAGATAAATCAAGAAATCCATTACAAAATCATTTGGGGAGAAAACAACAGCTCGTTGCTGCCACTCTAACTGAAGCCAAGCATTCTGCATAGCAGCTGGAAAGAGGTCAGGTGTTTGGAGTCTCAGGCTCGCTCTCACTTGCTAGAAGCACATTAGTGCCCTCTATGCAATTGTTTTGAATACCATTTCCAAATAGATGAAAAGGTCATTATTTCTCTGTGATTTTTTTCATAGACAAGCTAATTATTGTATCTGATGCAGTCAAGCTCTGAATTCTGTTGTTTTCAACAATAATGTTTCTGTTTCTTTATATTTTATATGTTTTGGCCTTTGAGTACAATCAAAATGAAATTCTTCTGGATAATAGCCACCATTCAGCCCGAATGCTTTAAAATCGGCCAACTAAACCAGAAACATTTTAATCCTGCAAAACCTGATTCATTACAAAGAACTGTCTGGAAATTGTTTACTGTGGCACAAAATAACTTTGTGTCCTTAGAAGTACAAAAAATTGCATTAAGATAATTTATCAGCTGACACATTAAAATTCTTTAAAAATAGATTTCTTCAGTAATGCTGTCACTTCTTTCTATCAGTGCAGGGGAGAGGAACACTTATCTTTGCCCAGGAAAACAACTCTTAATACTCAAGGAAAAATAGTGAAATTGACAGCAAATTTTCTTACAATTGAACAAAAACAAAAAAGCAAGCAATTAGCAGACTTTATCCTGGAATATTTTGTAAGGCACAAGTAAACCTGGATCTTGCTCAGAGTGACGACAGCAGGCATGTTCCTTAACTATTTGAGTTTACCATAGAATTCTCTGATGATCTTAGCAAGTACTAACAGATCTGCTGAAACACAGGGCTCAAATTTAAAACACTCAGACAAGCAAAGTTATCTGCTTCAGTACTCTCCAATAATTTCTTTTGTTTCTGCACTGTATTTAGATTAACTAAGCTTTAAGTTTTCTACAGGCACATTCACAATGGAAAAAGGCAGTACACATGCTGCTGTGTATTCTGTGTTAAGAGTGGTCACCAAACTATGTTTTTGTTGTATTCATTTTAGGGTTGTACTGATACAGAAACTGGTATCACCACTATGATCTCCAGACCTGCTAGCAGATGGGTTACCTATGAAAAGGGAAATAATACAAAGGAAACTAGTGACATACGAGCTCATCCTAAACCTAAAATCCACAAATATGGGATTTTTGAGAAGGTAATAAGATTGTGTAGTATCTAAATTCTCAGACTGCTGGTTGGTTAACAGATCTGTGCATTTTAACATGAATGTTTCTGCCTAGAAGATGGGGGAAAAACTATGAATTAATACTTTGAGGCTGCCCTCAGTTGGTTTATTGTCCAGTTGTCTTTATTGGTTTTCGACAGGCAGAAGAGTTCTTGTACTGAACCTGGCATCTGGGTGGTATGTCTTCTATTTAAGTTTGTATTCAGTGACACAAATTACTTGATCCATCTTTTTGTTGTGTCCCATTTTTTCCTAAATGGACAAATATAGTGGTAGAAAATAAAGGTGCCTTCAGTATATGGCTATATTTCAGGCCTCTGCTGGCCCCTTTTATCTTCCCTACCCTTCGTATTTCAAATTTGCAGGATGTTGTGACATATCTGTATGTCATTTATCTTGTGCTTTTTTTTCAGACATTTGTAGATTCTGTTGACATATCCATGGCGGACCTGAATGTCACAGAGTACACTGCTACATCTGCTGTAAGAATTGTTATTTTACTATTTGTCATGGGTCTTAAGAGTAAATAAAATCTAATTATATTTTCTCCCAGTACTGGACCTTAAATTAACTCATTTGTTGTGCAAAAATGATACTCCCAAAGGAATATAAAAAAATGCGACAAGTAGTAGAATGCATTGCTGAAACTATCAGACTTTGGAAAACATACGTGCTACACAGTTCTCCGGCTTAAAAGTCCAACTTGAATATTTTCATGGATTCAGCAGGTTCCCCGATGAGATCTGTGACTTCATTAGTTGAGCATGGAAGTCTTAACTGTGTGCCATACTCTAAATAAATAATATACAGAGGAAGATAAGCCATTCAGGAATACTTTCCAAAGGCCTGGTTGTTTCAGAGGAAGGGCCATCATCCTATGGAAAGTATTACTCTGTAAACTGATACTGTTCGCTGTTTCTCATTCTCTGTTTGGGTAGTGCAACCAACTAAAACATGCAACTTGCAGGACACACAGGTAAGTTTTTGAAACATGCCCGAGCACTTATTCAGTAGGGTGTTGTCCCAGTGCCTCTTTCTTGATTTTTTTCTGACATCTTCCCAAAGTGAGTTAACTCGCTCCAAAGTTTTGAAAGATGAGGGAATAAGAGGAAAGAGTTGTTGAATGAAAGCAAAATGGGAGCTAGAAAGTTTAATCTTACAGTATTAATCACAATGTAATACAAACATGTTAAACTACTACTGCACTGTTAGTAGAGCTAGTAAAAGCTAGTAATGCTATTATAAGCTATTGCTAGCATCATCCTAATACTCTATTTTTTTTTCAGTCCTGTGCAAGTCACAGCTAGCATTGCTACTATCAAAATAAGCTAATTAACCTTCCCTTTGGTTCATGTTTTTACTCTTTTCTCCACTTTGCTCTTCTTTCAAAATTTCCATGCTACAATGAACCTAAAAAGGTGTCATCTCACTTCTATTTCATTATGTCGGAACTTTTTCACTGAATTCATTAGGCTCTTTCAGCACATTCTCAGCACTTTTGTTCATGGTGGATGTGCTGTCATTAACCTGGTGTTTTACCATAGTAGAACAGATTCTGAAGTAGCAAAAACAAAATCCTATGCTTTAATATATTAACCTCTTTAACAATAAATTTTCTCAAAAGGGAAAGTTTTCACTTATGAAACATCCCGAAAGTGTTCAGATCTACCTCTTCTTCCATCCGTTGGAGGAAAAGCCTGGCTTTGAATGAGCAGCTAGGATTGTCAGTAGTTAGGATGGGCAAAATGTTCATCTAAACATATGTTACTTTTTCATAGATGGTGCAACCTAATCTCCTTGTTCTGTGTTTTCTATTTCTCTTAAATCCTTTCTTGCTTCAGACAAGCGAAAGCCTGAATGGTACTGGACTAAAAGGAGATTCTCACCAGACACCATCTGCAGCCCAGATACCCAGCATTATAATAACATACAGCAATGTCCAAGGAGTAGAGGCACCTTCTGAACGCAGCTCTGGTTTCCTGTACCCTAAGATCAAGAGTCACAGGCAGAAAAGCCACTCCAATAGCTAAGTGGATGGTGAAAACCAGAGTATCAGTTTATGCTCTGGAATAACCACGGATCAGCTGAATCCAGAAAACCTTTCAATGTTCTCATATCCTCCAAAAGAGACACAACATGGGGCATGCAAAGATGAAACCAAGAGGAGTCAACTGTTCAGCATGAGAGCTTTTTCCAGTGGTTCATTTCTTGATCTGAGTCACATCACAATTTTATTATTTCTTCTTTATGCAGCTCAAAATAATTTCTTTCAGTTGGATTTTCCTCTGCTCAGGTATATGCCACCAATGTATAGATGTTACCTACAAGCATCTTAGGATTAACCTAAGAAGAAGGAGAAATGTGAGATTCAAGACTGACCATTTTCAATAAAATGTATCTTAATTTCATAGTTACTACAGATATAAAGCTGAAAGACTTCTGGAGAAAAAAAATATCTTCCTGCAAATGTTTTCCTCATTATTGTAAAGTTCCTCTAGCAAACGAAAACTTCATCACCTACTCAGCGTTCCCTTCTCTCATTAACATCTTTTCCCTCATTTCCTTATACAGTATGGTTGAAAGGCAGTGCACTTGAGCAGAAGTTTGGTGCACTTACTTGAAGCGAACTTTTGAGATAAGTTTCTAAACAGGGCTATTAAATCCAAAAATCGAACAGATGATGACTTCCACAACAACCAAATTTGGAATCATGAGTAAAGCACTTCAGGCAGGTAATAAAATGCCCAAAAACCCAAATTATTCAAAATCCAGGATGTTTCCATGTACATAAAATCACAGGCATTAGAGAAGATAAAGAGCTAATACAACTCTGGCCTTTACCTATCGCAACCAGTTATTGTCTTCAGACAGAAGATAATATTAAACTGATTATGTATTCAGTTAGCAATAAGGAGGGGAAAAACATATCATCTTCCAACAGGAACTGCGTTCAAAGATACTCATCAAGTCTGAGGAATTTTGTTATGACTTACGGTCTAGTTTTTTAAATTATTTGAAAACATGAAGCTGCAGTTTTCCCTCATCCTTTGTTATGAAGGTCATCCACAACAGTGTAAAATGCAATCAAATGCTAGCAAATAGATGCTTTATTACTGCCCATTTCACAGGGATAGAATAGGCTGAACCTTTTGTTCACGGAAACAGGCCAAAGCTCAGACATGCTGAGTTAGTAAGATGCCTTAGGGTGTGATATGTGTCACTAGATCTAACCCCTTTTCTCCTCTCAATTTCATTTCCAATTAGTACTCTTGAAGACAGTACTCTGTGTTCTTCTGCATTCCCTTCCACTTTTAGAAGACATAAAAAGAATACTTCCATGGCTAGAAAAGCCTAATGAATCCACAGCATGTTGTTCTCTATATCCTTCAACTCCAACATGTACTAGAGATTACTTGGTAGCTATTAAAAGAACAACAGCTGTTAGTGCTTGTCTACTTACAAAAGGTTTGAAAATCATATATTAATTAGAGAGAATTGGTTCTGGAGCATTTCAAAACTCTTGTGTATCCTCCTTATGTACTTAAGGCAGCTTTACTTTCCCTTCACCGCTACTGAGGCTATGAAAATCATTCAGGGGAAAGTTGACAAAGCTTACTGCACCTGAGTATCTTTCCAATTCATTCACATAGTAATCCCAGTGGCATTTGGAATAAATCATTATTCATTCATACTTCATTTCATCTTTGCAGCTTTATTTGTGTCTTGCATCCTCTGCTTGGCAACCATTCTTTCCATTTTGCTGCCTCTTTAAAGCCCTTTATAAGGATGATTGATTGGATGAAAATAATTTAGGACTGAGAGGGCTCATGTTTGAGTTAAAGTCAGCTGCACAGCTTGTTCTGCACTGTGAAGAGCCCGCAGTTTACCATATGCTTGTGTACGTGCCAGTAACACAAAGGTGTGAAAGGACTAGGGCAAAATTGAGGCCCTTCCCTTTGGCCTTTCATGCTGCAGCAGCTCTTCACAGAGCAGCCTGTGGGCAAAGGGAAAAGCAGGCAGTGTTGTGACTTAATGGATGAGCTTTTCACCTCCAAGGACTCAAGTCCAAACTCAGACATAGTTCAAATGTGAAGATGTGTTGGTCTGACTATCCAAGCAATTTTTTTGAATACTGCCAATCTTTTCACCAAGCATCTTAGTCCCTATGTTTTTGATGGTTAAAATCTCATTTCCCACTTTGGGCAATAGTTTCCCATCCACCACTGAATTAGCAAGTGTCACCACAGCAGAGAGTAAATTTCACACACACTCATGTATGCAGATACAAACTTTGCCATAAAAAAAAAACTGCAGATCTATTAATACAATTTTACTTACAAATATTACAATAGGCAGAGAGTAAAGCTTTCTCTGAATTCTATTAGCAGAGTGGTTTACTTTACATGATATGTAAAACCAGCAGAGAAAGAGTCTGATATTCAGAAAGAACAAAAGCCCCTCCAATGCTTCATGGGTATCTCCACAGCTCTTAGGCATTAACTGGTGTAAGTTGCAGGTGCCCATCTTCCCTTCAATGTGTGCCAAAAAACTTGGTGCCATTTTTTACCAAGGTCATTCCAAAAAGTACTGCACTGTGGCCCTCATCCTTTTCTGATCCTTCAGGGAAAGATGTCAGCGTCTAAGTAACTCTGAGCAGCTATCCTTCTCTGCTTCTGAAAGCACTATTTCTAGGGGACACAACAGAGTGAGGGCCCTTGCCTGCAGAGCTGTGCTAGCTTATCAGTTAGGGGTATTCCATGGACTGGCAACAGGTATCTTACTTGGAACACTTGTGCTTTCAGCTGTGCAGTTGCTAATGTCAAAGGCATCTAAAGAATCCCATGTTATAAATTTGGTTATATAAAAGCAATCTTAAAACCAAGAAATAAGTTATTAGTACTGCCATTCTTAGCAAGCCTAGGCATGGGCAAAAATCCCTTATACTAAACACTTTATCTGGAATGTTTTGCACTAAACATTTTATACAGAGCAAAAGAAGGTTGCTCTTTCTTCCACATTAACTCCAGCAAAGTTGTCAAGATGTATGAAGTTGCCCTATTTACATCCCCAATAAGGTTCATAGGTTAAAAATATGATAAATGTAAGCTTAATAAAGCTAGAAAAGCAAATCTGCCATATCAGCCTAATATAAAGGACAAACACTAGAAAAGTCTCCTCTTTCGCAGTACAGTTAGAACAGGTTCCACCAGATGCCCAGCACAGGAGCTCTATGTACCCGGCCCGCAGAGCAAACCAAATGCTGCCAGATGCTGCCAGCCCAGAAACTCGCTAGTGCATTTTCCAAACACCAATATCACTTTGCTGTGTACAGAGACATGAGGAGCCAGTCTCACAGTGGTTTGTTGGCACACTATCTACAAATACATTTTTGGCAATGAAATCAGCTCTCGTAATTAAGAAGATTCTTTTGAAAATGGGCATCAATAGTAGTATCATGGGTTGGGAAGAACGGAGATGGATTCGGGTTGGGAAGAATGGAGATGGATTCGGGCCTATTTACAGCAAGCTTTCCTCTCCTCGCCCTTCTCCTTTTGTTAATTGTTAAACTTGCACAAACAACTGTATTTGAGACTCAGTACCAAAAACATCCATAACTGCTTTCAGGGAAGTTGTAGCCAAACTGCAGCCAAGGAGCCTTTATGTGAGAGTACCTTTTTAAGTCTCACCATTGGGCAACTCGGCATGATCCATCAGATTTTAGACTGAGAAGCACAAAAATTCACAGCTCAGTTCTGCAGCCTGAAGATAAGCAGAATTAATAGAAATATTCCTATTGATTTTTAGCAGGCTTGGGTCAAGCCTCAACTACACTATACAGAAGGAAAAGAGTGAGCTGTAGCTCAGGTTAAACTGTCTCAGCAAGTAGCAAACTAACACAGACATAATCTAAAAGTAAAGCTCATCATATGGCTCGTAGCTCATTAGTGTTTGTTGTTTTTGTTTATGGCACAATATTTGATTTTCTTTTATCACAGATTATCAGGGGATACAGTTATCTCTTGCATCAATAACGGGAAACGATGATATGGACACAACTGCAATATCAAAGAAGGTCAGATTGTGAGGCTACTCCAGAGTGCAGAAGATGGGAAAATTAAAAGTATTAATGAATACTCCACTGTTTTATTAGCAGAGTAAGATTCTCTGTGCCTGAATTCCAAACCTTTATCGTAAAGTAGGAATGTTCTGGTATTTGTGAGTTTGTTTCAGAAAATTCTTTTAATACAAATTATATTACATTTATTTGTGCTCTTTTCTCCCCCAAAGAAGCTGCCAACTACTAATATTGTCATGTAACTTCAGTATGAATAAGCTTCAACAAATACAATTATTGCGCCCTAAAAATACAAACGTATTGTATATTTACTTAAAAGTTTTGCAGGACGGGGCATGGACAAGGGAGGGGACTTCTGCTAAACGACCTTTACTCACCAAGTGAAAAACAAAGCCATTATTCAGTTCTTCCACCATTAGGTCTTCATTGTGAATTCCACATGCATACAAGAAGATGGTTCAGAAAGAGACACAAAGATCTGAGACCACATCAGTGCACTGTATAAGATCTGCCATGTAGTTTCTTCAGGGACATCTCCTGAATAGGTTGTGAGACATTAACAGACGTTTTTCCAATTGTTACATGGTTTCCATTGCTTGGCAGGCAAAACAAAGTAGGAAGGAGAAAGGAGTCATTGACCAGCAGTATCATCCACGACACAAGGTTAGCGCTAACAGGATCCACCACAACCAAATGAACATAATTTTAACAACTTTCCCCAGATGTTACCTAGAATGAGACTCTTGAAAAAATGTAAGTTTAGTTCCGCTGTGAACATAAGACAGACCATTGTTGCTGCCCTGTCCAGATCTAGGTTATTCTTCACAGGACAAGAGCTAGTATCACTCACATCATTTTAAACTCAAATATCTCCATTAATTTCAAGGGATGTAAAGCAGGGCAACTTGTGAAAGTTTGAATTCCAAGATACCAACTATTAAGAACACAGAAAGCTCAGGGAAGGAAGGAATGAAGGAAGATACTATATTCTTAAAAAAAATAAGGCAGCATTTTCAGTGTCTGAAGCATATGGTTACCATCACAGGGCTCTCAATTCCCTCATGTATTTGCCTAGTTCTGACCTTTGACTCCGAGGAAATTGTTTTCTCCATCAAACTTGTGGGATAGTATTAATACACACTATACTGATCGTAGCTGTAAACACAGAACAGCCCAAAGAACACTCTGTGCCTCACTGTTTGGGTAATACCTCTCCTCCTATTAGGCATGCTATGCAAGTCCACTCGATAAAGAGGAAAAGACATAAGCAAGGAAAGTAGGTTTAAAAACAAACCCTCTTCAAAAAAAAAAAAAAAAAAAAAAAAAAAGAAAAGAAAAAAAGCTTCAGATCTGAATAACAGAAGCATATAGCAAATCCCTTAGAGTGTGCTGATACGTCTCATTTTAAGAGTTGGTTTACCAAACACACTGGTTAAAATGCACCTTCTGCTGCTGCTCAATGAAGCAAGAAGGGAGCAGCATTCTTGTACCTACTCTGAAGTACAGAGCTGATGCTGTACCTTCAGGTAGCTCAGGGGTTGTTCATTTTCATTTTGTATATTCCTCCTGAAAAATCTTTACTCATCTGAAGAGGATTAAAAAGCCAACAACAACAAAAACCCTACTAGTCTTTTCAGTCTTGGATCATTATGTTCAGTCAGATGAGAAACAAGTTTCATGCAGTTTTGACTATAAAAATCTTTCTCTTGGAGCAATGCAGGGTCCATCTATTTCGATGGAAGAAATTAAAAATCAGGCAATCTCCATGAAACATCCTGCAAAGCTTCATTTCAAGAAATCACAACAATTTTAATGCTCGCTTTACCCAGATATGTCATTTCAGAGGATTGCCAAAAGCAAAGGAAGAAAAAGAAACCCATTTAGGATACTTATTAGCACTGCATCTTAATAAAGTGACTGTAAATAAGCTAGGGAATTTTGAAGTGTGATGAAATACAATAGCCTTATATAGAAAAGTCTCTCCCCTCTATTCTATTATCAGCAAATAAACTTAGAGATATCATCTTTTATCAGATTTCTTTCTGCCCCTTTCACTGCCTCAATCCTCCTTGATTTTTTTCACATGTAAAAGATCATACTGATTTCACAGGCATTGCTGTGGCTAAGGAGGCCACAGTATGACTTAGAGAGATGCATACGGCTGCTTTCCTTCATTGTGCTGCCTCCTGACATGGAAACAATCTCCTTTCAGCTGAGCCTGCTCCATTTTTATTGGGTCAGAGCATAAAGGCAATTGCTTATTATACCAGGTCATGAACGTGGCAATACTCTGAACTGCCTGAATTCAGCTTTCAAAAATAAAATTACTGCAAGAGTTTTTAAAACAATACAGCTGATTGACTAACATCACTAGAAGCCATTTCTGGGGAATTTAAAGTTTCTGGTTTAGATAAGACCAATCTATTTTTGCCAACAGAAAGCCTGGGCCAAATGCATGGGCATAGCCATGCAGGTAAGAATGACACGAGCCCATTAAGGACTCACCGTGTAGCAGCAGGACCCTGACTTAATCTCCCATTTGTCCTCCTCTAGCCATTGGAAGTCAGTTGTAAAGCTTGGCTGAGTCTAAGCACAGCTTTTGTTATTGAGAACTGCAATAAAGCTACATTTTAAATATATGCAAATTTCTTGTGACCAAACAGAAGCAGTTCAGGAAATTTTTCTGACATGGTATGCCTTTCTTTCTAAGTCCTTCATTCTGCTCACTGTACAAGAATATCATGCAAGTGCAAACTACACAATCTGTCAATTCCCATTTGCTCCTACAAGATTTACACAATTTGCATCTCACCATCAAGGTATTACTGATCTTTCTTCCTCTCAGCTGAGAAACAATCTTTTTGCATACCTTTTGAATCAAAAAAAAAAAAAAAAACACTTGGGAAAATCAAGGTAAGTTTAATTCTCTCAGTAGCTTAGGTACCAGAAACATTTAGGCTTGAGAAAATGATACATTTATGTATATAATTTGGAGAGAGATATAAACTACATCAATTATCTCACTTTATCCATAGTTTTTTTTTAAACTCAATAATTTAATGCGTTGACAGGGCTAAGCTGCAAAGTTTGGATCCATATACTGAAAATCAAAGAGCATCTTAACTTCTCAATCAGGATTGACCAACAGGTCTGTATCTGATTCACTGCTGTACAGTGAATCCCAAACAAGTCCTTCAACTTCTAAACCTCACCTCCCTTAAGAAAACTGTTACACCAGAGGTCATTTCAGATCACTGTGGGCTCTTCTAACCTGCAAAATCAATGAAAAGTGGAAGATTTAAACGAAATGACAGCAGATGTCTGTGCTGTCCATAAACAGATCATCTAACTAACACTATAGAGCCAGAGGTTAATGCCTTGGAAAATCATAAAACTCTGGAAATAGACTACAACAACAACTGGAACATTAACACAGGGTCTTTGGGCAAGTTTCATAATAAACTAACCTCTGAACTGCCTTTCACAGAAAAAAAAATGAGTGGCATGTCACCATCGTTTCAAACCTTTCTGACTTAATTCACTTTGATCTGCCTTATTATTTAAAAATCAGTGTGCAGCACGTTCATTAGGGATCACATGAGACTGTGGCAGCCAGTATGCTCTCTCACCCTGCCCTTTTAATCTAGCTATAAGCCTCCAGTGACTCTGCCAGAAGTATTTATTACAACACATCAGCTATCTGTAAATTGCGTGAGAAGCTCTGTATTGAACCATTAGATAAGCTAAAGGATTTATTACTTTCAATGGCTGAAGTTTGAATTTGGTTCCTCCCTTATTGCTAGCCTAACAGAAAACAGTTAAAAAGAAACAGAAAATTGTCTGAATGGGAACTGAGAAGACTCCGGCTGAAAGATTACTAACTGGCCAAGTCTTCAAATAAAGCAGTGCTGCCACTGCATTCCGATGGAGTAGTTTGGCTACAGTCTCCAAACTAATGCTGAGTGGCAAGAGTTTGTTTTTGCACATATTCTCTTGTGTTGATTTATCTAGCTGTCAGGACAGATTGCTAGCATAAATGTACTAGATGAAAACTGTAGTGATTAGCTTTTGGCCGAGTTTTGTTTCTCTTTTAACAAATATACTACCCAAAATAACATTTTACCCCAGATTATTTGTTGAACTGGTAGGGTAAAGCAAATTTACCTTACACTTGAGCCAGAGCAAATTCTCTGAAAGGTAGGGGACTGGGACACTACCCTATGAAAAATCCACAAAGCAGCAGCCATTGTCTAGTGAGTGTCAAGATCATTTTAAAATTCTTATCTCTGTCTGAAGCTATCAAGTGCTCAAAAGATTATTTCCAGGGCACTGTGACAAAAGCTGCTTAGACAGTTTCCATTTTCTATTGACGAAGAATTCCCAGAAAAGTCGGTGTTACTCCACTCACCATTATTGCACATTTACTGCAGCTTCAGTGTAGTGAATGTTTCAGTGACAGCATAAAATATTTGTTAGCTCTGGTTAGTTAGAGTAGGTGAGCTGGGCAATCTTTCTTCATTGGTAACCTAGATGTTATATGTTTGTTTGTAAATACCTGTTTTAAAAGTTTATCTTTTAATGCTCACGTATTTTTTTTTAGTGCTCAGGAAAAGAGGTCTTTATTTGCAAGAGCCATCTGGGTCACTCAGTTAAGGTTACACTAGTCTTCAGAGGTCTCAATTAAGATTGACTGAATCAATCAATAGGCTCAGCCAAACAAACTGTCAGATCAAGGCACCAGGTAATCAAACTGAACAAGACTGATATTCAACTGACACCATGTTTTGGAAAATATCAAAAAATAGACAGTTCTGAGACTGACAGGCATTGAGTACCTCTGTGACCTTGACAAATCAATTTACCTCCCTGCCCAAGTTTATCTGTACATAGGCATATCACTTACATTTGGGCTGCCCAAAGGTTAGATTAGTGATGTTTTACATCAAGTTCTTTAAAGCTAGGGTATATTACCTGTATTTATACTAAAATTACTGATTTTTAACAGGTCCCAAGTCGCGACCCTTTTCCAAACTCACAGGGTTAGCAGTACGTGCTTTAAGGAAGAAGCAATGACAAAATTAATCAGCCTTGAACTGTGATATGAGAGATCTGGACAATTCAAGTGGAATAGGTGGGAAGAGATTCCCAATACCTGTCACTTTACAAAGGTAACACGTATTTACAGCTGAACAGTGAATTAGAACGAAGAGGCCCAGTTTTACTGTGACAAACCTGAATGAGAACATACTAAGTTTAAACTTGAGAAATGTGCTGCTCTCCTTCTGTCTAAAATTGGAGCACAAGATTTTTCAACATTTCGTAGACAATACAGACATTTGAGGCTGGACTGGCCTCAAGTTTGAAAGCAGCAGTGGTTAGAAGTCAAACCGTGGTGCTGGGGTTCATCCTGCTGACAGCCCATCTTGAATTACTCATTGCCGTAATTCTGATTTAACCCTGTATTAGGAACGTTATGCTAATAAAGCAGCTCAGGGAAACAACAGGACGAGTTCTAAGAGGTTACCATAGGGGCAGACATTATTTATTTTTCTGTAAAACTCTAGAGTTTTAATTACGAATGTGTTATTCAACTCTCTAACAGTTTGAACTTTGTTTTGTTTGTTTATAGGTGGGCAGCATTACAAACTTGTCTTAACCGTTAAGATAAAACTGCAAATAGAATTGACGAATCTGTATTACAAGGATAAGATTAGTAAGGTAGAACCACTCTAACAAAATGATTCTCATCTAAACTATTTGCTTTGTTTCTCTAAGATTTGCTGTTTTGTAAAATAATTTTGAAAATCTAAAATGTTAAATTTCTTTGGCAGCTTTCTTTGCCAATGCCAATCAATAATTAAGCCATAATCCCACGTGAATCTGTTAACTGGATATATCTATAATACTCATTTTAGAGAAATTCCTTTCAATTTTTTATCAGAAGGGAAGTGAAAACCTACATTTCGTTTGGTAAACTAGCCATTCATCACTAATGAAAGGAAAAACAGACCACTGAATCTCATGCTCCCATACACAGCCTGTGCAAAAGATAGAGAGTGTCAGAAGCACTGAACAATAAACACAATCACATTAAAAATGAAATCCTTATTTTTGTTCTAAAAATTGATTGAAACACTTACTGTGAAGTCTGAGGGATTAATAGGTATGGAAACAAAAAGAATTAATCTACTGAAGCTGATACAGTTTGGGTAAATGACAGTACAATTTAACCTCAGATCTGCAGTCTTCTAGAAGCGAGGATGTCTGAGCAATCGCATTAAAGTCACCATAAAGAAATAAGGCCTACTCAGTGCAAATCAAACAAAAGGTAACATTGTAGTATTGCTGCAGTCACATTAGAGGCTTTTAGAAAGCCCCACGTCACCAATTTATTTGTGTACTTGGAACCTTAACCCTGTCAGCTAGCCAGGGCTTGAGATCAGATGTGGAAAGTATTATCTGGGAGCAAACTGGTCCACACTTAGTAGTGCAGTTTAGTTTATATGCTAATTTTGATATCACCACCACTGGTGGGAAAATAAGGCCAGTCTTGTTGGGCAGCTGACATTCTTTTACATTTCCAGCACTGATGGCGGCACCATTAATTTACATTTACTGCAACTTAACTGTGTGGACAGCTCATCAAAATGTCTGGTAACAGTAATTGCTTATGAAGCAGAGATTTCAGAAATGTGAAAGAAACTGTTGGCTTTAAAAAAAAAAAAAAAAGAAGAAAATTGACCCTACCATGACTGATCTAAGGCTGAAGAGCTAATCCATCAGTTGTAGAAATCAGATGTTGATGGTGGGACAAAGAGAAGACTTATGGAAAACCCTGAATTAACACTTGGCAAAATTATCCAAATTTTCCAAGAAAAGTAAATGCCAAGGCTGGACTGAAACTATTGGGTCAAAGACAAGTCACACACAGTCACCGAAAAAAATGGACAGCTGAATCTACCAGTCAGCTACCCTGCAGCAAGTAAGCAAGTAGGATTGTCAGCACAGGATGGCTCAGCCAACTACTCTCAGTCTTCAGCTTTCTGTAGTAGATGGATCCTGAAGTTGTTTCACAGAGCTACTCCAAGGCCATTACTTAGCTCAGCAATAAGTTTTTCAGATCTTATTTAAAGTCTTAATGTTTGACTAGTGCATGCTAGATAATTAATGCTACATTATGTTTTTTCTCCTTCCATATCAAGTACCCCATTATTTTATTTCACAGTTTTAAATAAACAAAATAGTTGCAATTGTTTCTCTTCTATAATCTATGTTACAACTTACCTGTTCCATTTGCCCGATGCCTTCTGTCATGCAGTCTTTTTGTACTGCCTTGCAGTAATTATTAGAATCTTTAATGCTCCACGAAAAATAATGTATTCAGCCGTTTCAAAAGAAGCAATATGTTCCCTTTTTAGGGGATGTAACCTGACTTGTCAGCAGAATCTTATCACTACAACCACTGTTAAGTCCTTGTGAATATGATCTTTGGCCAAATATAAATGCATAAATAGCTTAGATCATGGTTTCCTGGCCTGGTCCATGCACCTTGCATATACAGACAATAAGACACCACTTACTGTGCGTCACACAGTCAGTATTTAGCCATGTTACACACAGGGGATAAAGGGACTTTAGATGCCATAAGATGCGAAATACCAAATCTCAACTGCAGTTCTTTTAAGTAGACTACAGCCACACTGGGACATATTTAAAATGATTGTTTTGTATTTCAATGATGTCATTGTTGAATTTATTCCTGCCTATTAAGTGTACAGCACTTCAGGGTCCTTTCATTTAAAAGGCATTGTAATTGTTGACATTTGAGCAGCAGTGCTGTCTCCGTGTGTCTTGCATGCCTGTGAACACTGACCATTAACGCACACACTGTAGCACTTCCTGAAGGTTTCCCGGTGCCTTGTGGGAAGTAATCCCCCACAACAGGGGCGGTTCTGCTGGGCTGCGGAGCGCATCTGGAGCGCGCCTGTCCCTGGTGCTGAAGGAGCCGACACAGGGTGCATGCTGCCTACCTGCCTGCCCACCTGCTGCAGGGGCAGGGACCACGGGCAGCTCTGTACCACGCCCTGACCCCCACGCCAGGACAAGCCACCCAAACTGCTCTCATCTCTGCACTTCTCTCTGCGAGGTGCGAGCGCAGAAATGATTTCTGGCAAAGCAAAGTTCAAGGCAACTCCAGCCTTGGGCTTGGCTCTTCACTCATGCATGTAACCCACACAGCTCAGACCAGACACTACGTAGGCTCATGTGGTGCAGGCCCTTCAAGAATGAGAACAGTTATTTCCTCTCAACAACCTCATAAAACAGTAGTGAGACTCCATATGAGGGATTAGCTGCTGTTCTGGAGCTTTTTTTTTGTTTTGTTAATCAAGAACAAGTGATTTAACAAGTGCTTTCCTTAGCACTGCTGAATAAAGCAATACCTGCAGCAGCAGGATTCGTGATACAGATCAGCAGACATACAAAGTTATTCAAAGGAAAAATATAAAACAAGATAAAAATGATCCCTAAGTTTCAGGTTGCAAATAATCTGTTCCATGTGGGTTTTTTCATTTGTGCTTTTTTTTTTTTTTGACTGTTGTCTTGTAAACCACCTTTTACACCTTACTCTGTCAAAGGGTTTAAGAGGCAGAGATAGTGAGAGGGTAGGTATATCACTTGGTCATGTTTCCCCCTTCTCCTCTTAAGCAAATTCAAACTTCTTAAGTCTCTTATTTTTCCCATGCTGGCAACGTAAGATGTTTTAAAGATCTTTACACATTATGTAGTGCATAAATGTGTGCTCCCACATATAGACACATATACATATAAAATTGTAACACTTTACACCTGGAAAAGGTGCAGCTCTAAAGAGCAATGAATAAGACCTGTGGAATAAAGAAAAAAAAAGACACACATATCACTACCTCCTTCCAGAAGGGGAAGCAAAGGAAGTTGCTCACGGCCAGCAGGAGGAGGCTGCAGGGTCATGCTGACACCCACGCTGAAGCATCTTCGCTGACTGAGCCCAAATGGCAGCTGCTCGTGGCCCAAACCGCGACCTCACAGGTCACCTCACAGCTGTAAACGAAGCAGCCCCTCAGCGCTTCCCGCCTCCCGCGCGCCTTCCAGAACCTTCCGGGAAACCC
>NW_010579881.1:170508-240959 GCF_000705375.1 Tinamus guttatus | reverse complement strand
AGAGTTGCAGGTTATTGGCACTGCTAAGAGCTGCCACCAGTGGCCTGATTGTACTTGCAAATCTCCTCCTTCCAAAGTGATGTAGGCAGTAAAGCAGTTTTTCTACTACTGCCTGAAAACAAGTCAAATTAATTAATTTTATAGACTTAATCCTCTCTAAGAAGGATATTAGGCATGGTTAATCATTTAAGTGCTATATTGTTGTGTTACTTAAGATGGAGTAATTGTATGTGGATGGATATAGTGACTGTTGCTTTGTAGACTTTTGAATGAGGATTGCTGAGCAGCAAGCTCTTTTACTGAGACAGGCTGACTTGCAAGTGGGCAATGATATGAAAGGTATGCAGTAATCATTATTTTCTAAGAGAATTAAAATACTGTCTGAAATGGTGTAGTTGCTTATTACTGGTGTATTCATTCTGCTTATCCACTCAGTTCGCTTCCCTAATCAAGGGGATTTTTGTTGTTGTTAATGTTGCCTGGGTGCCAAGTCAAAGCCTGAAGCTAAAGGAGACTGTATTTAAACAAGCAACAGCAGCAGAATGATAATATGAAAAGCTATTTTGGCTTTACTCTGAGTAAGAAGTTGAAAGTTGACCATGATGGCAATACAGCGAGGGGAAATTCTGAGCACTAATTGGGGGGTGGGGGGGGAAGACATTTTGAGCTGATCTGTGTTCTTGCTCTGATCCAAGCAACCCAGAGCCTTCTGAAAAAGCTGCTCTAGTATTGTCAATCCATGTCACCGGAGGAACAGAAAACAGGCTTTTTTTGTAATTCTTGGGTTCTCTCTGATTACTTCTGTTTTCTTAATTACTTCCTGTCCCTCCTCCACCACCAAACATACAGATGTCTACCTCTCTTCGTGACTGTTTCCTTCAGGGGGTCTATGTTCATCTTGTACTCCTGGTTGCTTTATTACCTATGGGCTTTAAGTGCTTGGCAAGAGGGAAGTGGTGGTTGCAAGGGGAGTCCCTTTTGTCTTTAGTCCTTTATTCTTGAAGTCAGCAAAAGAGATTATCTGTGTCAAACAACAGGCACCCTGTCACTGTGGTTTGAACAGGTATCTAGTGCTGTACATAAATTGTCATCAGGATAAGGAAGTATACCTGTCTTGACTGAAATAAAGGCATTTAGCAAGTTCACTTGAAACTGATTTCACATCCTCCACTAAAAATTTCTCCTGCATCTATTAAGTAGTTGTGATAAAATTTCAACTTTGAGAAAAAATATTTGTTATATCTCAATGTCAAGTTCTTCGCAGTCATGAAAGCCATAAATGAATGTCAATATTAATGTCAGGTGGTATTTAAAAAAAAAAGGAAAGTCTTAGTTCTTGTAAAATCCCTCTCTTAAACTATGGGTGAATAGAGATGCTTTATTTTTCCACCAAAATGCAAGTGTCTAAGTCAACTTCAGACAGGGGTTGTGAGTCATGGGATTTTAGTGTAATGATCTTGCTATGTTTAAAGAACTTTGATGAATTCTTATTCATGGGCAGTTTTAAATTCTCCCACTCTCCCACAATGGAGCTCAAAATAGTTTCCTGCGAGAAGGAAATGAAATTTTGCCAGGACAGATTCTAAGAACGCTCTAAAACATCGCTGTCTGTGGGGGGGGGAGAAAAAAACTACTATTCTGTTAGTGTCAGCAGTTCCTTACGATAATCTGCTTGACTTTGTGATAATCTTTAAACTCAAAATTTCCAGAAACTATAATTTTGAAGTAAGAAGAGGCTCTTTATTTTCTATTTTGTTTAGTTACCAGTATCCTGATGTAATGTGACTTGCATGTGAAGGACAGTATATGACAACCAAATAACTTTAAGGAAGGATGATGTTTATAGCTCTGCTGCAGCCTTTAGTTCGTTTCTTCTTTAAATCAAGTATGGGCTTTTAATTGAAAGGCAGCCTCTCATAGCTGTATGATGAAAATAACAACTAAAAACTAAACTCAGTGCTGGAAGTTGTGGATATATAGAGTAGCATGTACTCTGCTGTAGTACCTATGCACGCACCATAGGTAGCTCTGTTACAGGTTGTGTTTCTCAATTCTTTGTTTTGAATTTCAGGATAAACATGTAGCACTGTTGGTATGTAGGCCAGATTAATATGACTAATGGCCTGTAATAGTGTGGTAGTGGCTTAAGCGATGCGTAGCTGGTGTTATATAATAAACCCTGCTGCCTTGCTTGCTCTGACACAAAATAGGTAGCGAATGCGATTGTAACCCATGCTTTCTGTTTCATCTGCTAAATGCAGCTTGCTGGGGTTTGATTGTATCTGGGTCATCGAATCCATTGTGGCAGTGTCTGTGAAAGAGCTCAGTGTATATAGTAACTAGACATAGGATCTATGCAGTTGCCAACTCATTTTTAAATATAGTCAATATTTCTTGGTGCTAGGCTTCTACTGCTTCCAAAAACCAGTGTGCAGGGACTTTACAGCTTGCTTTGCTGCCACAAGAAGGGGGACATAACCTTGCCTGTGTACAGGAGGCCTAGTGTTGATTGACTATGGTGAGAAACTTGGGCCCAGCGATGGTGAAAAGCTGAGGAGGATTTCACAAGTGGAGATACCTGTAATTACTGTGTATTTATGTAGCTCTCAAATTTATTTAATTAACTTCTAATGACCTTG
This sequence comes from Tinamus guttatus, assembly GCF_000705375.1. Next base: position 238,320 of record NW_010579881.1, on the reverse strand, counting down.
ATGCTTCTTGAGAACCATTAAATGTACCAAGAAGTAACCATGAAGTTATGAATTTTCAGATGCTAAAGGTGCATTTTATAGTAAAAATGCACACCTTATTTCCATTTAGTACTTCATATTATATTGTCTGGTGTCTGAACTTTTAAGTGGCTGCCTTCCATGATAAGGTATCCCATTATAAATTCTGTTCTGAGTACGTTATTGCAGAAAGGTCTTCGGCCAATAAAAGAATGAAATCAGTTCTGCAAATGCGTTAGCTTTAGCTATCCTGGCAGCAGCAATTTTCATCTTGCTGGGTGTGTTGTAATGTGAGGAAGGAGGAAGACTTTTGCTTAATATGTTAAAAGTTGATAGTTGCTCGTCTTTAAAAACAGTATTTTGCAGTTCTTTTAGGGTATGTTTTGAAATTGCTAATGCTATCTGAAAAAGGATGACAAAAGAACACGTGAAAGGGCTGTTTTTCCTTCTGCTATTATAATTAAAATCTGAAAGGTTCCTTGAGAATGACATCAAGAGGCTTTTTAAACCACTGTTTACCCTATTAAATCCTAGTTTTATCAAGTATATTTAATAAATGATACTTAAGGAATTGATTTATTGCCTGTGCAAAGTGAGGACAAGGATAGCAGTAGTTACACTGTTCTGTTGTATTGTATTAAGTCATAATTCATATAATATGGTGTATCTAAAAGCAAACAAATGTTACCCATCAAAATAGGCCTTACAGGGAATGAAAGAAAAGTATTTGACTTGACTAATATTGTAATTTAAGGGTCCGGGTGATACGAAAGCTGCAGCATATCGGCTGCCTGTCTGACGCTGGCCCTGCAGCTTAATCCGACTTACTGTTAGAAATCATTTTGGAACAGTCCTAAAAAAAATTCCATTTTCAGGTCCATGAAAATTAATTTGTTTACGTAAGTTGCAAAACTATTTCTCTGTCCTTCTAGGAGGCCTCCTGGGGCAGGGTGGGGAAGGTTTTCAGAGACAGAAGAAAAACCATGTGTTTTTTATTCACCAACTTTGTGTGAAAGCACTATGTCTTTCTACTGAGTACCTTGAAAATAATTAGTTACCAGCCTGGCAATGGCTTCACATGACATCTTGAACAAGCTTCTTACAAGGTGACTCCTTTTTTTTTTTTAAGTTTTTTTTTTTTTTTTTTTCTTGACTGTGGCCAGCAGTCATTTTTCTAGCAAGTCAATGCGATCTTGCCCTTCTTCTAGGAAGGCATAATAGGTCAAATGTCTTAGAGGTGTGCAACTCCCTGGGCAAGGGTAGAGCTACCTTTTGCACCTTCCACCTATATAGGCTGCTGTTGGGATCATCTATGCCACAGGTGTTCAAGCCTGGACCTTGTGAATAGATAGGCTTTAACCTTTGTCCAAAATCCTTCCAAATACGCTTGATTTGTAGCGATAGCAGCTGAGGATTAGGAAGAAGTGTCTTTCATATGCTGGCACCCTTTCTCAGAGTCCAGATACCAGCTGCTGGGCTATTTTGGCTCCCTCACTTGTTGCTCTTGGTTAGCCATAGTTGTTAACCCCACCATAAACCCATATTCTCATTAAAGCTATCTGGCTCAAAGGTACACGCCTACTTTGAACAAGCCATGGTCTTCAATGTCAAGACAGCACTAATCAGAATTAGTTTTAATGTAGCCTGAAAAATAACTGTAAGACATCATAGTATTGCTACCTGTTTAGGGTAGCATGCATGCACTTCAGAGGCCTCTGTGGGACTATCATGCTATATTTAAAGCATCCTGTAACTTAGGAAGCTATTTCAAATTGGAATGAATGCTGCATTTACTTCAGACTTTTGGAATGCCAGCTTTGGATGTGACATCCAAAAATCCAAAAATACTATGCGTAACTCCAGATTCTAGCATGTACTGCCAAATCCAGAATGTTCTGGTATTACGGTGAATTTGGGCTGCCTTTGCTTGATCCTCACGGTCATTTGGAGCTGTCCTCTATTTGAGAATGTCAGCATTCTCTCCTTACCTAGTCATAGCTGGTTCAAAAAAGGCCAGGGGCAGGTGTTATTACTGCAAAGAGGTGTTTAAGAAAGAAGCGGACAGCTGACGCAAGATGTTCTCTTCCATCAGAGGCGGTTAAGATTAATCACTCTAAGAAATAAATTCATAGTCTTACTGTTAACTTTGTGTTGAGAGTTGGAAACCTTTTGTCAAATTGCTTTCCTGCCTGGAAAATCCTTCTCTAGTTTGCTCAAGTGGCTTAACAAATTGTTTGGGACTAAATCCTATCTGGAGGAGCCAAGCTCCCTAGACCCTCTTTTGCAGGAGGGCATCTTCCCTACTTGAAAGCTTAATGCCTTGGTAATGGTTGTTGGCTGCGAGTGCAAGCAGATTGATACCTCTGTGGACTGTTCATGGGGAGGACAAGCAGAGGCTACACGAGGAAAGTGAGAACCACGGATCATTACATAAAATGTTATGTTTGCTTGTGTTAAGAAGGGAGAGACTATGCAGGATGTAACAGTACAGGAGGGAGCTGGCAAAGCAGGGTATGTTACGGAAGTTCACAAATGCTGTGTTGAACTTAGTCTCCGTTTTCCCTGTATTAAATACTCATCACTACCCTGTGCTGGGGAACCCAAGCTGCAGCTAATATCAATATCATTTCTGAACTGAGCACATTTCTCAGCTGAGAGAAAGTGTGATATCTCAGCTGAGAATTTCTGGAAGATGCATCCTTGCACTTAAAACCACACCTCCTGTGGACCACAAGTCTTGCTTTTGTCCTGCTCATGGGCCGTTCTTTCTTGTTTTGCATCCACATATCTGCTTAAATCATTTGGCAGAGCTTTGTTTGCTCACCCTGCCAAATGTAATTTCAGACTGCAGTCCCCTTTCCATTGAAAATATGCTAAGTATTGAAAGTACTTTTATAGTTCATTTATATAGTTAGGTTTTTCTAGCTTTGGAAATGATAGCAGTAAATGAAGTGTGTGGGAGAAGCAGAAAAAAAAAACTATAAGTGACAGTGAAATCATGAGTGAGTTAAGTTTTAATTCCAATTCAATTTTGTCTAGAGCTAATTGTAATCTCTTTCCTAAAAGAGAGAGAAAAAAAGAGAGAAATCTGAGGACTGGTAATTTACATGGGCAGGGTTACTCTCTGAAAGAATATGGAGCAAGGAGCCTTTGGTCTTTCCCAGTGTATGTGTGAGAAGTTATCCCAGCTTGTGGGAACATTTTAGAGGGGTAAAAAAAAATCATCACTCTGACAATACAGAAGGCATATTTCCAGTTTGATTGACAAGATGAGGAGGTGGTGTATCATTTCTTTGCATATGAAGGGGCTGGCAGTGAATGAAACCAAAACTAGAACTGAGCTGCTTTATTTATCCTTTGAACAGGTGCAGCATAAGCAGCTGCAATATGATCTTTTATACACTCCACCCCCAATTCCCTGGAGTTCATGTGTCCTAAAGACAACCTGGAAAGGAGGCAGGACACTCTTGTACAGTATTACATTTTCTGGGACGATATTATATTTTATAAGTGCAGTGTGAAGTGCTGATCCTTCCCATGGGGAAGGAATTCAAAAGTTAGACCTGAGCTTCATGTCATCTGGTAGTATGGATAGATGTCTGTTTCTCTTGCCACTCTGTTTAACTCAATTGCTGAAATTGATCTTTAACTTTTCTGCTCTCTTGTATTTCTTTATAAGTCAGGAAAATGGCATAAAGCAATAGCTTTGAAAAATGAAACATCTATGCGACTTGCCCCTTATTAACTGGACCTCTATTACCTTTAATTTGAAGAAAGTGTTGCCAAGGGAGCTGGTAATAAAAATATTTATCTTGTTTGCATTAAGCCTTGGTCCTTTTCTGCTCGTCCTGGCAAAAATTTAATTGTGTCCCCATGTAAAATGCACCCCCAAGATTGGGAGACTACTGGAGAGTTTTTGCCAGGCAGTTTGTATTAAGTCTCTTTGTTCCAAGTTAGTTCAAAGTTAGGAGCCAGGTATAGGTTTGGGAGCAAATGATCCTCATTGGCATTTGTTTCTGGAATCGCTGGAGTGAGTGTTTGACCCTAGATGCTGATAGTCCACAGTTTTAATCTTCCCTTAAAGTATCTGCTCTTGGCTATTATCACCAACAACACATTGGCTATGTGGACTAGAGCTCCTCTTTAGTATGGGAATGTCCTGGTGTAAATTGAGAATGTAAACAGTATTACTTTTAAAGCGTAATCTTACTCAACAGCAGACCACCAACTTTAACTACATTAAAATACAGATGACTAACCAGAAAATTGCTGAAACCTCTCTGGAAGAAGGGGTATGTATATACCATCATCTGAGACTCAGTCACCCACCTTGCTGCAATTACATATTTCTGTGATGCCATGGTCGACTAAATACATTTTCTTGCTGGCTAAATGTTAACTCTGGAGGCTGAAGGTGTTACTTTGAAGCTACAAAGCTGAGGCATTTGGTTTTTAATATCAATTTTAATGTTTTAATATACTATGTGAAGCTGTAATGTTAAGCATCCATATGTTCATTTTTGTTTAAAAAATAAAAGGAAATAGGAAATCAAGTGAAAACATACTACTTTAAATAAGACTTAAAATCTAGACTGCTCTGGTGTCTGTTTTGAGTTTTGGTTCAGTTTCATTTCTCTTGCACTTGAAATCATGGAGACTTGATTTATTTTATTTTATTATTTTTTTTAATCCCATCTCTATTGCTTTGTTTCTTTTTTTTATCCTATTGTCTGCCTTACATTGCTAGGCCATACTGTTCTTCGCTATGGGTGTTGTATTGGATGAATTTCCAAACTTGTCCTGTGGGGTCAGACTCGGCTAGAATTCTGGGTGCTACAGTGACACCAAAGATAGATAGGCATTAGTTTGATACTACACTCAACAGTCTCCTCTTTCTTTTCTTTAGTGCCTTGCATCACTTTGTATTCTTAAATAGTTTGCACTGCTGTGAGTCTCAATTTAAGGACAACATAATAATCACAAAGCCTCATGTTTAAGAAGAGCTTTCTATAATTTGTGCTGAAAATTGATGATATGAGTCTTAACCTATGTTTAGCCTTGAAACATAGCTTTTGCTTCCTGTAGCCTTTGATGCTTTCTCGAAATTGATTATCTTTTTGCTGTGTATTCCTACTTCTGACACCTCCCTCTTCTGTCTTTATATGACTAATTTTAATTGCAGAGAATAAATCAGTTTATCCTAAGGCTAGGTCTTTGTCTTTTGATTAAAATACATTATATCTACTTTATGATTAGGAAACACTGTGTTTAAGAATGCGTGGTAAAATTAGCTGTTCTTGTTTTGTTAGTGAAAACCCAGCTAAGGAGTGGCTAAAACACTGGACAAACAACACAAGCAGTGCAAGTCTAAATTCTAAGATAATGAGATTGCTAGGGAACTATGTATATATTAATGGAGGTGCAGGCTGTAGGTGGAAATGACTCTGTTAACTTTTAAAGCGTTTCACAATACTCTTCGAGACCTGTGTTAGTATATTGAGCCTTAGGTTTTGAAAAAGATAATATCAAGAGAATAGGAGCATCAAGCATGAAAGAGGAAAGAATATTATAAGACTACATATTTGCACAGGACCAGAAGGAAGTTTGAAATCTTGCCTGAAAGTTCTCCTTCTATAGCAGTCCTCCCTAATCTACTGAGCACAAGATTAATCATTTTTCTGAGAAAAAAGTCACGCTGCGCTGAATTACTTGCTCACAATATTTATGTAGGGATTTAGAAGAAAAATGTTTTTTTCATTGCTCTATATGTTATTTCAAATATTTTTTGTATTTGTAGCAAGAAAAAATGTTACTGTAATAGGCTAAAATAATACCTCATTTGGAACATGCTTGAAATGGTAAGAACAAAAATTCTCAATAATAAGAATGATATGAAGAGTCAAAGCTATTCGAGTCATCCAAATTTAGGTAGAATATAATTAGAATCTTTCTGATTTCATATAGTTTGGATTTAGCCCTGAATCTCTGTGGCATGCCCAGTTCGAAGTGTTGTAGCCACTCTCTAGAACTCGATCTAATCTGTTTCTCTTTTTTATTTAATGCTTTAATTAAAGTCCAGAAGTACTGAGCATGCAAGAAACTATTGTTGGCAAGCCTTTGATGAGCACTTCTGGAATTTCATTGCAGGAGCTGCGACTTCTGTTTTATCTGAAATCTCACTGGCTCCTGATGACAGACAAACTCTGTTTTTAGCATTGCACTGAAGGTCAGGCAAATGACTGGCTCCCAGAGAGTAACTGAAGATACTGGAACAAATTTATTCTTGGTATAATTCCACTAGTTCTGTGGAATTGCAGAGGAAATATGTTGATGCAGAGCACCTCACAATTTGAAGATGATATGACAGTTCTTGTCCATATGTGTTTTTAAAATAAATAAATAAAAGTTAGAAAAAATACCTTTTAATGTGAAGTAAAATTCTTTCTGCAAGATAAATACTATACTCTCTAAGGTGAAAGTAACACTTTTGCCTCATACAAAACCAGCATAGCTCTGTTAAGGAGACTGTCTTCCACTGAATGTGCTTTGTGCCTTTTTTGCCCTAGTATTTGAGGATATAGCTTGAATTCTTTTTTTTCTAATCGAGAAGATGGGTTGATGTTGTTGATACTCTTTTTCCAGTTGTATATATAAGAGAGTTAATCTAGGAAATGTATATATTGCTTAGGATGACTTTCTGGGGGAGTTTGGTATAATCCCCTTATCTTTCGCAAATTTTTAATTTTAGCTGCACACCAAGTCTGTAAACTGTCTGTCAAGCAGACTGGTTATATATCTTATTCATATGCTGGATATTTAGTTGCAGGTGGTTCAAGAAAGCTCTTATAGTAACTTGTGAAATTGAGGATTCTAGATAGAGTTGTACTGTTGGTCACTCATTGGGAAAGGAAACGTGAATACCTCTGTAGAATGGCATTGCAAAGGCTAAAACCGCTAGAAAATGTGAAGGACTTGAAAAGAAACCTTGTTCCACAGATTACGGCCAGACTAATCATTTCCAAAGCACTGTGAAGGTGGAGGATCCTGGGTGTGTGCATAGATGCAGGAAAGAGATGCCTGTCAGCAGGGAAGTGTAGCCAACAAGGGGTAGTTGTCACCTGCACGATTAGGTGAATTACGGCAGCTCAGATTGATAACATGTAAAGCCTTAAATGCCTTTGCTTGGCAAAAGATGTCATCTTTGTGTTACTTCGTACCTGAAGGACTGGAACTTTGTGTTGAATACCAATATCCTGTAATGCTGGGAGTTAGCGCAAAAGATGAAGCCCTTAGAAAAAGGTCATTATCGAGAATGAAACACATGTAAAGTATGTTAATGGATAGAGGTGCGTTTACAGTTCCGTGGTAGAAATATGTCCCATAAAGCTCAAATGACATGTTTTAATATCTTGGTCTTATTTTTGCCAAGATGCTATCTTTCAATGAGGTTTCCTTTAGAGATGGCAAGATGTTTCTTTAATGGTGGTTACCCTGATGATCATAAAGCACAACAACTGTTACTGTGATGGGCAGGATTTCTTCAGACTTGTTTAGCTCTGGCGCAGGCCCCTGAAGGGCTCAGCACTACCAAACCATCCAGGACATATGCTTTTTTTAAATCCATGAAAAATCCTGTGCTCATTCTATACCCTGTGTTCTAATGTCAAAGCAAATACATGTTATACCTCCAGCACCTGCTGGAAAACATACTTCAGCTACTTTATGATAATACTAAGCATACCACCCTACTTAAAGTCCTGTCAGCATAGCTATGATAAAGCCCCTTTCGGAAAATGTATAGCTTCACTCCAAAATAATCATTTATCATAACTCAAAGGCAGAGTTAATTGACAGTTAGTATTTGTAGTAATTTGGGTTCTTGACCTTTATGAAATAGAGCCGTTTATGCAAGTGCAGGCCTCATGGAGGATATCTATACTTTTAACATTTATGTATGCTTATGTATGGTAAAACAATCTCTGTTGCAAATAAACTCCACTTTGAAAAATAGCTAAGATGGTCAGTATATTTATAAGTCATGTTGTACTGTAATGCTCAGGCTTTGGAAACACAGAATGGAGTTTTAAATACTGAAAATACTTTAGTGGCTTAGATTGTAAGCTTATAACAAATTATTAATAAAATGGAGTATTATAAACATTACTGTCTGTTATGGAAGTACCTGTGCTATAGATTGACAAATACATTGTCTGTAACTCAGGCAGAAACGCATAGATCCTCAGCCTTTTTTGGTACTGTGTGTGTTAAGAGTGGAGTTGAAATCCAATCTCTCCTGGATACATTATATATTTGTGCATTTATGGATCTGTAGGTTGCTTGTCTGGACAAGGATTTACTTAAAGCAACTGCAGATAAGTGGAGGTAGATCTTGGTGATCCTTTGAACCATTCTGACTTTGTTAGCTCCTGAGTCTGCCTATAACATGGACTTGTAATCTGCATTCTGGCAGCGTGGGAGTCTTTAAACATTAGTTCCAAGATGAGTTCAAACATTAGATGCTAAGTTTGTGTAGTCTGAGTTTTCAATCTCTGTACTGGAGAACTGGATAGCCTGGTATGCAGCCAGGGAGAAGATGTGGTGCACATCGATGCAAGCAAGATGGAAGTCAGGTGTGAGCCCAGAGAGCTCCTCTCCTTCACAAGTTTGCTGTGGCTTCAGTAGAGAGGATTTCTGGGGTAACAAAGCTCTGGCAAAAGTAAGGTGAACTTGCAACTTCTTACTTTTGATCATAAGAACAGGGAAGTTGCTGTTCAGGACAGAGAAAAACAGGGACGTGAGCACCAGGGCTTCCCACAGTCATTAGTTTTACCTCTCTATTCCCAGCAAACACAACCTAAAACTATAGAAGGGATATAAAAGCTTTTAAAATCCCTTTGTAAATTCAAGGTATATTTTCCAAATGCTGTATGCAAATTAATGATTGATGTTTTGCCTGAGACAAAAGTACAAGCTCTGATTTACCATTGCTAAGCAGTTGTGCAGTCATTGGTAGTGCTGCAAAGGAGTTAACAGAGAAACTGAAAAGCTTGCACTAGTACTGAAGAGAAGGGTTCTGTGCTAAGTAGCGGGGAATTATGGCCAGAGTGTTTTTACTGTGCTTTAGGGTTGTTTTTTTTTTTTTTTTTTTTTTCCCCTGATGTGTCAACAGGCAGAAAAAATAAAACCCCAAAGGACAGAACAGATTTTTTTGGTCTTTCAAATAGACTGGATTCATGGGACAAATAGGCAGAAGGAATTAATTTCCTGCACAAAAAGTTTTTCTGCTTTGACTGACTCCTGCAGAAGTCACACCTTCGCAGCAGATCCCACAGCAGATTGACACTTTTTACTTGGGGAAGGAACTTGTATTCCGGCTGTTTCAGAATCTGTTAGTCTTAGCCCAATGCTATTCGTTGTAATTTCTGGAAGGATTCAACCACTTGTGATATTCACACTTTCAGTTCTCCATTCTGGTTTCTTTGTAGGACTGATTATCAGTGTAGCTGCTAATACAGGCACAAGACCTTCTAATTACATGCTGCTATAGCATAAACAGTGCACTGTTGCATTATCAGTCTTTACATAAGATGGGCATGAGTCTATCATATCTAAGTTGCGGTCAGCAACAGCTCAGCTTGGCAGCTTGCTGCTTTTCTCTCTCAGCTATCGCATTGCACATTCTTAGAAGGTCGTGCATGACAAAAAGGGATAAGGGGCCTCCCAGGGGACATGACCAATACCTTATTGTCTGCAGAGCTTTTAGGTTTGCACTCTTGCTGCAAATCAGCCTAAAGCGAGGGCTCTCTTCACAGAGAACGCAATAGGTGCTGGAATTATTGCCTAGCGTACAGGCTGGGGAACACAGAGCTGGCAAATCTTGCTTTTGTGTCAATTCTTTCTGTCCGTAGTGTTCCCAGAGAGCGGCATTGTTGGAAGAGGAATGTTAATGTTTTGAAGGGGAGGAAAGATACTGTCCTGCTCTTCTGGGACATATCCAAAATCTTGTAAATTTTTTTTTCTTATATCAATTTTTTCTTTATTTGTATTTTTATTAAGAAATCCTTTTACCATCTGGGTGATTTCTTTGTACCAGCTCAGAATACTGTTTGATGTGAAACACGTTGATTATTTGAATTACCTCAAAGGCCAGGGAAGGTCTGGATCCTGTTGCACTAGGCACTGTACTTGTATGGATGACCTGTGGTTTATCTTTCCGTTGTTAAAAAACATAGATAGCTAAAAGCTGACATTTACGTCTCTGTGTGTGTGTGTGATGGTTGCAGTTTTATTATCAGTTACTGTTTATGCCTAATATTCCCTCTGTAACTTGAGAAGTCTCCATGATGATAATACATATTCTGCTGGCAAAATGATATTGCCAGTAGTGACTCAGTTGTGAGTAATGGATGTCTGTTTGGAGTTCTGACTTTGGATATGGGTTTTGACTTTGTCAAAGAATATAATGATTATGAAATGTTAATTACTGCCTTCTAGATAGAGAATAAGAAGCTTATGATGATGTGTGAAATAGAAGAGACTTTTACTTAAACATATGCTAGATTGGATATGACCAAAAGGGCCAATTGGTATGAACTGGAGTTGTGAAGGTACCTTTTTCTCAGGATTTTGATCCCTTCTGAGGATTCTGAGGAGGTTTACAGGAAGTAGAAGCAGAAGGCAGAGGGTAAATTTCTTTCAGTCATGGAAGCTGTACAAAAAGGCAGAGGGAAAGGCCATGCAGAAGAAAATGCCTATCACCAGTTTAGAGAACCAGATGGACATAATCTGTGGTGCTATTTAAAGAATGTCCAGTAAAACTGTGGGAGTATCTTAAGACTTCATTAGACAGTTACATGTGAAATCCATGTGTTGCTCCCATATCTCATACATATAATTTTACAGTCTCTCAGGGAGTTGTATGATTCTATAAATAGAAGTCCGATCCTGGGATAAAGAGAGATTATTAATGCAGCTCCATTTGGAACTTCTGTCTGCCCCAGGAATCTTCTCAGCTGCCCAGTAGCTATCCAGGCATTCTTAATTTTCATTTATTTCTGTTTCTTGTTATCAGAAGTAGAAATTTGCCGTTCACCTTGCATATTCACTTTGAAAAAATGTGTTTTTTTCCATTAACATTGCACTTGGCAAATTCTTGATATGCAGCACATCAAAGCTCCTTTGCTGACGGTTACTAAATATTTTTCTCTGCAAATGTGATTCATCATACTGAGTAATTTAACTGAGCAAGGCACTATGAGAGAAGGAAGGATATTTAAAAAAAAAAAAGGGGGGGGGAGGGGAGGGGACGAGGACTGACATTGGGTGAGAAATAAAGACTATGAAGGGTGACAGCTAGAGGCTCACAAAGTTATATCCTGATTTAAGAGGCTTCAGAGGATGTTGGCCAAGATCAAATCTGATGATGTGTTAAAACTACAGAATGACTATACATTTTGCTTGCCTGTGGGTGACCAGCTCTGAAGAATATTACTGTATATATAACTGTTTGGAACAGAGAGGTGTCATAATTCTGTCAGTCATAATTCTGTCTGAATCTGAGATTTGCATCTGAATATTAAGAAACATGTTAATTTTGTGTAGAGAAATTTTTGCTTTATGCTATACAAAATATTACTTCATTTTAGCTATTTAGGTGACTTGACAAAATAAGGTGATGAAGCCTGTTTCGCAGAAGTTCAGCTAAGCTCTTGTTGAGATCAAGGTGGGAGATGAGGATTTTCCTGCATGTTTTTTCAATTATTCATTTTGGAGAAATACCATTTTACTAGCAGCAGGATTTCCTGTTAAAGTAACTGTCATATTTTGTCATGCACACAATTCATTGTCTAGTTATTCATTTAGTGCCAGATGAAAGAAAAAATGCAAGCTAGACACACAGAAACAGATTGTCTTAGGCTTTCTGAAACTCTTTCTCAGTGGAACAATAGCTTTCCTGACACCTCCTCTAAACTAGTTGCTTTTGACAGGCCTCACTGCAGAAGTTAGTTGCTAACGCAGCCAAGGAAACACAGCTGAGACAGGTTTTTGAACTTGTATACATTTCTTCTGTTCATGTAAGTAGCAGTCTCATGAACGTTTATTCCAGCACAAAATACACCAATATATTATCCTAATTAGTATGATGCAGTGTATCCTAAATTGGATTTACTGGATTTAGGAACTCGCTGTCATCATGTGTGTAGCAGATCATAACCTCTGCTTCCAGTGGTTTTTAGAAAGATGCCTGCAGATATTGAGGAAGTAATGAAAGATAAAGGTATAGTTTTGAAATGGAGGTAAAGCCCCCTGCAAAACAATTTTCTTTATGCTGAAACTATGCCTAACGTGTGAAGTTTAATGAACCATAAGTGAGCCAGGCTCTGAATGAATGTATCAAACTAGGGAACAAATCCATGTTAATCTAGATAAAGCCTCTCCAGCTAAATATACCAAGACAGCAAAGGATTATTCTCACGTGTGTGTTGCAAACCAAAACTTTGGTACCTATGAATTCTTATTAAATGAATGTCTGAGCCATTTTTGGAAACCTGCCATGAGCTCCTAAGCTACTGATAACATTGCCAGAGTGGTAGACATCTTAGTTTTTTGCTGTAAGTTCTTTTCCAACTTTTCTTCCTTTCTAAAAGGACTAGGGGAATGTGTGGAAGAGTGAGAGTTGGAACAGTATTTACAAAGGGCATGCTTCAATGTCCCACCTAGAAACGCTCTTATAACTTGAGAGTTTTAAGAGCTCTGAAAGAATAATCCTGCCTTAACTTGGTGACGCTCACCCTGCCTGCCTGGGGTTCACCAAGTTTACATGTTACAGACATAAAACAGGAAAGAAGAGTACCCAAACAGAAATCCATTGGCAGAAACATTGCTCATAGGCAAAAACTTCACCTAACCAGCAATATCCTGAGTACATCCCAGGCAGTCTGCATTTTGCAGGAGTCTCCCCTTCGGACAGAAAGTGCTCCTTTGTAGTTGATGGTTCCCCACTTTGCTCTCTGTAGTTAAACTATTGGTGGTTTCTCTTTCCTGGGCACTGTGGTGCTGGAGGGGACACATGTTGCCTATTGTGAGCAGAGAGACCCAAGGACATGGCACAACAGCTCTGTCATGTGCAGCTGCTGATCCCCGTGGGGGCAGCTCAGAGGGTGACAGGCTCTCCAAGGTGACATGTCAGCTAGATAGGAAATACTGGCCAGGCTCAATGCCATAATGTTTCTCAAGTTACTGGCCATAGCCTTTCTGCCTTGCAATCTCCCCCCACCCACACAAACTTGCTGGGAAATTCTTGGTGAAAAAGCTTATTGAAAAAACTGTTATCAGTGATGACACATCAGGTGGTCAGTGAGGAAGTGCTTCTGTGGGTGCCCAAAAGACTGGTGGATACATGTTGAAGGGGTAGGCCATACAGGTGTGCCAGCAGGTGAAGATATGATCCTTGCTACCACTGAGATTTAATTATTTTATGCATGTCAGAGCTTTTTTTTGCCTTTTTTGGTAGCTGTATTTTTTTCTAACTAGGTTCCAGGAATGTGCTGCCAAGTAGGATATTCAAGTAAATATGCTTTGAAATCTTTTAGTCTCTAGGGACTCAGAGTTTGAACAAATGATTTTCTTCCTCTGCAACTATGGATTTAGCTGAATTAAGTAGTATGAGATCACACACTCTCGCCTTTGGGATCGAGTTCCTGCAAAATAGCTTTCCTCGAAGCGCTTGAGAATTTTTTGAGTCAAATTGCAGCCACAGACCTGTATGTAAACAACACAAGCCATGAAAATGGAGGTGAGCAGTACTGCTTTGACCTTCAAGCACGGATCACTTGAAAAGAAGAGGCAGTAACAATAGGCAAGTTAATATTAACTAGTTTAGCTTCTTCATTTCCTCAAGTGTTTTGTAAATGTTGTGCTTCCATATCAACTTATGTTTTATTGAAGTTGTGGGAAATAATGCTAAAATTTAAGTTCTGTGCCCCCCTTTGCAGGTCCATTTCCTTAACGTAGCAGTTTTTTTACTTGTGCCTTTTGGGATGTGTTGAATCATAAATGCTATTGATCTTACTTTAATGAAGAATTTCTGTGTACTAGATTTTCAGATAACAGTATCTTTGTCTTCTGTATAATGTTTTGTAAGACCTTTTTTTATTTCCTTTTTTTTTTTTTTTTTTACTTCATGTCCTCCTTAGGAAATGTTACAAGTAGGAAACAGGAAAGGAGTTTGAAGAAGTACTCTGGGGAAACAAAAGTGTTAAAGCAAGTTGATTTGTTGTAGTACACCTGGCTGACTGGACTTCTTCCTAACCATAAATGAAACCATTTTGTGAAACTTGCATTGTGAAGGAGCAATTGTGTCAGGGTTACCTTGTGTTTAATCATGTTGCGACCCATGATAGTGGTTTCCTAAGAGCAAAGAAGAGAAAGTGGGCAAACTGTTAGAGTCGCTGAGCTACCCTTGTTGCACTAGTGATTAAACAAAATCACTATATCTTTTTCAATAAGTAATACTTTTTTTTTTCGTTTTCATTAATTTTTATTTTGAATCTGAAATAGCCTTTGACTGCAAGCAGTACCAGTATTCCAGAACCTCTCATTTTCTTTTTCATTTTGTGTCTGTAAACAGCAGGCTGTTCTGGAGCCACATTTTTTTTTTTATTATACTCTGTAATCTTTAAATGTTTGGAGGCTTTTTGTTTGTTTTTGTTAGATGTGCCTATACTACTGTAGCTTCCTGCAGGCAAAGCGTGAAGGTGAAATACTACTGATTTCTGGTTTAGAGAGGACTGTTTTCTGCTGTGTCAGACCAGCTAGTGTTATGTTGATCAGTGGAAGAATTGATCTCCCCATAGCCAGAAACAAAAAGAACTTGCTAAACCAATGCCCATTTTAAAGGAATACCTAACTGTAAACTTGCATCAGTGTAACAAACACACTAATTTATGGACATGCAGGAGCAGAAGAGTCACACAGCAGCTCAATCTGCCTGGAGCGTCAGGACATACTCAAAGTCAAAGCTATTTTGAGGTACTTAATATCAGAAGTGGCTGTAGGCCACAAAGTGCCAAGCTAAAACACTCAGTATTGTCTCAAAAGCCCTTTTAGTTCAGGCCTTATTGTTGCTGAATCAAAACCCCTTCAAACTTAAAAAGCTCTGTAGTTGTCGTTACATGCAATGGAATACATTAAAAAAAAAGAGAGAGAGAAAAATAAGTTATTTTTTCAGAGTGACCAACAGCAAAAGACATAAAACCCTCATTTTATTGCTTGTGCAGCTTGGGAGACAAGACAAATGGTTTGGACCAGGAGGTCAAAAAAATGCTCAGGATGGACAATTCAAGATACTATAAAGCTGTGAAAATCTGAAAGGCCAGATCGATTACTCAGGTTTCACTGTCTACTTGAAATGCAAAGAAACATTCTGCCTTATAGAATTGCCTTAAAATGAATTCAAAATTTAAAAAAAAAAAAATAGGGAAGAGGAAGGAGAGCCTTGAGAACCTTTGAAGAAAGTTGGCAGTTCTGGTCTTGCAAGTGCAGTTGACTTTGTGGTGAGTTGTCCTGTGGAAGGTGACAGTTGATAGGTTTTCAGTGCACTTGGGATCAGTATCTCAGTTGGAGTCTCAAACTTGACTTGCATTAAGGATATCAAACTCTCTCATACCACATAAGAACTTGCTCCTTACACACTGTCGTCATAACACACCAACCAAAGTCTGTTGTACTATTCAGCCCGCCGCTTCCATTGCGTTCTTGCAGGATGAAGCATAGGCTGTCTTGGCACAGCACACGATGCTAGCTCAGGGCAGCGTCAAAAGATCCAGCGGCTCCCACCATCCACGTTTTGTCCGTCATCTGGATAACTGGCCTGCACAGAGAAGTTGTGCTTCTGACAGGCTAAGCAGCAACCCCCGCACCATGTTCAGTTTTTGTCTGGCAAGAAGAGCTGGCTTTCCTTCTTCCTTGAAGAGTCCATACACTGTGTTCAAGTAGCAGTACTGTTAGAGAGGTTAGGCAAAAAGAACATCTCCAGTATTAATAAAGAGGAAAGTAATCACTACAGAGCAGCATGGTGTACCAAAGGTAAGCCAGATAGCTGAAGTGCTGATAGGAGTTCTGCTGTTGCAGGACTAGTTTCAGCACAGGATGTCCTGAATTGTAAGTACTTGGCTGACCATCTCATAAAATCGCTCAGCTGCTGTCACATCATAATTCCTGGTACCCAGGCGAGGTAGATTAAAGCTATTTTGGGTATGCTCACATGTAGTATAATCTCCCTTCCTTGCCACAGATGAAACACAGCCTGAGAGGGCACTTGAGAGTATCTCTCAGCCTGCCAGCTCAGCTCTGCTTAGTGTAAGTGGAAGCTCTTCAAGGTGTCGGGGCATATTTTACAGGTCCCCCAAGTGCTCGTTTATGGGAGCTTTTGTTATCCAATTAAAAACCAGCAGCAGTTTTTTTTGTTGTTGTTGTTGTCTTTTTTTTTGCTTTTATGTATTTTTTTTTTCAAACTGCAGTAAATGGAAACTGCAGAAAGGGAGTTTTCTCTAGGTTTGATGGAAGGATTTTCCCACAGCTACAATCCTGTCTCTGCTCTGCTCTTTGGGCCAAAGCCACAGACAAGCTCTGCAAGCAGGATCCTTGCTCTGGGCTGCAGCTTATCTGCGCTGTTCCTTGGCTTCTGTTCTATGCCTTCTAGAGATGGGTAGGGTAAAATGTTGAATTTCTGCCTGATGGGTTATCCCAGGAAATCCTTTTCTTCTGCACTTATTTTCCTTGTCCACAATTATCTTCATTTTTTTAAAAAAAGCATATTTTTCATTTTGGAGCTGTTAAGTGCTTGTTGCAGGGACAGGGATGGGAAGTGACTTGCTTAGGAAACAATGACATAAATGTTGTCAGTGATCCTTTTCACACTGTAACATGCAAAGCCTTTTAAATATTTTTTGGAAGCATCTGCATCGAAACCCAGTTGCAAAAATATAACCCAGGGAAATATAAATGCCGCTTCTTCCATGAAGTAGGTGCTTTTTGTTTCCTAGTGACCCTTTATTTCTATTATTATGCTTTGTTTCTAGTACTAGAGCAAACTCTTGGAGGATCAAGCACTCCCTTAATTGAGAATAGGGAAGGGCAAGTAACTTGCTGATCCCAAGCTGGGAGCAGGTGTAGCCCAAGTCCTGGAAAACGAAGAATCAGTGTCTTGTGCTGCAAGCTGCTTGTTGATGCTCTTGCAGTAGTGCAGGCTTCCCTGTGTAATTTTGTCTCTCTTGTAGATTAGGAATTCTTGGGGGGCAGAGAGGGTGTCTGTCCGTCTGCTTATACCAGCGTTCTCATTGGCATTTGAATGCTCGAGCACTCGAGGTGCCTGAGCCCTTTCTGCCCTGCTTTGGAGAGGCGCTAGGGGCTCCCATGGGAACACATGTTCCTGTCTCCAGGTGGTGCAGCAGCTGCACTCTGTACGTTGCCTCCCAGAGCTCCTGCTAAGTGGTATTTACTCCCTTCCCAGTGCAGACTTGTTTTTCAGGGCACAGCTGTCACTATTGTACTATACATTAACTCAGTTTTCCTCATAATGCACTGTTGTAAGAATTCTCTCTAGTGCGTTGAAAGCAGCATGTGATACTTCCAGCTTGCCCACTTGCTTTAGATGGGGGATATTGGAATATTCTACCAGTTATCCAACTGGTGGTAAATTTGGAAGGGCTGGGAGTTCATGTGTCTGGGAAGCAGCAGGTATCCCCCCTCCACCCCAAATCTCTGCTTTTCTAAGAGGTATGAAAAATGGTTGACTTATCAAGCTTAACTCTGTGCCTCCTGTTAAATTTGATTTTTACTATCAGTGCTACCTTAATTTATCAAGATTATTTATAAGAACCATTGTCAGGAAGGCTCAAGTGTTGGTATCTAACTGAACAGCAGGCAATTTAGCTTAATAGAGAAAAAGGACACGTTTAAGAAGAGAAGAAACCTGCTTGATGAATTTGAGTCTTATTGACTGATTTGTCTGAGTTTGGCATTTGTTCTCATTTTGATTTTTTTCTGACCTCTTATTTTGTTGCAAGCTCTTTGCTGGCATATGTGGGAGACTGAGCAGGGAAGGGTTTTTTGGTAACTATGCAAGTACATGTGGGTACTCAATCATATGTGTTTTTTACAGGCTTACAAACTTTTTGTGTACTTCTTGTACAGCACAAGTCATTGAAATACATAGGAGCTTATGTTTGTAAAAGTTGGAAACACTGTTTCTAATATGAAGTAGCATTTACCTTGTTTCTACTACCCTCTTCCTGTGAAAGTTAATAGAACTGCAGAGCAAAACTGGATCACTGAAACTGCTGTGAAATATTTTTTCTTCCCCATTCCATAACAGTAGCAGAGTGCAATAGAAGATGGCACTGCATTATTAGTCTGTTCTAATTCATGTAAGAGCATTAATAAATATATCTGACTTTTCTTCTCTCAAAAGTGTATAACCGTTACTGCTTTTATTTCTAATGAAGAGATATAGAAAACTGTAATTTCAGTCAGA
Source organism: Tinamus guttatus (assembly GCF_000705375.1). The sequence goes on along the minus strand of NW_010579881.1, from coordinate 219,767 downwards.
TCCTTCCAAATTAATGGGCATTAAGTACAGTCTTTCACTTATTCAGTATGCTGTTCTAGTGACTAGACCCCCTCAAAAGGGAATTGATGACAAGCAGACATTGTCCTGGGTCTTTGTGAAACTGACTTAGCTTCAAGTTTGTTTAATTTCTATAAATTTTGTTGTTCCGTCCCTCTAGTAACAGCAATAGCCGTGGGTGAAGAAAATATTTCTTCCATTGTAATTCTGAACAAGTTCTCTAGAATCACTTTGTACGCCAAAGGATTTACCCTGCTGAGCTGTGTGTTCTTTTTCCATGCAGATCACCCCTGGCAGCAAAGCATCCCAGTCGCAGATGAACCAAGGGGACCTTGTGGTAGCCATTGATGGAGTCAACACTGACAGCATGACCCACCTAGAGGCCCAGAACAAGATCAAGTCAGCCAGCTACAATCTGAGCCTCACTCTTCAGAAGTATGTTGGTTTGCTGGGTCTGGATGACTGTTCCAAAAATGTTATAACAGGTGTTTTGAGTGCATGGGGAGAACATGTCAATTCACAAAGTAAGCATTTGCAGCATGTTGCGAGTTTGTGAATGGTGTGGCACTAGCAGGGCTGTGTGTGTGTGTAAGTGGCATTTCTTGAGCTTGTAGGATGATGAGAACGTGTAGCCTGAGTGCAGGAAAGGAAATCAGCAGAAGGTGAAAAGGGAAGCCTTTCCCAGAGGTGGAAGAGAAGCTAAGAAAGCAGAATCTCTTCATGCAATAGTTCTCTTACCTTTCTTGAACAGTGCTTCCTTTTTAGGAATCTTGTTCTCAAGTCAGATAACCTTGCACAGAGACTTTCTGTAACAGCTGCATTAATATTTAAACTTCTATGATATTATGAAGTGAACTAACGGATGTTTTTAGGAAATAATTTTTACACAACCTCGACAAAGACAGGTATGGAAAGCAATAATTAGGTTGTATTATGAACATATGGTTTGAGGATCTAACAGTTCTTATTTTAGAGTAGACAAATTAAACTGTAGACAAATTAGTAGAAGTAATAGACTAACATTTAAGGGACAAAGGTCTTATGCTGAGGTCTCCAAGGTAGAGTAGTGTATCGTAAAGGAAAATGTGTGGCTGAATTTCCCATGTTGCTTTCAAAATGAAAGTATGTCTATAAGTGGAAGTTTTAGTGTTCAAAATAAATGCACAGATTAGAAAGAGGCTAACAAAAAGTAGGACAAATTGACAGCTTTTCTGTGAGAACACTGGCTATATTGAAATATTTCCTGGAAAGGGACTTATTTCAAATTCTCAGATCTTTTATAAGCTTTTTACATGGAATTTTTCAATGCATGAAACAATTGCTATTAACTCGTGCATTTGTGCCTCTAATGTGTTAAACATGATTTAACACGCTGGCCTAAAGCCTGAAGAGTCTCAAGCAAGAGCCTGATCCTAAACTTCCTGAATGGAGCATTCCACAGGTCAATATATATTTGCATAGACTAGTAACTTTAGCATCTTGACAAGAAGAAAAGCAGGATAAAGTGATATGAAATATTATTGAGCCTTAATAAGTCAAATAGTGTGTCTGTTAACAGGTAGTGTGTCTATTAAGAGGTTGAGACATTTCGTGGACACTCCTGCTGTAATCTTTTCATACAGATTGGTAGTATCTCCTTCTCTGTTTTCTGTTGCTTTTTGATGAGTACTATTAGTCTTCATTCAGCTTTGCTACGATCACATACAAAAAGCAAACATCAGAGACTGAAAAGTAACTTTTATTTTATAATTGTAGACTTGTTTCTAAGATGTTCTTAAAGGGGCTATTCATAAACTTGTGCTCTGAGGATTTAAGCAGGCTTTCATGCTGTGCAATTCAGTATGCAAGCTATACCCTTTGCTCATTGGAGCTCAGCCTACTGACCTTTGCATAAAAACCTACTTAAGATCCAATATTCCAGTGACTTGGGCAAAGGGCATTTCCGCAATATTCATCAAGTTAGATTAATTTCTCCTCAAAAAACCATAAGGAATTTACCACATACAAAAGGGTTGTGGCAGTGCAGTCACCTGCTGAGAATTTACACAGATTTTTACTTTGAAGGGGGGGAAAAAACAATTAGAAAGATTGCATAGGTGAGTGAAAAATGAGAGCAATTACTAATGAAAAGTACCAACTTGTCAACCAAATAAGAACAAAGCAGGAGAAAAGCAAGATGCCCTGGGCATAAGATAGCAGGAAAATGCTTGTGCTATGAGATGACTTTGATTAGTCTTGGATTGCAGAGGTGAAACTGGAGTGGAATGTTCTTGTACTACAAAAAAGAAAAACTCATTTCCATCAAGAGTTTAAAGAAATATAGAGATGGGGGCACTCAAAGTTATGTAATACACATAAAAATTTGGAAACATGGGGAATCCTTTCAGATGGAACATGTGTATATGTCCATTAGGAATTGAGATCAAGATATGGTGGTAAAAACTTAAGCCTGAAATTTTGATGACTCTGGACTTCAATGTGAGGTAGCCTCATGGCTCAGGAGAGTCTCAAGGTCATGGAATTGCCTGCCGGGTGATCTGTGACTTGGTTTTGCTGTTGCAGCACTGGCAGTCAGAGCACTAGCTTGCTTGCCTGTTCAGGCTCTCATGGCCAAGGGAGCAGCAGTGGAATGTGAAATTCAGACATACATGGTCTGAAATAGAAAGCTTTGTGTTTTTCTGATAGTTCTTGGCTCTTGGGAGTGATGGCATTTCCTTTAATTGATATTGGCCTTGAAGGTTTCATGAGCACTGTTTATAACCTGACACTTCAGATGAAGCTTGCTGCTGCTCACTCTTATTATCACACTAAATTCCCTGTGGGGTTTCTTTTTCAGGATGGGGACTTTTTTGTGGCTGTCAAAATCTGTACATGGAGACAGCACTTGTACAGGGCAACAAATTGCAGGCATGAAATGTCTGCAGACAGAAGGGAAGCATTAAGAATGCACCTACCTAAATCAGTGAGAGGCTCTGCTTCTCTGACTGTACAAAATTGGGTTTCCCTCAAGTGCCATCAATCTGTGCTTTTCAGTGCACATTTAACACAGCTCTTCAATGAACACTTAGGGTGCCAGTGCTAGACTGAATTGAGTTCTCCATGTTTCACTCTTGTACATAACCTGTTATGGAGTAAGGAATTTATTTATGTTCTGTGATTTCTGACTACTTCCTTTCCTAAACTCTGTTAAATTTGCCTCTTAACACATCATCCTTACTATGACTCTACATAAAACTCTGCAAATCTCCCTTTTGGGGATCTCACCAAATATACTAGAAGCATCAGGCAGCAAGAACTTGGCTTGTCTGGCCTTTCTGAATGAAACACTGTGTTTTCTGGCCGCTCATTTTCAGTTGCTGGCTGCCTAATTCTCCACAGCCTGTGGCGTGCTTCCCTGGGCTGCTATGGGAAAGGTAGCAGATGCAGGCAGACCAGGGGGCAGGGAGTTGAGGTGCTTGGGACATCGCTAGAGAAAAAAGGCCTGCACTCCAGTGGTGCGGAAAGGTATGGGACCCTCCAGACCAGCTCCACTTAATTCAATTTAAGAGACCAAAGAATGTATCTAGCTAGTCAAGTTTCTTTGCTGTGGAAGAGAGAACAATGAGGTGAAAAGGGGAAAAAATAAGTCTTTTGCAGTGTACACTAGTACCCAGCAGAACTCTACATGGTGTGTCGCTATTGAGGCAAACAGTAATGTTGATGTTCTAAACCATTATGGACCTGGACAGATGCAGCTATTCCCTTAGGTACCTCCATTACACTAGACATCCCAGTTCCATAGGACCGTGGTATAGAAGACTGCGATCATACTGCGTAATGTCCTGGGTTGTAGTAGAAAAAGACACTGCTTTGATTTTAATCATTGTGGAGTTCGGTTGTTGGAGTTTAGTTTTCAGTTACTTTCAGTATTGGTTTCTAATAAGTTACTTGAGCTACATAGCTGCCCCCAGTCATTTTAGCTGAGGGCCAGAGTTCATCTTTAGCTGCCTGTCGGTCCCATAGAGACTTGTTATCAGCTTATTGTCCTACAGTACATAGTTCACAGGGGAAAAATGAAATGCATGGAAAAATCTATTTTTGATACAGAACGGTTTCTTTTTTTAATTCACAGTAAATGTAATGCAGGAGAGTGCAGTATTATTTGTCAGCACATAACGTTGGAGCATCCTCAACATTCATTTGATCTTAACATGAGGAATCCGATCAGCCTCCTTGGAAAAGATTCACCAAATGTACCAGTTTAGTTTTGGAAAGTGCTGTAACATGAGAGCACCTCATTCTGCTGCCCTAAACATTCCTGTGTCACTCTGTAAGTCGCCCGCCTCGGCGTCACCCTACGCTGCTGGAGAAGAGCAGGGGAGGTACAAGCTTTCTGCGCTGCTGCATATGGGCACAGCGCCCCAGTGGTGCTGCCATTCACTTCCAGTCAGTCTTTTGCTGGAAAATCAAGAGCTAAATAATCCGTTCCTCTACTGAAAGGGAAAGATCCAGAGGCAAAGCTACAAGAAATTTATTGTAAATATTAAATAGTTTTTATTTCCAAAGGATGCCTGATCCAGCGGTATTTATTTCAGGCCTACTATAAATAAAGCATGTGGTGATAGCAAACTGCAAGCAAGAAAAATTCTGTGGTTATTGTAAACTGGCTTCCCTTGTCTGAAACCGTGAATAGCAAAGAGTTCTGTGCATGTTTTAGGTCTGCTCATAGGCACTCTTTGAATCAGAACCAGGTTTAGACGAGGTTTATGCTTGGAGGAGAATTGGAAGAGGGTATGTATCCTAATTTAACAGAGAACTGAAACTCTATAAACAGTTTTTATGGAAGTACAGTCTAAAAATAGTGATACTCTGAATATCATGTAGAAACATTGCCTTAAAAGCATTGTAGGCAATAATTGTTTTTTTAAAAAAGGGAAACATCATTTTTGGGAGAGCAAAAAAAAACTTGCTTTGAGCAATTGTATTAGATTGATCAGGCTAATAGTGCTTCCATTTTGCCACGTTGTTTGTACAGTTCTCTTTCTGCAAGCCTCAGTATCAATAATCTGAAATTTGGATGAGCATGGTGTGATGTGATAGAAAAAAGCACCTGCCATGCTTTTTGTTTTGTCTTTAATAGTTCATGCAAAGAAAATGAAAGGCCACAAAGTCTTTCAAGAGTATAGGATCAGCTTCAGGGACAAGTGGTTGGGTTTTTTTGCTCTTTTTGTTTGTTTGTTTTTTAAAGCTCCACACTTAATCCCAGCAGATGTTTCATCAGATGATTGTGTTCCAAGAAGTTCAGACACACCTGGCCTGTCATTTTTCTTTTTGATAGATGTTTTAAAGGTGATATGATAATTTGCAATATGAATTTAATTATGGAGAAATATAAACAGTAATAGTAAGCACAAACCATATTTAATTGCTATGCAAGTGTTAATCTTTGTAACTGTCTTCTGGTGCGCAAAGTGAGAGCCATGGACAGTTGGAATGTCCTGGATCTCGCACAAAATGCCCGGAAGTCTCAAGGTCTCAGAGGGAGGTAATTTCAGCAGTCAAGGTAGGACTTAAGAGTTTTCTCACATCTACTGCTGCCATTCTTCTCTCCAGCCAAGCAAAAGAGGAGAGAAAATTTGTCATTGCTCACATATTAGAAGCAAAATATGAACTCATATGAATGTGTGTGTGTGTTGTGGTTTGTTTTTGTTTTTGTTGTTTTGTTTTTGTTTTTAAGAAATACTAGCAGTAGTGATAATTCACTTGTGCCAATGGTCAGCATTGTGATTGCATCTCCTGGAATCCATCTGTCGGGTAAGAATAGGAGATTTGTGTTCGACAGGGTCAGCAGACTTCTGCTTTATATTGTTTAGTGATTTGACTCTGGAAGTTTTGAACTATCTGCCTCCAGTATCCAAAGATTCCTCCCCAAATCTGGTAGTGCTGTGTGCTCACAATGTAAAAAAAGCATATCATATCTCGTTAGTGGATTATAAGTTTACCATATGTTATCATGGGCTGAGAGACTCTCTCATTCCTTGTGTGATGAAGGAATCCTATTCCATACCCAGTTGTCTCTGTACTCAGGTGCACTGAGAGGGCAGGAGGATTTATTAGATGGGAGGCTGGCATCTGAACAGGACTCTGAGCTACCATCTTTGAGTAACAACGTTTAATGCTGTTAAAATCAATGAGCAACTTTTTCCATGGAAAATGAAATAAAATATCAATATTAGTCACTGCAATAAGTATATTCCTTCCATGAGCAGTTTAATTCGGTGGACTTCTGTCTACGCTAGGTTAATAATGTGCCCTTGTTAGTTTTAGAAAAGAGCTTGGAAACTGTGGATAAATGCCAAGGCCTGAAAGGGCAATGAAGTCTTCATTACAAGAAGATTCTGCTAGGGGATTAGAACAGTTCTCAGTGTACATGACTTCCCCCCCTCCTCTCTATCCATTTTTCAGAGGGATGTTAAAATGCAGACTTTTGTTTGAGGAGTATTCTCTGGATGAGCTGAGGATGATCTCCATGGGAATACATTCGAATCCATTGCATATGATACTGCACTGACCATGGAAGGGTCGTGCCAGGTATCACTGCACATTTGGAGTCAATGGGCTGATGCAGCTTACTCAAACATGACAGTTTAAATCTTTCATACAAATACTTACGGGCAGCGTTCTGAACAAGGAAGTTAACCTGTCGCTGAAAATGTTACCATAGGCAGGAGGGTCACCATGTATTAGGGTGAGACCTTTTCTTATTGATTAATGTTTATTAGCTTAAGCACAGATATGTCAAACTCCCAATTACACACTTGAAGCTAATTGGAATGGATAATACAGTCTTTTTAAAAAGTGAAAAGAGGAATCATTCCGTCTAGTAAAATGATATTTTACTTTATTGATTTTGCTATTTGTTATTTGTGAAGTTAGTAGTTTCTTTTGGAGCAATTTTATTGTGTTTCATGCCCATCACTCACTGTCAAAATTCTTGAGCCTATTTTTCTTTTCCTAAATGATCTAAGTTGTTAGTGTTCCTGTTGTCTGGTCTTGCCTGTCTCTGTCACCAACAGCAGTTGGCCACCTCTTTGCATCTGTGCTCCCCTTGGTGGATGTCAGTTGCAGATGACAATGTTGAACATTGACCACTGGCTGGCCCTGTTGTCTCATCTTCAGTACTGCAATGCCAACTTCAGATGGCACTAGAATAACTCGAAGCAAAATACTCTGACAGTCATGGCTAGCTCTCTTTCTTCAGCAGTTTTAGGACATGGAGCTATGTTTATAGTAAAAGTCTGTCTAAAATTCAGTTTCTGTCAAACTTAAATCTTTCTCCCAGAAGTTTTACCATCTCCAGATGCTTGTTGGCTTCCATCTCTTCTGCATTTCCTCCTTTTTATGTCTCTCTTCTGCCTGTAATTTGTGTCCTATCTCCAGCAACTGAAGTACAGCATAGCAGACATGCCCAGATTAGTTGTACAGTCATAGGATTTACAGCGTGTTTGTAGATTTACAGGATACAGTTTACACCGTATTTGTAGAATCAGCTTATGTTTCCCTCAAAGCTTCAGGAAAAAAAAGAGTAAATAATTACGGAAAGCAGCTGTTCATTATATTGCTGTGTTATTGGAGCAGTCTTTGAGTTCACTCTCCATGGGAGGTATTTTGGTCTTTCCTGTGAAGGAGGAAATGCCCAATTATTCTCTGCAGGCCCTCCTTTGTAGTGACAGAGCAAAGTGAATCTCAGTTCTATAGGCAGTGGCCTTAATGCTGGGATGTACTATCCCTGTGGCATAATTGACTGTTTAGCTACTGCAAAAAGTATTGGAATAATTATTTGGCATGAAATAGTATGTATTCCTCTTGGGGGAGGCGGGGGCTCTAGGCACTTAGCAGCATTGGCTGGGGCGGGGTGGGGAAGATGTTAAACCATTGTCCCTTCTGCCTGGTGAACAAGATGAAAATACATAGGTATCAGTCCTGTAGTAGTAGCGCAGCTCTGAATTGTTTTCTGAGCACCCTGCTCATCATAATGGTAGCTATCTCTTTGTTAACTAGATCTTTTTCAAATGTTTTATTTTGTTGCACTCTTCGTATTCTTGTCATGAGTCCAACAAATTATCTCTTCTCATTATTTGCGTGTTTGTTTTAATCGGGATTACTTTTTAATGTCTCCCTATAATTATAAATAATAAATATAATCATAAGATCATGAATAATAAATAACTATGCTGAATACTATTTTTGGAGGTTATATGGGATCAGTCTCTGACCCCTTTTGGGTTATTTTGACTGTATTCTACCATGTCTCAAACCTGTCTTGCCCTTTCTTACAGTTAAACAGCCCAATTCTGCCTTTAGCCAATTTAGTATTGAGGTGTAGTGGGTCCTTATTTCGAATCAGTAGCTGTTTATATGGTTGGATGGGCTTGTGAAACCTCCAGCTGCTCCAGCAGCCCACGGAGAAGGGCCACACAGGGCTGTAGGCGGGGGAGCAGAGCCACCCCTGTGCCAGAGGGAGCTGCTGCAATGCATGAGTCGAGGCTGCTGCCTCCCAGGGCACAGCCGAGCCTGCCAAGAGGCGAGGGAGGCTTGGGCGGCTGCAGGCCCAGCTCCGGAGGGACGAGGCTGGAGGGCAGGAGCCACGAGGGCAGCTCCGGAACGGGGATTCTGCAGGAGTTGCCTGCCAGGCATGAGGGAGGCTGGAAAAGAGGTTGCACCAGGCCCACCACAGCGGGGGGAGAAGGGGAGTGAGGGAACAAGAGAGAGACATTTCATTGCTGCTCTAACAGTTTTAGATATGTACCTTTTTAACAAATATATATATATATACACACACACACACACACACACACACACACACACATCTTCCTCTTGCTCCTTTTCTCCTTTTTCTCCTTCCTTCCATGAGATTTCCCAAATTTCCTTCCCTCTTTCCTTTCATTTTGTCTGATAATGTGCATGTCTGCCCTGACTCAAATTGCTTTTAAGGAGAAAGAGGAATTAAACTATCAAACAAATTCACTTTAGATTTTGGAGTAGCAGCTTCCCTTTAGGCTGGTGCTATTTATGCATGAGAAGTTTGGGTTCGTATATTGCTGTGGGTATGAACATTAGGCCTGGAAAGGATAATTGCCAGTCTTGTAATTCAGCCAAATGCAGTGCAGTGCAGATAAATAATTTAAAAATCAGACATCCAGCCAAATGCTAATATTTGCATTCATCACTGAAATATAGAAGGCAACACTGCTGATGAAAATACTTCTCATTTTTACTGTGGCACAGATGAGTTCCAGATATGGGAAACTAGGTCTCATGTTAGCCCACAAATGATCTCAGTTATATTTGAAGTACTATGAAATGTTCAGACTTGTGTCTATGTGATTCTTAGTCAAGTCAGGGAGGCAGCTGCTTTCTGATGTCCTAGGCAAGGCTTGGAGAACTTAGGGATATCACAAGACTTGAGCTTTTCTTTACAAACCTTAAAAACAGGAAGCTGCTGCTGTGTTTGGCTACTTAATGCGTCTTCAGCCAAAGAGTGAATTATCTGACACATTACTGGTCTTAGCACTTATTAAATAAGCAACTCAAATAGTCAGGACTAATATTAAACTTGTCCCTTTTGCCCTTTTTTTCCCACTTTCTGCCCTTTTTTTTTTTCTCCTGTCTCTCATGATACATTTGCCTGTTGCATGAATTAGATTTATCATTTTCCTTTTTAAGGTATAATAATTGGAGGGAGAGTACAGGAATCTCTCCTTTTCTGAGGGAAAATTTAGTAATGTGTCTGAGCAAATTTTGTCAAGGCAGTTAATACTTAATTTTTGGATATATATATTCTTCAGATAATCTGTGTTATTCACGTCATCTTTGTTTTCATCTCTGAGAAGGAATCATTTCCAGATCTTCTAAGTTCCTACAACTATTGTTCCTTTTTCTTGTATAGGTATTATTGGTTGCTCCCATAGGCTCAGTACACCATTCAACATGAAGCTAGACATTACTGTAGGAACTGGCCCAGTGGATGAGCCCTGCAGTTGCCTTGCTCAGTTTCCTGTCCCTGGTCGATACCGCTGTTAGGTATCAGAGGAAAGCGCAATGTACCTGTCAGTAAAGAAATAATGAGCCTAACGCAGAGAGCTTATGCCTTCCGCTATCAGCCTGTTATTAAGTTGTGCCATGAAAAACGAGAATCTGTATTACTACTTGTTTTTTTTCCAACCTAAAGCAGCTTTGGAGTTTTCATTATCTGTATAAATGTCTAATCCTTTCTGAAATCCTACTAATCTCATAGTCTCCATGATGTTTTGCAACAGTGAGTTTCACCTCAGGTTAATCAAGTACTCCAAGAAAAATTGTTTGCTTCTGTCAAGTTTGTGTGTTGTCTTTTCAGTTTCACTTCGTGACCAGGAATGCAGTTTTATTTCTCTTTTTCTACCATCCATTATTTTCTAAGCCTCCGTAATATGTGTTTCCTCTCTAAAGCAAACAATTTCAAATGTCTTGGTCACTTTTTCTTGAGTAATAGGGTTGTATGCTTTTCAGTATTTTTATTTCATGCTTGTATTTTTGTCCAAATTTTGAAACCTGAATTTTGAAGATGAGTATTCCAGATGTAATGCTATTTTGTAAATTTGCAGCAGTATTACTTGTCCAATTTTGATTCTTTTGATTCTTAGTTCATTTTTCATTTCATTTTCTCTGGTAAATCCCATGTGCACCAAGGAGTTTTCAGAGGGGTGTTCAATGCAGGTTCTCACAACACCTCCACAAATAACCCTTTACTTACCTGAGTGTCCAAGAATATTTCACTAAGTGATTTAGTTAACGTTTGTCCAAGTGCTTCTGTGAAAAGGAGAACCAAGTGTTTTGAAAACATTTTGGTAGAGTTTTCATTTTTGGTTTGGTGTTTGAAGTGTTTTATGCATACGCTTGTCACAAACAGGAGAAATAATGGCACTTGGAGTATGGTGAGCTCGGTGAACTCTGCTCCTGTTGGAAATTTAAATTGTCTAAAATGAAGCCCAGGTTTCTTCCTGCAGAGGAGCCTAAGTTGTGGCATTTGCTACAGCAGCTTAAAATGTGGAATTATAGTCTGTTGAAGTTGATCTTGAGATGTCTCAATGGAGGTTTAGTCTCTGCATGTTAAGACACTTTGATGTACTGTTTTCCAGAGTACAGCATGAACCTGATTTATTTATTTATTTTTAAACAACTGTGGCTGACTGGCATTTATGAAAATGCAGTCTGTCAAAAAGTGTTAGAGAATAGACGCCCTCCCAGATCAGAGGCTGCTTCCGTAACTGGTGCTTTACACCATTCAGAGAAACCAAATCAAACTATTTTTTCTGTCCGAGATCTTTGCACATGAAGAGGTGGCAAAATAGCATGCTGATAACTAGCAAAAATCTAGGCTATGCTTAGCTTTCACTGCTGCAGAATTATTTGTGAATTTTAAAATTAGATGTGAAAAACAGGAGTCCTGATTAGCAATGTTTCTTTATTGTGTTTGGTTCCCAGATCTAAACGTCCAGTGCCAGTTCCAACCTCAGCACCCAGAATTGACTCTCCCCGGCCTGTAATTCCTCACCAAAAGGTATGTGACGTATTTCTCCTCAGCCAGAGTTATTATCAGTTTTATGTACTGTAGTGAACATAGATACCTACTACAGAAGTTTTTGCCACCCCAAATAGGTAAACATTGAATGAATGCACAGATACCCGAAGTGCCTATAGTACCAATCAACTATGCTTTGCCAATTTCTAATCAGAACCACCGAAGTGTCAAGCTGTTCTGTGACAGGATCTGGTCTGGTCTAGCCTGAGTGACTGAACAAGGTTGTTGTCTTGATTTTGTTCTTCTCTACGCTGCAGACAGCTAACAAAGTTTCCCGAAGCATGCATTTGCTTTTGTAGATTCTGGGGAAAAAAAAACAGTTTTGTCTATCAATCTTGACTACGACTGGAAAGACACTCGCTTGTGAAGATAACAGGACATGAGAGCATTGGGAAAGCTTGCCTTCATGTCCCATCAGTCAGCAGACATTGGCCTGAGGACCTGGGACCAAGGGTGCCTGAAAGACGGCACACATCCCTAAGATAAAGCAGTTGGGAGAATATTTGTGTTGCTGATATATTCAATTAGATAAATTGGGAAAAGGCAAAATCCTCACTGCTGCAATTCTACCCATTTTGTAAGTGCTGTTTTTCTCTCTAAAATGTAAAATACTTAAGAAGCACTCAAGATCAAAATATACAGGGAAACTAGGTGTTTTTTTTGAGGGGAGGGAGTCAATTCTGATTTCTATAGATCAGTTTTAGGAAATATTTATGAGCACTGACTTCCAAATTGAGATCTCAGGTTAGTATCATTCCTGTAATAGCTGTAGATACCTTGCAGCTAACAGAGGTGAATGCATTTAGGGAGAATGGTTTGTTTCAGATTTATTTGGTTGCCTTTGAGTTGAACCTGCCCGACTGTTTATTAGTTGAGACAGAAATTGTGGGATCTTGTAAATTTTTGGGGAAAGGAAGAAGGAACTAAGATTTTATGTTGCTCAGAGTTCTTTCTGCTTATAGGTTTATAAATGTTATCTGGGAAGGAACTTATTAGAAGAATGATCAAATGGTACTGTGAACTTCCTAGAAGAGAAAAGGCTGGTTGGTTCTTTTGCTTAACCTGGTGCTCCAGCGAAGGAGCAAGGGCAAGAGTGCTTGCTTTGTCCTAAGAACTGCACAGATGGCTGTTTCGCCTTGCAGGCTGCAAGTAGACTTGTCTTTGCAGACTCATTCTCTGCCCTGTGAGGAGATACTGAGGGAGCTGGGCCTGTTCAGCCTGAAGAGAAGGCTGAGAGGGGACCTGATCAGTCCCAGTATAAATACCTCAAGGGAGGCAGTGAGGAGGATGGTGCTGGCCTCTTTTCAGTGATTGCCACCGACAGAACTAGAGGTAATGGCCACAAACTGAAACACCAAAAATTCCACAGGAAGCTTTTTAACAGTGAGGGTGACAGAGCACTGGAACAGGCTGCCCAGAGAGGTTGTGGAGTCTCCTTCTCTGGAGATCTTCCAAACCCGCTTGGACGCAGTCCTGTGCCACGTGCTCTAGGTGACCCTGCGTGTGCCGGCGGGTGGACTAGATGATCCCTAGAGGTCCCTTCCAACCTCAACCATTCTATGGTTCTATGATTCCAACAGTCACAAAACATTTACAAGACCAGCTGTCTTTGGGGATCCTCGATAATACATATGTAGGTATGACATGTTTCCCCACTTCCACCACAGTCACTAATGTGTAATAGCTTTTACACATTTGGTTTTGGCCATGTATTCTTTCCCTGGCAAGTGTCAATTTTGGAAGGGGTAGTAACCATAGCCTTTACACCTGTTTACCAGACTAGACATCTTTTCTGCTTTTAATATCTTTCCTGAAAAAAGTTAATTCCACAAAATATAGGGTTTTTTGTTTGTTTGTTTTTAAGCCTAAAAATGCCTTTGACATGCAAGCTCTGAAGTAAAAGGTCACCTTTCCTGTATTACCCTTCAGAGAGACGTGAGGATTAAATTTCTCAGGAGCATGGTGTCTTGCACTTGTGCATTGTGTGCACTGGTGTTTGCGAAAGGTTTATAGGAGCTGTTGGAGGTAACCTGTTCTGAATAGGCTACAGGCAATACTTGCTGTTGGGAAAGAAGCTTCCTGGAATCTTTGTGTGGGAGAAGGGTGGCAGCTCATAGCTATGGCAGGGAACGGGTTTCTAAAAACAGTCAAAAAGCTTTCTAAAGTTCTTAACCCCGAGGGAACAGGTAACAGTAGAGTGCTGGTGTGGGGGATCTTTGCAAGGTCAGGGGAAATAATGGTTGTGTTTTGGAGCAAAGATGCTGCTGATCAGGTGAATAAACTCAAGTAATTTAGTAGGAGTAGCTGTTAGAAAATTATCAAGGTATTGCTGGTGTAGCAACTGGAGAGCATTTCAAGAGAAAATGAAGACATTCAACTGCTGGAGGAAAAGCCTAAAAACTGGAATAAAAAGCCTTTACAATACAAAGAGCAGTATGGAAGGTTGCCATAAGGTATGTTGTATTAAAAGTACTTTAAAATCAAGATTTCTTTGCTTTTCCCTTTATTATGTCTAATAACATTGTAAATATGAAGAGCTCCATTACACATAGGCAGAAGCTGTCACCCCCACATCATTGCTTGATAGTGTTCAACTCATGGAGCACATGAAAAAAAAAATGGATCGCATTTCAAACAGCTACAGTAGATGTCAGTCACTACAATGTTGTCCACAAATATGGGCAGAGATTTTTCTTACTTCTCCCTGGATCAGTTAAAGGCATGCCTGTGTCAGCTAAAGCATGTGCAGGTTTGGGGTCGTGTACAAATGAATCTATGGCTTATATATTACTGCTGATCAGATTGCAGCTTGCACTAATTTTCAAGCATGGATTTTTTTTGACTGCCGTGGTCATGATCTCACTCATGTTTTTAGAAAGTAAACTTAGTTCCTTCAAAGAATGTGAAGAATATACAAAAAGCTCATTATTTTCAGTGTGACAGAAATTGTTCTACTTTGTGTAAGTAATGGAAAGTTTGTCTTCTCTCCTTCCCTCTGGTCAATTTTATGGGTGACACAGTTCCTTCAGCCTGAAGTTATGAGATCAACTGTGCTGGGGTCTGCACTGGAAATAATAGATTTACTCTTCTCTAACATTAATCTGCAAGTTGAAACAACAGTTTTGATTCTGAGTGAGATTCAGCCAGACCTTTTGCACAGGGGTGGCATAGCTGAAAGAGAAGAGTATAAATGAGGCTGAAAGCATTCAGACTGGAAGAAGAGTAAGCCTGACTCTAAGGACTGAGACTAAGCCATCAGCAGCCACTAGACTGAGCTCTGCAACTTCTGAGGGGAGGCAATTGGGCATGTGCAGGTGAGGAGTCAGCTTAGTGCAGTTCCAGATGTTCTAGCTGAAGCCTTAAGGTGAAGCGCACAGCTTTAGCTTCTGCCCCTTCGCACAAAGGTATTAAAGATAAGCTTGTTAATAGCATGACTACATGTTGTCCTGTTTTTGAAACACTTGGAGAGCATGTATTTCAAAATCTCAGAGAAAATCTTATAATGCCTGTTACTTGTTTCCTGCAAAATTAGGGAATTTGTGTGGCTAGGCAAAAATAGCCAGAAAGATCTTAAGCATGGGATAGGAGAGCAGGCCTAGGCAAAAGCTCTTTGGATGTTTTTGAACCGAGTTATTTCATGCCATGGTGCCATTTCTTTCTTTTTTTATTTTTTTATTTTTATTTCTTCTCTAAAACTAACATTTAGCTTCTCCTTGGCATGTTGGGCAGTTAAATTCATCAGTATAGCTAAAGCATTTTGAAATTGTTCTCCTAGAAGTGCTGTAAAAAAATGGAGTAGCCTGTAAGGACAATAACAATAGATAATAGAACGTGGGTTACTGTAGGAAGAAGACTTGAAAAACTAGTTATGTTTCTTCCTATGGAAATTCATCAAATTCATCTTTCACCTCTCCTGGATGTAAGAGGTGTGCTTACCTTTCATAGAATGTAAATATTCTTAAGGAAAACATAATAATATTGCAGAATTGGAATGAGATGATTCCTAACTTCCTTTTATTCCCAAATGTTTGAGATTCTCTTCTACGGTTATTAGTTATCCCCTGACATTACACTGTGAAATTAAAACCCTATTTTCCCCTTGTAGTTAGCAGCAATAAGGATTGCAGCAAGATGATAGCTTCTCTTCTCTAGGCAGGAGGATGCCCATTGCTCAGTGTCAGAGCCTCCTCTTCTGGTCAGCTGAAGGGTAGCCTCACACTTGCCTAGTTTAGATTCTTACTTTTCCAGCTACCAAGATGATGAGGAATGGGAGGAGACAGGAATGGGAAACAAGGGAATGTTTGTTACTGTTGGCTGCGTTTCATGTGATACAGTGCTAAGAGTTGGGCTGTCGCTGCTCATTCTTAGAAATCTGACCTTCAGATTTCAGAAAGGCCTTTCCTGTGTTCATCTGTCTTTTTATCATTAGACTACAAAGAAGCAGAACATTAATTTATTCTCAAATATCCTCCCAGAGATAAACTGAATGGTGGATACTTTATAAGTCACAACAGAGAAGAGCTAAATAAGCTGATCATTGGATGACAATTGTTTTGAAGGAATGATACAGCTGTTTTCTTATCTGCTTAGTGATTCTCCCCTTTTTCCCCAAGTGCAGGGAAAATAGCTACCTGAGAAATGCTGTGAATACTAAGCCAAAATTGGGAATGCAAAGCTGGCACTTTTGGGTTGCTAGAAGTTCTAGTAGTTACTTCTGTATGTTTATTCTGACTAGAAATGGTTTGAGGAGTGAAACCAAAATTCTATTCATGTCATTAAGTTCGGCATTCGTCAGCCTGCATTTCTTATGTCCATCTTCCCCATAATTTTCCCTTAGCCTCCTGTTAGCATTCAGGAACATTGAAACTATGAGAAGGCATTTTGATTACAGAAATATCCAGTACTTCTCTCACTAGCAGTTCAAATTGATACCATCATCAGGTCTGCATGCATGTCCCTTTACAATGAAGTTTAGTAAGGAAACACAATTTTAGGTAAATCCTCCAGAATTTTCAAGGTAACATGTGAGTCTAGCTCAGCATGTCCTTTACTGCCTCTGCACTAGTTGCCTTTATTGTTCTCTTATTGCCTCTGCACTAGTTTTTGCAGTATTTTTGTCCCCCTTTGCCACCTTGTAGAACTCAATTGCACAACTGTTGACTTAATTTATGAGCAAGACCTTATGCATTTGTCTCTTTCAAAACATGTTTTCAGGGAGAAGTCCAGTTTGGTTTTAGCTATGAACATGAGGAACAAGAGGGACATAACTCTAGCATTACACACCTGTGCTGTGTGCATATCTCTGCTCAGGCAGACATGCTGGCTAGTGGAGGTTGTGAGGAGATGAGTGGATCACAGCAATTGTACCTGTTGGCAGTCCCTGGCCTGGAGTTCTCTTTGCTAACCTGCATGGCCTACTTAGCATGAACCGGAGCCTGTGAAAGCAATGCGATGGGAGGGCTTCAATAGCTTAAAGTAGACTTAAGAAAACAGTATGGTATGGTTTCAGAAACATTATGTTTTTATAATAACGGCGTTGAATTTTATGTTGGCATACTGTGAACTCAAATGATTCCGATGTCGAAACACTTACAAGTTTCTTAATTATCCCAAGAATTAATGGACAATGTCATATTTACATATAATATTATTGCCATGATGTTGACCAGTACCAAACGTTCTTTTAATGTTACGCTTTAATTTGTCGACCTCAACTAAAAACCATTAAAATTGCCTGTGTAATGCTTCCTTTGTTTTCAAGCTATGAACTAAATGTTTCCTGAAAGGCTGAATGTGTTGGCCCCTAATTTGTTTATTGCAAGTTTATCAATGTGTTTATAAAGCTGTAGTTGCAAATACATTGTTTTTGCATGTGTTCTATGATTGCTCTTTTCTTTTCTTTTTTTTTTTCCTTGACCTGCATGTTTGCTACTACAGGAACCATCCTGGGAAAGGGAAATCAATGGCAGCAGAACAACCTTCGATCCTCTAACTAACACGGCGCCTGGGCCTATGAGTAGTATTTTAGCAACCAATGGAACATTTTCAGGCTACCTCAGCAAGCAAGATGTCAGCATTTCAAATAGCTCTTCCTACTTAAAGACTACCACAGTTAGATCTTCCATGTCCTCCCAGTCCGTGACTCCTGACATTTCACCTGCAAAGAGTAATGTAGGCTCTAACCTAAGTCCTGTATTCACTGATGGTAATAGCCCCAAACACCAACTGAGCCCTGCAAGGCAGTATAACAACCCTATTGGCCTTTACTCAGCAGAGACTCTCAGGGAAATGGCTGAGATGCATAAATTAAGTCTCAAACGAAGGGCTTCGGAAGGTGGACTTCCTAGAGGGTAGGTAACATGGTAAAATATTTACTATTCCAATAAGTAATGAATTTTCTGAAAAATAAATGTAGAAGTACCTACCCTGTTGTGCATTTATCTTGTAAACATGATTAAGGTCTGGAAGAATCATTAAATTTTCCAATATCTTCATGAGATTTACACAGTACCATTACATAATAACTCTTGGTCTTTGGTATCTGAATTGCAGTATGAATTGTCAATAGTAGCCAGAACATGAGGAGAAACACAATTACTGAAGTAACGATAACCTCAGGGCTTTGGCACTTACCAGTTTAGATTACTGTGTGTAGACTTATAGAACCACATATCACTATAGGCCATTAGAGAAGCTGTTATAAGACAGATCTGATTTTTGGTGCTTATCTAAAGAGAAGTTGGCTTTGATCAGCGAATCCGAGATGCTAATCTCATGTAGTATGTTGCTGTTGCTCCCTCCTGAATGTATTGGCTTTCCTCTGTAAGACAAGTCAAAAGTTAAAGCTGTTGAATCCTCTAGTTTGAACACTGTGTCATAAGTGCTGTTATTAACTTTTTATAGCTTTTTTTTAGTAACTTGTATCTAAGAAGGAATAATCTCTAGTTACTGCCCAGGTGTTTTGATACTATGCAATAAAGCCTGTCATATTTCAGATTGACTCTTTTATCCGTGGGTGTGTGAAGTGAGCAGATTGGACTATGAAATAGCAGAGCTAACATGAGAGAACACTACAAGAAAAAATATATATATCTTCATTTAATTTACAAGTAAATCTCTTTTTTTTTTTTTAACTTGTTTATCTAAAATAAATCTCCTTATTCATTATGGGGAAAAGAAAAGTCATTGCAATACTAAGGACCTGACTACATGAAAAGAAGCAGAAAAGTCAAACAATCCACTTGAGTTGGATATGTTTTCTAGTACTTAATATCCTGTTGCAGAAGCTCTCTTTCTGCAAGAATAAAGTCAATAGTTTTTAAGTCATAGCAAAATAAGACTTTTTTATTCTGAAAAAAGGCATATATGCATATTTTAGATGATTCATGCAGAGTTTAGATAATATGTATTTAGATAACTTTTCAACACTCTGCATTAACAATCCTAACTAACTAGTCTCAATACTTCTCGCACGGGATAATTAAGAAAGGCAAGTAGTATTTAAAGGAAAATAATTTGAATTGGTAAGTAGAGTTATCAAAATAAGCTTCAGAATGCTTCTTACTTCATTTATTGTTTTCTTGAGGAAAGCTAATTCTTGAATCATTTCAACAGGTGAAATTTCTTGGGAGTTTATCTCACTGACTTTCTCCCACTATCCTCACGTATTTCCCTATCATCTGCCCAAGCTGGGGTCATGGTGTGTATATTTAGGGTGGTTTAGTTTCCTAACTATTTATTGCTATCAAAATTATACACAACACAGCTGCATCCATCACTAACTGAAGTCAGTGTCAACTATTCTGTTGATTCTAGAGGTTGATTCTGTTGCATTAGGGCCGTATAACTGACTGTGGTTGTTGGAGGGCAATATAATTAAAGTTTTCCATTAGCGCAGACCTGTGGTTTAGGGGCACTAAGCTGAACTAAGAAGCAAGGTTTTATCTTGGAACTGTCACCATTAGGTGTGAGATGTTGTTTCATTGTGGGGTTTTTTTGGTGTTTTGTTTTTGTGTGTGTGTGTTTTTTGTTGTTGTTGTTGTTGTTTGGTTTGATTTTCAGAAAATTCTTCTGGTGTTTAGACCATTCTGAATCTCTGCTTACTTGCAGTCAAAATTCAGATTTGAATAATCCTTTTATTCTTCCTCTTGAGTATTATTCATGACTGAGTGTCGTCTGTCTTATCTCTGACTATCTTGAGACTTTATATCAGCCATGACGCTTTCTGTCTCACTGTGTGTCTATGAAAGAGTGCCTAGGAAAGGCACTCTAAGTTCTGCAGAGTCAGCTCTGGACTTTGCTGCTTTGGACATTGTTATCATACAGTACATCCTGAAATGCTGTATGAGGACTGTGAAAGCATGCAGCTCCAAAGCTGTCAATCTGTCATGCATTCATCCACTTACCAATATGATTAAAACCATGAGAGAATTCAGGTAATTGGGTAGATCTTAAGGTATGTTTCTATTTCAACGTTGCTTTCTTTTTCACTGAGTCATTTAAACTTAGTCATGTGAATTCTGACAGAGGTTTAACTAAACTCTTTGGAAAATCCTACCAGGAGGCTGAAATTAATTGAAAGCATTTCCTTGACATTTGAAGAATAACGAAGAATAACATCTGCTCCTCTATTATACTTTTACATTATCAAGGCTTTATCCTCAAATATAGAGGTTACTAAAACTTCATGTGCAGAAAGCTCTGAAAGAGGGAATATCAATAAATACGAAGACAAAGCCATAGCTTCTTACATATGGTTCTTTTTTATTGTGGTGTTATTCTGAAGTTATTCTTTACATGGTCGGTCACCCTGCTCCACATGTGTTTGTGCCTGGTGGTTTGGGTTACAAGTTTCTTGTGTGACCTCTTTGAGAGAACAAGTTGAGTGTTCAGTACATGTCCACATTTAGATCAAGCTAAAAAAAAAAAAGTGGCTTTAAATGGGAGAGGATTTGCTCATCACATGCTTTCCAAAGAACACTGCACTAATCTGTTCACTTTTTTGAAAATCTTTAGTGAGACACATAGCTTTTAACTTGTTTTTAGTGCATACATGTAATGTTTTTATCTCTCAACATATGTTTTCATGCTAATGAGTGGTTCTTCTCTTTAAGACCTATCTTAAGGACTCTACTTCTACCTTTAATGTGTTGCTTTATGTGCAAGGCGGAGACTCAGATTAGAAGATTACAGCAGCCACCAGAGTACACTTTAGAACATGATAGTATTACACTGCGTTTGATTAAAGCGAGTGCCCAGCTGTCTTATAAATACCTAAAATGGATATAGGATCACTGTTGTGCTTACTGGCTACAACTTGTTCCTAATATATCTCTACTGTTTCCTGAAAAAACTGATAAATGTATCCTTATTCAGGATTGTATAGCTTGCTGAGCATTCTCCAATCTGAGATCTGAAGAACGGTAACTGTAGAAAGTGATCTGTGATGGCTTTTCCTCAGAAAAGAAAAAGTGCAGAGCCTTGACTGGCTTTGGCTCATTAGAATATTTTTGATAATGAAAAACAGAGGTGGCAGAGTCAGTTGTAGGGCTTTGTAAAAGAAGCAGAAATAGCCAAGGTTCCCTGAGCAAAAGCAGAGAGAGAGAAATGCCCTTTGCATGTCACTCAAGTAGTACCATTGCTCTCCCCTGTCATGTATCAGTTCCAGATCCACTCCAAATCCGGAAGTGTTGGTAGCAAGTTGGTAGGCTCAGTGCCTAGAACTATCAGGGGTATTCTGTGCAGCTAAGTAAGGAGTGATATTTAACAACTGATCTTGCAGTCTTTTTCATTTTCCCTTTAGTCATACTGTGATGAATTACTCTTCATCAAAGAATAACAAAAAATGGATGTTCTAAGGTTTGATGAAACTAAGTAAAAATAATCATATTTCATTAATACTGTTTTTGCAACCTGTGGAGTTACTGGCAAATAATAGGGCATTACAGGCTGGGCACATTCTGTCTGTTGCATCTAGTTTGGCTGGCCTAAGGCCTACTTTTAGAGTTTTTGTGTTGCGTTTCTCTTGGATTATTGTGCAAGCCAGTTACCTCTTGTTAATGGAGCACAGCAGGATGTAGAATGAATGTATATTTTTTCAGCTCGGTGCATAACAAATATTCTGATGTGAATACAGAATGTATGGACTGGATTGTCTGTTTTCATTTCACACTGAGAATACTAGGAAAGACTAGGCCTAAATCAATTAGTTCCCACCACTCTTGGCATAATATACATGCAGTTAAATTCAGGCAAATAGTTTGCTTAATCAAAAAGTTTTTACCTTATTTTTAAGATTTAAAACATCCATGAATATTTTGTCTGGCTATTCTCCAGCACATAAAAGGCCAGAAGATCAGTCTTGCAAGACTAATGCTCTGAGGGCAGCCTGTGGAGAATAGACTCTTCCCTAGATATTTGGTATCTGAGGGAAAAATGTCATCTCTACCACTCATTTACTACTTTTAGGTGAGAAATATACTCTACAAGTGTCTCCTATTTTTTGCTACTGTCCACTTTGGAAACAGTGCTTCTGAGATAAACGTACTTCCAGGGATGTACAGTAATAAAATCGCATTCAAGGGTCAGCCAAAATGCCATTGTACCCTACTAAATCCTAGTGGATAAACCATAATCCCTACATTTTTTCCTTTCTTAGTCATGTTGGGGTTTTCAGGTGTACATTTATTTTCTGCTTCTATTTGTAGAGAAACTGGAAAAAAGCCTCCATAAACTTCTGTAAATACTTCTTGTCTCTTGCACTCTAAAAACTATTGACAATTTCTCCTTGTTTTTGATGTTTGTTCTCTTTCTCTTCTTTTAGGTCATAACCAACACCACTTCCAAGTTAGTATAACTTCTGTGTAGTGCCAAGTATTTGTGTTACGCTGTATGTGTGAAGTTTTGTTTTCTGGGATCGCATGAGCCCTGGTGTTCCTGCTGTGTTGGCTTGCTAGTGCAAGTATTTGAAAAAATCTTACTGGTATGGCAAGTGTCTTACATGGCACTGGCATCCATTGGTGGCTCTAAGAATACCATGTGCTCAGCATTTCATGGTAATGTTCTAATACTGAAAACATAGTTAGAATTTGGGATTGCTTGATTCTTGGCATTACTTTCAAGCTTTTTAGTTTCTACAGCCAGGGTATAATTCCACTGAACCCTTCAAATGATTTTCATGCTATCAGGATTGGAGGAGTCTTAGTAATAGCCCTTTTTTATTTGTTTTGTTATATTAGTGCTGTATTTTTAGCATGAACTTTTATGTTATTTTTTAAGTCCTACTCCTTAAATTCACACTTAACAGTATTTGCTGGTATCAGATATTGGTCTTGAAAAGATTTGAAAAGTTATTGACCTTAGTTAAAAGTTTCTTCAGATAAAAACAAACTATGGACTTGTAATGGTGATTGATCTATTTTATTTAGGGAAAATTATTAAATTCTCAGATTTCTTTAATTTTCTAAGATAACGGCAAAGGATTCTTTCTGAATTCCTCTTTGTGTCACTGGAAAGAATGCTGTCCAGAAATTGCTGAAGAGTTTGGGCTAAACTCAGCAATAAAATACATGTCAAACTTAAACTGGTGAGAGTAGTATAGAAATAGTAGAATGCATAAACATAGAAGTCTATTTAATGAAAATAATTCACACTGGCATTTTCTGTTGCTTATAACAAGGCATCTAACTGCTTTGTATTCTAAGAAACTCTTGCCACATTATAGTTATAAATATTATGTTGTTATTGTTGTGGAACAGGGAAGTCATATTATAGTTTTTTAAATCTTTCTTTTGTATTTGTTTTTTTCTGATCACTGATAGTGTTTTTTTTTTCTCTAGTTTGGCATAAAATTAGCATTCATTGGCACAATTTCTCCAGCTGTTTCTAGGATTGTACCTTTGCTACTTTGTCCTAGAACACAGCAGCCCTTGCAGTCATTAGTATCTCTCTCCATTCTCTGAGCTAAAATAAGAACAAAAATCTGTACCCTTTTCTATTCTTTTTATAGAAATCCAGTTGATTTCAGTAAATGTTTTGTTTTGGTATGGGTAATTTGGCTAAATCTGATGATGATCCCTGCAAGAGATCATTCAAACATTTCAGTTATACGAGTCAAACTCTAAATCGTTACTACCACTACTACTGCTACTACTTTTAGGGAAGCTTAAGCTGTTCTAAGATCTTCTTTTAGATCTAGAGAGATCTAGTTTTTATTCCTTAACTAACTGTTGAAACCAGCTCCTATGTTCTATATTCTTTACCTCAGTCTGTTTACTTGGCAATCTTCAAGTCTTGGATTTAGAATCTTTTCAACATTTATGATAGTGGTGAGGAAGGAGAACACTAAGTTCCAAATGTCCAGGATCTGTGTGTTCCAAATGACCGGGTTGTGTAGTGCATTACAAAAGAGAAGCCATCGTTAGAGTAAGGCATGTGCATGCTGAGAAGTCAACAGTGAGTATAAAATCCTTAAGCAGATGAGGTCAGTTTAATAATCATGTCATATTTAGAAAATAGTTGATGGAAAAAATAATTGTAAATGTCTTTGTAAAAAGCTGATCTCACTTTTGCATGAATGCATAATGCAGCTTTTCCATGTCCCTCCCTTATGACAATGATGCATGGGTTAAAAGCTGTGATTATACTGCAGCATGTGCATATCTGTGTCTTTGTTCTTGAGCACGTTGCTGTTAATGTTCTTTCAACTATTTTGAATGATGCGTAACTCTCTCTCTTACCGTCCATCTTCAGTCAGGCATCCCACAAACAAAATGCGGAAAATAGAATGGATTCTGCTGGCTGGCTGCACAGGTGGCGCACCACCTTGGGTAGTCAGTGGAAGATTAAGCTAGATGGCTACCAACTTTACTTGATTTTTCTTTTTCCTGCATGCAATGTTGAGGGTTCTGATTTATTTCTCAGACACCTACTGCAGCTAAACCATGATAACCTTTTCATAATTCCTTTTTGGTGGTGAGGAATATTCCCCCCTTCTAGCTGTTGCTTCAATTCAAAATGACACTTATTTCCTAAAGAAATAAACATTGCCCTGCTCTGATTAGTGTACAGGACCTGTACTATATCCCCCTGCTGTGGGCAGGGAAAGAACAATCTGGTCTCCCAGTAGTTAGAGAAGAGAGTACCTGTTTCATGGAATAACAGTCTGAGGTTTAGGTAATCCAATAAAAGTCTCCTAAAAATACTGAATGCTGACTCTAAAGTGATAACATTATACAGCAAGGCAATGCCAGGAAGCCAGGTGCTTGTAAGTTAAAATCTGACATTGAAGTGACTTTCTATTGCTATGGAAACTTCACTTATCTTGCCTGAGGTTCAGTTGTTCAAATGAAATCCTTACTTATAAGTGGAGCTACTAGAAAATATGGCTACAACTCTTCCAACTGCAGTTGTCCCATAGATTGCAATGTAGGTTGTTTTGATCTAAGACTGATTTTTCAGGGAATATATCATACTATAGCAACTCTTCTTGCAGTGCACACAGATTTTTGTGAAGATTAATTAGCCTCTATGAGGAGAGCTTTGAATATTAAAAGGCATGAGTACTAAACTGCACTGTGATTAATTATCCATGCAGAAAACATTGTAAGTTTCTAAGTAATAGAGAATCTGACATTTATTCACCTCATTGCACTTTCTTGTGCTTTATAAGATCCATTTGAAATAGTGAGGACGTAGTGAAAAAATTGGGAATTCTCTGCAGCATATATGTGCATCCAGGTGCATGCATATATACGTGTGTGAATAGATATGTATACAATCATATATATACATGCAAAGGTAGACTTCTTGGTGTAAAAATTACAGAAATACATGGTGATTTCTCATGATTTTTTACAAAATGACAACTGTTTCGCCTCTTTCTGTTTGTGTATCTGAGCAAACACAAAAAAATCGTCTATTACCACAGCCAGCATTTAACTCTTACTTTTTATATTGCCTCATTCTCTGCACTTTTGTGGTGAGATGCCATGAACGCACATGCACATTCCTCTATTAGTGCCTGTTTTCTCACTTAATCGTCACCCTTTTGTCCTTTCCTCCCCTCTTTTCCCCGTCAAACCTCACTTGTGCATAACTCAGTACGGAGTTTGTGGAACGTTTCAACCCCAATGTCCTGAAGGACTCTGCCCTGTCTACGCACAAACCCATTGAGGTGAAGGGCTTGGGCGGCAAGGCTACCATAATTCACGCGCAGTATAACACCCCGATCAGCATGTACTCCCAGGATGCGATCATGGATGCAATTGCAGGCCAGGCGCAAGCCCAAGGTGGAGAGTTTGCTGGGTAAGATGATTTCCTTGTGTGGAATGGTCCTTCTCCGCATGGTGTATCATGTAGTGCCTACCCGTGTGACACAACAGGTCGTCTTTGACCTTTTTCTCTGGAATATCTAACGTGGAAAA
This sequence comes from Tinamus guttatus, assembly GCF_000705375.1. The sequence goes on along the minus strand of NW_010579881.1, from coordinate 193,727 downwards.
ATACACATCAGTACTATATCTTATTTGAAAGCGTTAGTATCCTTTTGAAGTTTCAAAGAAGAATAACTAGAAAATTTAACATTTCTTTTTCAGTGTTATTCCTGGAGTGGGTAAACACCAGTGAAATATGAAATCTCATGCATTATATACAAAATACAAAGCATGTCACTTACCTTATGACTGTGCTTTCTTATAGCCACTCTTTTATATGTGGAGCTCAAAAAGAATGGAAAGGGGAGGAAAATGTTTTTGATATATAAAGCATGCGAGGTATTTAGTACTGGTTGTAGTTCTGCTCCTCAGAATGGAGTGTTGCGCTATACTATCCCTCTTGGATATTAATTTTTAATTAATACTAACACTATTCTCAAACCCCTTGTTTAAATTTACCAGAGTCCAGAATATTCGACAAAAGAGACTATATTTAAGCTAAAAATACAAGTGTAATATTATAGTACTGTTGCTTTAAGAAATTTTATATATATAGATGCCTGAGAACTAGTTGCAAAATACCCTGAAGGGAATAATGTTGTTTGGTGGAGTGAGAAATAATAGATAGCATTTTTTTCCAACTCTCAGCCAGTTGCAAAATACCCTGAAGGGAATAATCTTGTTTGGTGGAGTGAGAAATAATATTTTTAGATAGCATTTTTTTCCAACTCTCAGTGTTTGAATAGCAGATCTTCCTTCTCAAATTTCTAACTTTACTAAATTAGGAATAAACCCCATTAAAGATGGTGAACTTATAGGCATGTGAAGCCAAGTTAATATGTGGTGAATCAGGATCTTTTCTTTGCACACAGAAATTCTTGTGGCATTCTGAGAGAAGAGGAGGTAGAAGAAAGAAAAATGCATATGCAAACAGTTCATGACACTAAAGCAGGTTTTCTTATAGCCTCCCATTGTTGTTAGTGGAGTGTTCCAAATATAGGCATCTGCTAGGTTATAGGATTGGGACCCTATTAAGAAATAAATTTATATTTCTGTAAATATAATTTAACTAACATCCGTATTTTTTGATTTAAATGAAATACCATGAAGAATGAATGAATCCCAGTCTTTCTTCTGTTAAGTATCCTTCTACTTGAATTAGAACTTCCTTCATTTGAGAAAAAAAAGTACAGCAGAACTTTCTAATATAGTTTCTTATAAAGGTGCTGACTACCAGCTTTCTCAATATGTTGATATTCTGTGTATTTTCCTGTGTTCCCTTTTCTGATCATTTTATTCTCTTTTTCTTTCTTTTTTCTACTAATTTCTGATACTAATATTGTTTGGTTGGATTCATCACAATTCGCCCTAATGATGGGAAAGTATTAAGTACATCTATCAGAGAGCTAAATGAAATAGATGGATAGTTTAAAAAAAAAATCAGGTTTGTATGAACTGTTGAGTCTTTGCACCAAGGCAGCCAAAGCTGCATTAAATGCCACTTCTTTATTTCGTTTTGAGCTTGGACTTCACATATCTCATGACTGCTTTGAAATAGGATAGTTATTGCCATAATATTAGACAATATTTGTGAAACGTTATTCTTTGCATACAGTTCCTAACCCTGCTTAGTGGTAAACAGTTTTCCCAGTAGATTGTATTGTTTAATAATACAGCACTTTACATTCTAGATATAAAGGCAAAGTTCATACCATTCTCCCTGATAAAACATTGGCTTACCTGTTGAGTCATCTTCAATGGTTTGAGCAGACCTATAGCTCGTTTTTTTTAACGTGCTGCTTTGCCCCATGATATTCTGAACTCTTAACAGTTGATCGGGTCTGAGATCAGAGTATATGTAATGCAGAAATAATTTTATGAGAAGTCTGTCATATAAAAGCAAATCAAATTGTGTATTGATTTCATTTAGTCTCAGTTCTCTGTCTGTAATTTGGCCTCAACATTTAGTTACTCATTTTAAGGCTTTTCCCTTTACATAGGACAATAAATTCTGAAGCCACAAGGTGGTACATAAAGGAGTAAACATCCTGTGATTACAGATGGAAAGAGTTTCAGTTCCTTTTTAGCAATACCTTGAAACACTCTTTACTTCTCAGTGAAAGAGAATGGACAAGCTTGGAATGAGGAGTCATTTTCTAGTTTGATGCTTCAGGCTCATGCCATCCACATGGTACTAGTGAGATCACATTCTGCTCAGGTTGCTTAGAAAATAACCCACACGTACTGAATCATTAAAGAAAGCATAAAGGAAAGAATTTAAATTATTTATACTGCAGTTATTTAGACCTTATGCTGGAATTTAAGCAAAGGTACAATGCCCTAGCTTTCTCATTCTGTGTTGCTTTGCTTAAATTATTGTGATATACCAAGAACCAAGAGTTGTTGTCGATAGAACTGTGTGGTCAGACATTTCATCCATACTTCTGTTAAACCTCTTTTAAATTCCTTTATTTCGTTTCAGACAAATTCACAAATCATTTTATCAGATATAAACCCAACAATTTTATTAGGATTAAGGTTGGACAGTTCTAATAGTAAAATCAATAATGTGACTAAAAGTCTTGTTTTTAATTTAAAATAAGTCATTTTGGTTGGATAATTTGCCAATCTATGTGAATCTGTTTGTTTTTCCCTTAGTACTTTTTATAAGTCCTAGTTGAACTTAGTTTAATTCCCAATGTTACTATGTTTCATTGTATTTCTACATCAAGGATGAAACACTGTAGCCCTCACTTTGATTTTATTCATCAATTAACTACTTGATTATATTAAAACAGAGTAATGACTTCCAGAAATGATTCATGCAGTAAGCTATAATTTATGGTGAACTGCCAGCAAAAATCGCATTGCTGCTTACCAAAAGATGTCTGGTTGTCTTGAAAGCTTGCTTTAATGTTAGTTAGTTATGATACAGATGTGATCTATGTTATGATATGCAAAGGTGGTTCAGTTTTAATTTAGTTTTACCGCATGTCCTTAGGATAGGACATGAAAACCCCTCAAAAATTCCAGTGCAGATTTTCAGTTGCGTCTATTTGAAGAAGTAGGTTTAAGGTGTGTGATATTTCTGCACATACACAACTAGATTGGGGAAAAAAATAGGAAAAGATATAACAGCCACTTATTAACATTGTTATGTGCATCCTAAGGCTGACGGAAAGAATGAGCCATCACATCTGGGTTTATGAAATGGTCATAATCAGTCATGCTCTGTAGTTTACACTTGAATGCTGAGTAGGTCATATTTCTTAGTTACTCATCTAGACTGTAATCTACTCATCTATAATGTAATAATAATTAAAAAAAAAAAAAAAGTATAGCCTGTTGCATTAAAGACAGAGTTGTAAATATTCCAATGTAGTGCATTAATATAGTTCAGCTTGCAGAAGGGTGCTTCCTTTGCTAGGAAAGGTTAATTCACGGAACCAAGTAGCCTAAGTAGAATATTTGCATAAACTAATTTGATCTGTGCATGACAAACACACCACTGTTGCCACGGTAATACCTGGCTGAAATCAGCAGTACTACTTACCCAGGTGGTTGTTGTCCAGTCTGCAACAGTCTGTAGTTTTGAAATGTGCCATCACATATAGCAATGTTATAAGTTTCATCAGGTTTAAAATGCAAGTCTGGAGATAAAAAGATGATCAACTATTGGGCAGTAATGGGCAGTCACCCAAAACATCGTATTTTAGGGGAATTTTCCTAGCCCTCTCACAATGACAGAGCCTCTCAGCAGCAGCCAAGAAGTGTGAAGTGGCAGCTGAATAATTCTAAGAGGGCTGTTTACTTTCTTTCAGTTAACATTACAGACCCTCCCTCTTCCTTATGAAGACTATCCCTACTGTCTCTACATTAAGTCAATAGAAGGCAGAAGTGTGTTATGCTTTCCTGCCTCAGGAAGCCCTTCTGCCTTGTACAAGGGGGTCAGAAGAAGAAAACAACTGATTTCTTATCCCTCTTCCATCTGATAAAGAAAGATATTGATCTACTCTACATAATTGGTGCACTAATATTGGAAACCACCGATGGTGCATGTTTCATCAGCAACCTTTCCCTAAATAAATAAATCCCCATGATATGATAAATACAGTGCTATAGGAAAACACAAGCTAAAAAAGGAGCTGATGAAGAAAAATGCCTCCCCCTACAGGGCATCTTCCAAGTTGAGAGACTTTATTATATTTTTGTTTTGTGTCAGAACGTACATTGCTGAGATCTACTTTTTGTTTGTTTTGTTTTACAATTTACTTTTTTTCTTCTCCTAAGCCAGGCTCCATCTTGTAGGCTGTTGTATCAAAACATAGAAAAAGAACTTCAGCTAAATCCCCAAGAAAATGAGAAGTTTGCATATGCTGGGGCTTATCAAGAGTAGAAATACTCTTATAAAAATATTCTAAAGAGATACTATGCAAGAGTTGAGTGTGATATGTGCTTACAGCTTCACATCTTATATAAGCACACATCAAGTTCCTTACCACCTTGCACTCTTACATGAAAAATACCTCGTGATCTGTGCAGTTGCAGATCCATTGACACAGCTTATGTTGTGTGGTACAGAAGCCAACATCTATCAGACAGAGTGTTTGAGCTAGAATAGTTAATAGTGTGTTTCATTTTTCCGCACAGTGTATGTTGCTGTTTTACGTAAGGTATCAGACGCTTTTTGGCTTTTCCATGAGTCCTCTCATGTTTTCAAATCACAACCCTAGGTTTGCTGTAGATTTTCATGTACAGTCATGTCTTCCAAAATATAGAGTTTGACCCTGAACTGTAGAAGTGAGTTTTATGACAAGTGACTGCACAGATTCCCTGAATTTTATAGCACTGAGTTTGTTAGACCATATGGCCCTTTTTTTTTTTTTATTACAGAGCCATTTCTCAGTTTTCATTAGGTTTAACATGGTACTTGCAAGGCTCTACACAAAGTAGCATGTTAAAGCAGTCACAATAAATCACTTGCTTTCAGAACAGATCTTGCATTTAGAAGAATCATGGAGCAGAGTTATTATACGACTGCACACATCATGCCCTGAGTGTGTCTGCAGCTCTTTTAAAATTTAATTATGACTGCTGTGCAAAAGCTATTTTCTCTGACACACACACACACACACACACACACACTTAAGTTACTAAGTCTACTTCAAGCTTGTGTCATAAGTCAGAGAAGTTACTTGAGCTCATGTTATGTACAGTTGTATACTTTGGCTTCAGATGTATAACATCGAAGCTTTCTCCTGAATGTCATGGTGCAAGGTGATCAAGGCATCGTAAGAGTCTAAGGCACACTGTGCTGTTTAAGATTTTAGATGCAAGATACCATGCAGGAGTGTGAGTACAGATTTAGATTTCATCTTTAAAAAGTTTCACCTGTTTAACAGATTATGTGTACAGGACTATGGCAGTTTGATCTATTTGTGTTTTGTTTTGTGAAAACTGCTATTTTTTCAAAGCAGTATTTTGGGTTGGTGTTTTTTGGATGAGAAACTGTAATATTAGAGAGGTTGGGGTGAAAGACACCACCGTGTGCTGTTTCACAACGTTGCGCTTTGTGAATTGCAGTACTCTTCCAGTTAAAGATCCTCATGTAGACAGTGCCTCTCCAGTGTATCAGGCTGTGCTTAAGACTCAGAACAAGCCTGAGGATGAAACTGAAGACTGGAGTCGCCGTTCTGCCAATCTGCAGTCTAGGTCCTTCCGCATCCTCGCCCAGATGACAGGAACAGAGTACAGTAAGTCAAATAGCAAAACATCCCCCCCATCCATGGTTTTGGATTCATGTCTTAATTTTTTTTTATCTTAGTATTAGCAACTGATACCCAAGATTGATTCACGTCCTGCTTGTAGTCATTTTCTATGATGCCGAAGATCAGAAAACCTTGAATGTAACTGGAGGTGAAGTGTTTGATTTCACCTTGCATTTTACTTACAAAATCCATTGATCTACCATGGGCATCACCATAAAAGAATAGCAGACTGTACATTAAAAGAGTATCTGAGAGCAAATAGTTTCTCCTCCTTGCAAATCTAATGTACACAGTGTAATTTTTCACTTTCTAGTCAGGTGAGATGTGCAGAGCTGTCAGTTTGTTAGAAAGGGGATAAACGACTTAATGTCCCTTGTAACAACACTTCTATAGAACTGACTTTCTGAGGTCAAAAATACCCATCTTATCACTTGTTTTGTACCTGGGTTTCCTAGCAACTGTATCCAGACAGAGATGATCTGTGAATATCCTGGGAGCATCAACTGCTTTTTTGCTTGTGGAAGTGCTTTTCTGGCCATTTAGTACTTAACTCAGATCTTGTTTCTGATCCAGAAAGAAAGAAATTCAGGAGAATGGAAATATTTATTCAGTATTTCCTCCTCATTTTTTCAGCATTTGAATCTGCCACTGCCTTGGATGCTTTCCTACAAAACAGAGGGCCCTCCCTCTAGGTTCATTGCCTACAGATGTGCAAGTCTGCTAGTAAATTAATGTGAAAGGAATAGCTGCTTTTTATCTAGTCCCCTCGTGAGCTCTAGGGAACTGCTTTTGTTCATACTGTTTTTAGAAAAATCCATTGCTACAAAGTCAGCAAGCATATATCTTTCAATAGGCTTTGCAGTGATATTTTTCTAAGAACTTGTATTTTAAACACGAATTTAATCTTGCCATTTTTTATCAAATTTTTTTTTTTTTAATCTGTAGTGCAAGATCCAGATGAAGAAGCCTTGAGGAGATCGAGGTAGGCAACTAATTGTGGGAATTACTTTTTTATTTTTTCCCCCCCTTCCTGGTAATCAAATAATGCTTTAAAACAGCATTGATAAGTAGATGCAAAACTACCTTTTTGTCTTAAAATATTCTAACATATTTACATAAAAAATACTAAATCAAAATGCTATCATGAGAGGCATTTGAATCAAAAGGGTAACAGTGGCATGTATTTAAGAAAAATAATGAAAAAATCCTGAGGTGTGTGTTCAAATCTTAAAGCTCTCTGCATATGCAATTTTCATTTACTTTATTGGGAGTGTGAATGTAATGAATTTCTAAAACCAAGCCTGTGTAACTACTTATTCTATAACTGGATTAAAATATTTAATATTGTGATGGTGTTGAAATTTATGAGCAATTTATTTGGATGATCCTGTGATTGGCATTTGATTCATCAGAAATGAAACAGTAAAGCAGTTTTTTCAATTTATGTCCATAATCATCATCTGCTTTTGTTTTCTGTAATGTAGAATTTGAGAACACAGGACTGCTTTTGCTAGCTGAGAAATATGTTTGTCAGTTTTCAGATGTTCTACCAATAACAGTGATACAAAGGTATATGTTAGAAGACATTAAGGGCTTAAAATCATCTAGTGTTGTCCTTCACTGCCTGGGGATAGATTTATTAGAGGATCCTGTGTCCAGCTTAAGAACTGTGGTTTAATTGGAGCATCCTGCATGTGGGCTTGATTTGCATACCTCTAATCTTGGGTTAGCTACTCAAAGAAGCTGTCAGGGATGTATATGATACTCAACCCCTTGCTTTTTTTTTCCCTTTTTTTTTTTTTTTATCTCCTGCAATGTGACTTGATAATGTGTTTTTGCTTTTGATCATAGTGCAGGTTACAAATACTGAGTCAGTAAGACAGGTATCTGCTCTCTTCTCTTTGAAGATACTATGAGTGTACATTCAGTTTGCTAGGTTTGTTATAAAGCTTCCAGTGTCATTCACAGAAGTTCATCAGTAGGTGTCTGGACATCAGACTTGACATTACATCTGTCATGATTTTTTTGCTTTTCTCAAATGTGTGAGTCTAATTCCTGTTAAATATATTATGCATCATATGTTTTGATGTAGTAATACATGTGTGCAAGAGCACATTATGATGGTATTTAAAACATTCTGTTGAACGTGAGAGTCCCCCTTATACCTATCTGAGAGCAATATGTAGTTTTGAAGAAATAATTTTTAGCTCTAGTGGATTTGCAAAATAACAGATACTGAACACTTAACGTGGGATCGCATATATTAAAAATGATTAATCAACAAAGGCACCACAAATGGCATACTTGATTCAGAGTAGGTGACTACATCCATGGTACACGGCACGTTGTCCACAGTTTTAAGCTATCACTGTGTTACCCTTTTTGACCGGGACAGTTACAGGAGTCTGAGTACACTTAAGTACTGCTGAACACTATGTGAAGAATGTTAAGGGCATTCATGGATCATAGAGGCCCAAAAAAAAAGAGTATATATAAAGTATTTGCACAATGTTACAGTGTTATTGGCAAGAGCTCTGATGCAAGGAGTGAAATGAGGCCTCTTGTTCAGCTAATTAGTGCTTGTGCCCCATCTTGGTGGCCTGGTGTCCAGACCCATCCATCATACATATGTCACCTGCAAAGTTGACAGCACCAGTCGTTATGAGTGTCATGACTGCCTCTGTCATTACTACCTCGGGCCCTACGGGACTTCTGTCTCTCAGACCTTTTGGAGACAGACTTGTGATATTTTAGCTGTGTAAAAGTTTGGATTCTATGTGTCTGATTTTGCTCCTTCTACCCTTAACTCTTCTTGCCTATCACAATAATGGAGAAGAAACTTCTCTTTATTGACTTTTCCAGGCAGTCTGTACAACCACCCCTTCTTTGGGCACCTCCTGCCCATAGTTTGGGATCACTTGCATAGTTCGCTGGGCCCCCAAATGCAAGACATGTCCGTGGGACTGTGGCTCTCTAAAGAGGCACTGTTGCATTAAATCTCTGCTGTTCTGGGAGTCTAGAAAAAAATTATGTCCAAAAACCTATAATGCCAGAGACTTCACTGGATGGAATGTTTTGGTCTCGGAGCATGCTGTGAGCACACTGTCTTGTGCTTTGTATTGTCTCCTGGTGTGAGCTTGCTAGTGTAGTCAGGGAGGATTGCATGAAATGGAGATCAAGTTTCTTTCAAATGCTTGAAAAAGAGAAAAATATTAATAGCTTTTTGGGAGAGGTGTTCCTTATGTAGAAATACTTCTGGATTACTGCTTCATGACATGCTCAGCAGGACCTCTAATGCTCAGGAATGTTCAGGTGTCAATGTTATTTGCAGGTCATATTGATGAGTTCATTGCATGACTGTCTTCTGCTTACATTACTGATATTTTGAAGTCATATGTAAGATCATAATTTGCTGTGGGAACTTCACTGTTCTAGTGATTGTTACAGGATATTTTCAAGGAAAGTATCTCATTCAAATATGTTTCTTTATACCTTTTCCTTGAATGCAGGGATTATATCTTCAAAGCAATGAGAGAATTTTTAAACTTGATGCAAGACCTATTATAGCTAGTATGTTCCAAATTATTTCTAAAAATAAAGTGCCATTCTCAAGTTTTAAGATTTCAGCTAGGAATAATATATACTTTCTCATCATGTAAAAACATAAAAGTTAAAACTATAAGACTCCTTCAGGAGTATTACTTACATGACGTTGTGTTGTTAGAAGATATAGATTTATCAATGGATTTGTTGACACTCTTACTCGTTTGTCCATTATTCAACTTGAGTAAAACTAGCCTGGGCTGCCCTTTTCTGTTTGCCCAGTTTCACTCTCAGGTTCTGCTCTATTAAGACAATTAAGGTGCATTTGGGTTTAAATGGTGAGGGAAAAATACCTTGTTTGCAATGAATGAAATATATTTGCAAATAAGAATATTATATTTTTCATTCCTTTTAATACACTTGTCTTTTCTCTCTCTGTCTGTGCTCTCATCCCATGCTCTCATCTTAGCCTTTTTATTTGCAAAACGTGAGTTTAAACTCTAAATGATCTACAAGAGTCGATTGTGAGAAGGGTTGGACACTGCTTGGCAACTGAAGTGCTTCTGTTTGTCAGTAAAAAGGTAGTTGGGGGATATTCACAGGATGTGTTCCCAAGGGGTCAGTGTTGGGACTGGTGCTCTTTAATATCTTTATCAACGATCTGGATGAGGGGTTTGAGTGCAACCTCAGCAAGTTTGCAGATGACACCCAGATGATCTGGGAGGAAGGGTAGATCTGCTTGAGGGGTAGGAAGGCTCTGCAGAGGGATCTGGGCAGGCTGGATCGATGGGCTGAGACCAACTGTATGAGGTTCAACAAGGCCAAGTGCCACATCCTGCACGTAACCCCATGTAACGCTAATGGCTTGGGGCAGAGCAGCTGCAGGGCTGTGCGGCAGAAAAGGATTTGGGGGTGTTGGTCGACAGCTGAACATGAGCCAGCAGTGTGCCCAGGTGGCCAAGAAGGCCAACAGCCTCCTGCCTTGCATCAGGAACGGTGTAGCCAGCAGGACCAGGGAAGTGCTCATTCCCGCTGGTGAGGCCGCACCTGGAATACTGACCTCAGTTTTGGTCCACTCACTATAAGAAAGACATGGAGGTGCTGGAATGTGTCCAGAGAAGGGCAGCAAAGCTGGTGAAGGGGCTGGAGCACAGATCTTATGAGGAGCAGCTGGGCAAGCAGAGGTTATTTAGTCTGGAGAAGAGGAGGCTCAGGAGACCTTATCCCTCTCTACAACTCCTGAACGGAGAGTGTAGTGAGGTGTGGGATTGATCTCTGCTGCAGAATAACTACTGATAGAACAAGAGGAAATGGCCTCAAGTTGCAGCGGGGAGGTTCAGGTTAGATATTAGAAAAAAATTGTACATGGAAAGAGTAATTGAGCATTGGAACAGACTGCCCAGGAAAAGTGGTGGAGTCACCACCCCTGGCAGTGTTCAAGAAGCGTGTAGATGAGGTGCTGAGGGACGTGCTTTAACAGGCATGGTGTTGAAGGGTTTACGGTTGGACTCAATCTTGAAGGGCTTTTCCTACCATTACGGTTCTGTGATTCTATGAGTCACTCCATAGGACTGTGCTTTTGAAAATCCCATGATATTCTGCTTTCAAGTGCAAGTGACCAGTCATATTTATGTAGATATCAACACCTAATGAATTTGGGAGTTCCTGTAGCCTAGCTGATACGTGTTTTCGTGTGTGTGTGTGTACATATCTATAGAAATACTACTCAAATTCATGGCGGCTGGTATTTACAGGACAGGGTATAGGCTTACTTAGGAATTGAGAATGGAAAACGTGCTAATTTAGCACTTGAACTGAGCTAACTTTCACTAACCGCTCAGTAGGTGGAAGGATAGTTGAGAGAATGTGCTGGCAAGAAAGCAATGGCGTTACACTAGGTTTCTAGCAAAAGCAGCCTTGTCAAACCGAGCATAATTCAAAGACTGTGAAGTTATTACTGCTCAGAAATGAAGAGCTGAAAAACCCTTCATGCTCACTCTAAAAAAGATCACCCCGCCAGCTTTGCACTGGTTTGAAAGCTGAAGAAAAATCCAAATAAATTGCCATAGCCCTAGTTATAAGGCAGGGGAGTGGTAGCCATATTCCCTAACCCCTTTCTCTCTCCCTCCTTTCTTTCTCCTCTTTGTCTCTCTCCCTGTCTCTCTGTCTCCCTCCCTTCCTCTCTCTGTCTCTTCACGCCACAGGGAAAGGTTTGAAACGGAACGTAACAGCCCACGCTTTGCCAAATTGCGCAACTGGCATCACGGCCTGTCGGCGCAAATCCTTAATGTTAAAAGCTAAAAGCCCACGTGTAGCAGACGTAGACGTGTGAGACAGAGCTACATGAGAGAATTAACTGCTGTTCTGACTTAGCCTAAGAGTGTCACGTGTCACACACAGGGAAGACTTATGCTAGGGGGGTGTCTCTGTTAGCCTGATAGCCCTTCACTGTCACCCAAAGTAATAATCCAACCCTATTCGTGTTCTTTGTTATACAGTAGATAAACATTTGTCCTTTACTATATCAAATGTAATTTCAATATAGAGGTAGAAGGAAAGCATCAGTCTTATGCTTTCTTGACTTTAAATAAGTGAGAGGAAAGTTATTGATAGCTTTTCTTTAAGGTGGAGAGAATTTAGACTTTTGCATTTCACTGCTGTAAAGATAATTAAGGATGAGAGAAGGAAAGGTGAAAAGAAAAACCGACTTGGGCTAGCCTAGAGTTTGTTAAGTATTCAGCATATTTGCTTTGCATAGATGAATGATGCTTCAGATAAGATCTTAGCAATGTTAAGTTTGTTTTTCTTCAATATGTTTTTCTGGTAAGAGTCATTTGCTAAAACCATTGCTCTTAAGTTTTCCATTTGAAATCTGAATTTGTCACTAGATGAAAGATAGAGGTGGAATGTGCTTGCGCAGGAACTGTGAAAGAAATGACATTTTGCCAGAAGTGATTTAGAAGTGAGAAGGATATATAGGACAATTTTTGCACTGAAGTTTTTAAAAGCATCTTGTAAGTTTTACGCAACATATTGCCCATTCTATATTGCTCTTGCTTTGACTCACATTTTTGTTCTGTATATATTAGCATGCTTTATCTGAAATAAAAGAATTTAAAAGTAAAATAATTATGTGCCTGTTTTGCACAGTACTTTATTCTGTTTTAAAACAGTAACAGCTTTAAATGGTTTTTGAAAGAAGGTAAATCCCCCTTGGAAAACGGTGAAAGTCAAAAAACTTTTGCATATTGCCGTTTTATTCGTCTTTAATCTGAATTTGGGTCAAACTAATGAAACACTTAAAAGACCAAGAAAAGAAATGAGCAAATACATTACTGGTTAAGAAAGAACTTGGCATAATTAATAGGTATTAGATGAAAAACTAAGTATTATTCATATGGAAATGCCTAATGATACTGTAAGCAGTACCATGATAATGTATCATGATAACAGTATCATGATACAATGATACTGTAAGCATTCCCCAGCACTAAGGTATTGATTTGTGCCCATGGCAAAGGCACTCGACGCTGCTGCTGTTAACGAAGTGATTCTTTACTTTAAAAGCATAGGCAAGTCTATCTCAAATTCCCCAAAATATTTCTGTGTTCTGTTTAAAGTACATCCAAGAACTGTCTCACTTCTTTAATTTATGCTCTGATTATTAAATGAAACAATAAATACAATCAAATTAAACTGTTTCCATAGAAACAATTGGTGTTAGTTGGTGTTAACTCTTATAACAGTGTGCACTGTGAGTCATTAGCACACACTGAAGCAAGAGTTTTCAGTGACAAAACACGTCTCTCCCTCTACAACTGAAGATTAACATTATTGCAGCCCGACCAAGAGCCCTCCACACATCACTCACTTCTGTAAGCTTCCAGTTAGGGATCTTGATGTGGTAGTGGTAACTGTGGATCAAAGAGGTTAGCATGTTGGATTAAAATTGATTTTTTTGCTGCTTCCAAGCATCCAGAATTTATATCTTTAGTCCATGCAAGAAAAAAAAAAACTTTTATTGGATTTTTTGGTTTTTTTTTGTGCTATAGAAGTGCAGAGAAAAACTAGCTTTCCTGGAGGCTTTTGGTTGGATCACCCAAATACAGAAATGTGATTAATTTAACAACAAAAATAAATCTTCTACATGTATTTAAAAATTGAGTTTTGGATATAATTTAAGAACACATGAGCAGCAGCACCCTTTTAAATGCATTTCATTCTACTCATAAGTTTTCTAGAAATGGAGTAAACCTGACATTTAATGCAAAACAGTGCAGCTTTTTACTACTTACGTTCTGCCCGCAGCACCCTTTTAAATGCATTTCATTCGTCTCATAAGTTTTCTAGAAATTGAGTAAACCTGACATTTAATGCAAAATGTTCATTTTTGATTTCCTTATGGAAATACAGAGTCCAAACATACCATCTTATTAATACCTGTGGAAAATCAGTGTAACAACACAAAAGCAGTGCAACTTTTTACTACTTACGTTCTGCCTAATGTTGTTATGATGAGACTTTGGTTCGTTAGGAGTGAATTTTATATATGTATGGGGAATTTCGGTACAATTTAAAATATCAGCGTGCAGTTAACTTGTGTTTTCTTAAAACAGCAATTGTACCTAAGAATCTTCCAGTTCTAGTTTTCAACTAAATTCAGAACTTTTGTTTTCTCTTAACAATGAATTGTATATCCTTACTGTTTTACCAACAATATGTTGATACTATTTGTTTCAAATAGTCCTAGTGCATGCACTCTAATGAAAAAGAAAATGTTTAAGTTTTATCTGAATGTTGCCTTCATGTTAGTCTTTATAGATTTTTTTAATAATCAGAAAAAGCATAGTTTGATCAGATCTGAAATGAATGTAAATGTAATGAAGGACCTTTTCCCTTATCTCTCCTCATTGAATTTAAAAGTAAAAATTTAGAGCAGATAAACCGTGCAACCAGGTAGAGAAATAGTTGTCAGTCTTTTCCACCACCACTGCCCCTCACCCACAGGAGAGCAGATAGAAAATACAATCTAAATTTTCTCTAAACTTATAGAAGTTTAGTCTTTGTTGTGGTTACAGAGAGAATTAATAGGAAAAAATAATTCTTCAGTATCTGCAATTTTTAGAACTTGTGAAATGACAAAGACTTCTTTCCAAAGGTTTATCCCTAATGTGAGATTTAGTACAGCATTTTTCTAGTGCTTAATCCAATGCCTTTCAAAAAATCTCTTAGTGATGGGATTTAACTAAACCAGTCGTGTTTTTTCTGACCTTATTCTCTTATATATATGTATTTAAAATAGTAATGCCTTAACTCTCATCCTCAAAAATCTGCTCTTATGTTGTCATGGTGATCTTCAAGCCCAGAAAATGAATACTGCAGATATTTGCTTGTGTTACTGTTAACAGGCCTGTTTTTCCCTCCCGAGCAGGAGACAAGGCCTTTCTGTAAGGTGGAGAAATTGGGCTGGAGGTGCAGGGCTGCTGCCTCTGCTGCTAGGCACTGTCAGAGGCTGAGACCTGAGGAGAATTTGCAAAGAGCTTTAAGAAGCCATTAACTTTGTATCGACGCAAGAAAGAGTCTGGCCTGGCTACAACTTATTTTTAATATGTCCAGGCTTATCTCATTATACGTTGTTGCTGCTTTACCAATGCCATCTTCCAGTGCACTGTTTCTTGACCATTTGCAGAAATCTGCATTTTGCCTCAGAGAGCTCCCCTCAGTTAATGATATTGAGGCTTAAAATAGGACCCTGAATCCATGTTCGATGAGTCAGCCAGTCCTTTAGAGCAGCACCCATGATAGGCAGGTACATCTGTTCCATCTTGAGTATATTATGAATCGTGACTTTTGCTGAGCAAAGGACAATGATAGGTGACGATACGGAATAGTTTCCAGTCCAAAAATAAAAATGAAGTATGTGGATAGTGATATTAACCCACCCCCCTCCCCAATCTTGCCAGTAAAACCTAGCATTATAAGCATTTAATGAAGATACAGCAAAGCTGGTGCCACTAGGAAATCAAAACCAAAAGACCTTCCAGGTAAATGTGCTTGTCTGGTTATGACACAGGGAAATGCTCATTTTCTGCTGTGATATGAGACTGTTGGATCTACACTAACTTCTTTCTTAAAGTGCTGCCTTGCCCTCTACTTGGATGGTTTTCTCCACACCTCTCACAGTGCTTAGTTTGCAGCAGGAGTACTGACTGCACGCGGTGCATGCGGATGGGATGTGGCAGGAGTGTGGCTGGGAAAGCAGGCTTGAACTTCTCTTCCTTTCGTGCATGAAAAGATGAGAAGAGACAGAAGGTTCTGCGATGCCTTCCCTTACCTCACGCCTGCCTGCATGGGTAGGAGCCAAAGGTTTTGCTGTGTAATAAAGGCACAGGTCACTTTCTCTTCATTTGAGGTTCTCACTCACCGTGCACACTGTGTGGTAGTGTGTGCTCAGTAGCAAGAGGGAGGTATTTTAGGGAGTGCTTTGTCATTTTTGAAAAGTCAAACTCTCATGTAACAGAGCAGCTGTCTGGAGCCTGTTTTAGAGACAGAGGAGATGGCAGTTGTACACTTAGGTGCACTCAGGGACTGAGTCAACTTTGTAGCTTCTTTAGTGATCTCTACCATGAGATCCAGTGCCATTGTTATACCTTCAGAAAATATATGGATACTTGCACAATTTTTAGTTCACAAATGTCAAAAGGTCAAATTTTGGTACCAAGGCTGTGGATTGTTGGCTTTCTGTAGTCACGTAGCATTAAGCAATAGCCTGCTGCAATAGATACGAACACGAATTGCTAGAAATTTCTTTCCAGCATGATAACATTCTCTGTCCTTCTCTTGCTTATCAAATCTTTTTGACACCTCTAAGGCCAACTAAGGCATCTCTAATCCCCTTCCTTCATTCACCAGTGACGAGCTACTGACCTGCCCAAGTGCCAAAAGTTTACTATCTGTATGCTAGGTAGATCAGCAAAATTCAACTGAAAATTATATGCAGTTTTTCACAACAGTCCACAGAATATAGCAGGCTTCTATTGTTAGTTTTTTCATTTAAGAAACACAAATACAATAAGGGCTTCTAAGCACATCATTACTTTTTTTCTGATAGCCACTTACCTGGGACTAGTTAATGAACTTGGTTTTTTCTGTGGAATTCTGAGTGAAACCAGAGGGTAAATTGAGCAAATGTTATGTGTCTCTTCCTCGTGATATTCATTTAACTTCTGTGGGAAAAACGAATTTAGAGATTAGGGACTTTCCCAGGCAGTTATCTGTAGAACCAGTTGGTCAGAGATGACAGACATTAGAGATGGAATATCCACTTGAATGTGGATTTTGAAGAGTAAGGCATCCAAATCAAACCTTGAAGCATTGTGAAGCTTTTCTTAAAATGACTTGTAGAGGAAGTAATGCATAAGCTAACAGAGCTTGTCAAAATGCAAGACTCACCTTTTTGTTTGTGTATTAAGCTGCATTTTAACCTCTCTTCTTTACCATCTCAGTCTTCTGCATGTTCCTACCCATCACATGTTCATTTTTGCACTAGCTGCTTTTCTAAGCTCCCTTTCATTCCTCTATCCCTACAGAGCAACCTTTCAGGTGTGCATCTGCATCCTTCCACCACTGCACACTGCTAACCCAGATAGCAGCGCAGCACTGCTGCCTTTCTCTTACTGCTGTTTTCTTACGTTGCCTTCAGTGCAATAGAGAAAAAGTAGTTCTTGCGCCTAGCAGGTTTTGCGCTGGGCATGTCTAACACTTGCTGTGCAGATCATCAGACCTGCTTGCAGAGCTTTGGTTAGCGATAACTGGCTGATGACATAGCACTGGCACTGCTTCCGTTTACTCTGCTTCTAAATTGCATTAATGTCAGCAGATTTACGCTAAATACTAATAATTTCCTAATAGCTCATTTCCATGTAAGCAATTTTTGTATTTGATCCAGAAGGTTATATTTACAAGTGAGAGAGAGGGACTCCTTAAGAGAATCTGTGAAATAAAATAGTCAATACCACTTAGTTTGTTCAGCAACTGAGTAGAAAAGATGCACTGATGTATTTTAGACACAGCTTCAAACTTAGAGTAATAAGGATCACTGTAGAGAGAAAGTATAAATTTTGTTATCATAAAAGTCACAAATTAAAGTGATTCTAAAGTTTCAAGCTGACATTGAGATCTGTGAGCCTGTTTTTCACCAGGGTAAGTAGGGTTAAGTGAAGTCATGATAAGAAAGAGCCTGTGAATGAAAAGGGAAATCATTTCCCAGAGTACCTACCAAGCATACATTTGTTGAGCATTGTTGTTGGTGTGGTTTTTTTTTTTTTTTTTTTTTTTTTTTTTTGTCTGTAAAGGTTACAAGAGTAAACTGAAAATCGTGATCCTCTGTTCAGGTTCCTAATGGCAGATACCTGTGCTTTACCAGTGATGCCCTAAAAAAGCTTAGGGGTAGCTGTTCAGATAGATGCAGCATTTAGGCCAAGATAGGGGATAATCTTCTGCCATGGCCAATGAGCTGAAATTCCTCTGTTCCGAATTTTACAGTCTCTGTTCTTGATAAAGTGGTGTGACTTAGAAACCTGCCTGACAGTGAATCCTTTCAGGTGCAAAGTGCAGCAGGTACAGTTGTGTGCCAAATGTCTCTATATAAGTTCTAGAAAAGGATTATCCTATTGTATGCAAACACATATCCTACAGTACTTCTAGGTTTATTATTTGACTGTTTAATAAAGCAGTATATCAGTAGGTGCCACTAAAATGCATACATAGGAGGGATTCGTTTTGATTTAGGGAGCTGCTTTGTCTTTAATTCCATACTAGCTGTTGAGAATGAGTTGCTGGGGTTGTTTTTGTTTGTTTTGTTTTTTCATTGAATATGTGACGATGCTTTTCCTATTCTGTGGCACAGTCTGCACAAACCAGGGTACCTTCTGGCAGAAAAGTATTTCCCTGTTTTGGAAAGCAAACTTCCTAGCAGGATATTGGTTTGGCGTGGGCTGCTCACATTCTTAACTGCAGTGGCTGAAAAAGAGAGACTAGCTTTTCTATCCCTTTTTTTCTGATTCTAAACTAAAGTCATAACTAAACCAGCATGTTAATCATCTAGTCTTTTATCCTCTGCAGTAACTGCCTAAGATTCTTTTTTTGTGTTTGTCTTGTGATGTCTTTGTTAAAGATATTGGATTGCTACAGTTACAAATATGCAGCTTGAAAAAATCAAATGAGAAACCCTTCTCAGTCGTTTGGCATTCATGTGTCCAAGGGAGGATTCTCAGCTGCAAACATTGGAAAATAGAATTTGTCACACTGGATCAGAACAGTCTAGTCCAGCTCAGTGTTCACTTCCTAGCAGCATTCAGTATCTCACGCCTTCAAGACAAAAACGTCTGGAAGGCAATTACGAAATAGCCTTGCTGCAAATTTATTTTTGGCTGCCATGTTAAAAATTCTTTTTAAATTATTTTGTAGAAAGGCAAATTTTTATGTGAATATAAAAATGTATTAGAATGAAAATTATTGCAAGTTTGGTAAGGCTAAGTCCTGCATATCCACAACATGCTAGTAGAAAAGCAGGACTTTTTGTAGGTGTGGATTTCTATAGATACAGATTTTAATAAGCTCTGTGTCCTAATAATTATTTTCTTATGTGAAAAGGGCCAGCTGATACTGGTTAGGATGGATGGAAACTATTGGATGATCAATTCAGGCAAACAGTGATAAACTGAATAGTAGCATTTACAAAATTCCATAATCTTAGGCTTTAAGGAGGGTGAATCATTTAAGGATTAAAGATGGTGAACTGATATTTAAAATAATCAATAGGGATTCAAGAGAGCTAATTTCAGTTCTTAGCCCTGCCATGGATCTTCTTTTTGACCATGAGCAATTCCATCCTGAGTAATTCCTCCTTTGTAAAATGCTGTGCTCCTGTGTAAAATGCTGAGAATAAAACAATATTTGTTTGACTTTTTAGTTACTGCTTTGGTACTGAAAGACAGAAAAGAGTTAAAGGGGCACACAATCTCTGCATATTTAATGTTCCTTATGTCACCAGACCTTCATTATTCAGGAAATATTCTATCTCAACAATATTTTAATGGTTCAGAAGAGTCTAGATCTGTTATTCGCTAAGGGGTAGATGGAAAGTGTCCAAGCTCAGCATCTCAGATCTGCTGCAACATGAATGTGTTTGTTCAAGAATCTTTTACATTAGATTTCCAAGTGTTGAACAAAATGGAAAGTATTTTGCTTTTGTTGCATACAACTCAGACTGAACAAATTCACTTAGTAAAAGCAAGTTTCTAGCTCTTTTAGGATACAGTAGAACACACAAGCTTGGTTTGCAGGTGCATTTTCATTTAGTTATGTTAAGTCTTCACTAGTATTACACTTGCTGGTGCATGGGAGGGAAATACTCTGTTCTAAGTCATTTCACTTGCCCTGTCTTTATGACCACTTGATGTAGTGGGCTTCTCTGAGAGGGAAATGTTGCACAATACATTCCAAAATATCCACTGGATAATTGGCATTGACAGTGTATTGCACACAAGTCTCCCCTGAGATGCATGACCAATATCTAATAAAACCTGTGGGAGATTCAACTGTTCTCTTAGAACAGTCAATGACAAAGACCCTTCTGTCAATAAGCCCTTTCGGCCAGCGGCTTAGGGGGCTGCAGGAAAACCTGCCAGCTAGCTCCGAGCTACTCTGTACCGTGCTCGCTGCTTGGAGCAGCCTGTGTAACCACAAAGGTACAAACTGCTCCAAGGAGTCTGAGCCAAATTCTCTCGGGAGGTAAAGCTGTTGACTTTACTGCGTTTGCCTCAGAGATGTATTTGACTTGAAAATCAAATTCATTACACAGCAAAAAATGTTTGGTTGTAAATGCTAGAAATCTGATAGCCTGTTTCTAAAAATGCAAATATCAACAGTAGCAGCTGCATCTTCATTGTTTTTTCACTGTTAGTCAGACAGGAATTATTTCCTTTGACTGGGAAGAGAAATAATTCCTGAAACCAAAACTCTTCAGCAGCGAAGAAGGGTTGTGTGGCTTTGAGGCTCTCTCTCTCCTTTTTGAGGTTTCCTTTGCTTTACTCTAGAAGTACTTTTACTGTTCTAGTTGCCTCTCTCTTTAACCTTCACAACTCCCCTGTGATCATCATTCTATATTATCTAATGCTTATACACTCAGGGAAAAAATCTTATGTGAAATCCTGACCTGAAAAGCAAGTGTCATTTGTCTCCATTCTTCAGTATAAGGTCACAGCCGCTTAGTAGGAACACCAGAGCCTGCTGCTGCTGGAAGCCTTGCTTCAATTGCCTGCCTTGTGGTCTTGTTGGTATTTTCCTAGCACATGAATGCTGGAAATAAGCCACGCTTTCTTCTCTTCAGGCTATGGTTGTGTTTTTTTAACATACTTGCATGATTATGGCTCTTGGTGTATGAACTCGTTTCTTTCACAAGCCCTGATTCCTAATTCCTCCCCCTCCACCTTAGTCTAGCTTTTGTACACGTGACATG
The DNA here is from genome assembly GCF_000705375.1 of Tinamus guttatus. Next base: position 172,964 of record NW_010579881.1, on the reverse strand, counting down.
GCAGTGAAATTACCACTTGTTTATCTGTGAAGATACTGTTTGGTTTCTCATTGCTTTAGAGTGGTGAACCAATACGTCTTTTCAGAGCTGCTTCCGAGTTTGTAAGTCTGACTTCAGTTCATGTGTTTTGGAGGTTACATTTTAGTTAGGAGATAATTTAAAAGATGAGAGGTTAGAAAAGACGACATGCCCAAATCTTCACTGATGTAAACTGTACTGGTTTTTATAACTGTATGGGAGCTAAATGAAGGAAGTAGGGGGTGCATATGAATGTCTATCGAGACAAAGAGAAATAATACATGCAAAATAATAACTTGGAAAGTATTAGGATTAGTGCTTCAAACAGTCTAAGACATTGATTGGAGTTCAACATATTAATATAATTAAATTTTTGTTTTGGCAGATTCTTTTTAGAAAGCAGGCTTACCCAAGTTTGATTCTTTTTACCACTTGGAATGGACATAAGAATATGTTCCAGTAGAGCTTTTTTGAATTTTTAGTTTAAATAGGAAATTACTACAGTCAAAACGAAACCTGCAATTATATATTACACGTGCAAAGTGTGACTTTAATATCGAAACAGAGTTGTTTGCAAACGAAAAAAGGCATATGGTGAATTTGCATATTTGCTGAGTTTCACTTGGCGAGCTGAACGTGTTTCCCATGGCTGTAATACTCTCAGGCAACCACTCTATGATGCTTTCAGCAACCAAACATTTCTCCTCAACCCATCTTTCTTTGCTCCTTTTCTTTTCTTCTTCTTCTTCTTCTTCTTCTTTTTTTTTTTAACCACCACTGGATATTGCACTTGCTTTATTCATACTGTATCCCCTCCTTTCACAGAGGCAAGGAAAATGTTGCAGCAACATCAGAAAACAGGTAATGTTTGCTCTGCGTGTTCTCTTTCCTTCCTGTTTGAAGAATACCTCCCTGTTCCTCATAATATTCTTACCCCCAAAACATGTCAAATGTATACACTGTTTGAGCAGGTCATTAATAACAGATTTCAGCTGAGCAGGTTTGCTCGATATTTCAAATTCTGTGGGATGAGAACAGACTGGAACAAATTCCTCAGAATTTATAACCTGAAAAATACAATGCTTTTATCAAGTGTTCTTGAAATGAAATATTACGGTAGTTTGAGTGAGCATTAAGAACAATTTCTGTGTTAAACTTTGTCTAACTTGTTCAAGATGTTTTGAAAATCTGAATTAGTAGTTCTTTTTGGTAATTTAAGTAGTCTTCTAAATCTAATTTGTGATTACCTTATTAGAACAGTGATGGCTTATGAGACTTATAGGATAATATATTTATAAATAATTGATTTCATTCAATACCTAGTCACTTTTTTCAGAGTAGTTGTAGCTTAGTGCATGCATTAGAACACACAAATACTAAAATCAAGCTAGTTCTTGAATGCAGCACATCAGTCATTTAAAGGAGCATAAAAATTCTTCCTCACCAATTTCCTCAGTCTTATTGATTCCTCCCTGAAAATATTCCACTTTGTTTTGGGTTTGTTTTGTTTTTTTAAGACTCCTCAACTATGAACAAAGGTTGCACAGAAGAAAATCCACGTACAAGCATTGTCATCACTAGTGATGCATAGCTGGGAACAGTATGGGGAAAAAATGAGTATTGAATGAGTCACGTGAAAAGAATGAAATGCAACTTTTTCTACACAGTTGATATTCAGGAATTAAAGTGGGGGGGAAAAAAAAGTAGCAAATGTTAATATTTCACTAATTATTTTATTTGCATAACGCTGTCCAGAGGATTATGGAGTGGCTCCATAATGTTTTTATTATTATTATTTTTTACCAGGAACACAGTCTGATGTATGACTGGTGTGCCACACTATGTTACCTTAATCTTGCATGCTTTGTCATATTGTAGCTTTTTCCATCTCCATTATCATCACAGCTCTGCTATGTGTCTTATTTTAACATTTTCAACAATAGGGTTTTCAGATTTAGCACAAGGTATGCCACAAGGTACATACATTCTTGCTTTCTTAAAAACTTTCTTGATCTTAATAAATCCTTGAAATTTGTCATGACCTCAAATATATAATACCATATATATATATACACACACCATAATCTCCTATAATAGAAAAAAATGAGGCGTTGTATAGAGGACACTTGATATTTACAGATGTAAATCATCTTCCGGAAAAACAAATTAGAAAAATGAAGCCTCTACTATTAAACCTAGAGTTTTCTGTTATGAGGTTCAGCACCTGTTCTTTTTCTGAAGGCTTTCCCGGCTGCATGTGAACAGTAAGTGCTGTGTTAAAAGGCCACATATTAGTGTTATAAAAAGCTGTTTTGCCTGATACTGTAAGTAGCAGGCACATGGATCTCTTTATATGTATATCATATATATATATATATTTGTGTGTGTGTGTGTATATATATATATATCTCAAACCTTTTTCCATTGACACTGCCAGC